>JARHVA010004520.1:0-102500 GCA_037957365.1 Torreya grandis | reverse complement strand
GCACCCAAAAAAATACATATAATTAAACACCAGTACAATATGATAGATCATTGAATAAGTCATAATATTTGTATATATTTAATATCTATCAAATTTTCATACATCATGTCTCTATAAAAACTCCTTTATAGCGGTCAAATGTGTCATACATCTCAAAATCCAAAAGTCCCCCTAATTGTTGATCCACTCTATGGGATTAATGCCTTGGACTCCTACTCTTCCTCATGTAATAAGGTCTTGATGAAGAGGAGCAATGTGGGTTGTGGCTCCCACTCCTTTGGCATCTCCTACTCATACCTACTTGGGAGGTTGTCCCTCCCACTATTTATCGACTCGATCGATCCCAACCTCCCTTCATGATGATCATGTCACTAAGATTATTTACTTAATAATCTAGCCCATGCATCACCCCTCTCTGGTGAACCAAATCCTGAGATGTTGTTGGGAATAACCCCATAATGGTGAAGAGCCAAAGGCTCAAAACATAGATGTGTTTTAACCAATCATTCACAATTCAACATTAATCAATAATGAGGTTTACACTTTTATAGGAGATGTCCTGTAACCACTCTCCTAATTATTAAGTTGTTCTAACAACTCACTATCTTACACACAACCTATAATCTCTCAATATCTCTACATATTTTGCATACCACATCACTTACAATAATATTTTATTATTATTCACATATTTATACTCACACGAAATACAAGTTCACATTATATATTCTCAATATTTCTACCCTTAATGTGAACTTAGATATGTCGGCTTCACCCAAAAATGCATTTGATTTTACATTGAATAAGATAAATTATTACATTGAAAAGGCATCAAACAGTTTATTCAAAAAATACCTTTAAAATTTTATTTCACTGATGCTCATATAACTTTAACTTCGACACTATACTAAAAATAGAAACTTTACCAAACACATGACTAATGACAAACATAATGAACACTAACACTATAGAGACAACCCAAATTTTAGTAACACCGACTGAAAAAAATGATATTGAACAATAAACTATAAAACACCAAAAACTTAACTTCAATTTTTGATATAACCAAAAACTAATATTAAAAACTAAATCGATTAAAAACTTAGATGACCCAAAACCTATAAACCCTAAAACGAATAAAGCAATAAGAATATAAATAACACATATATGAAATTAAAATGAAACAACTAAAAGAACACTGACTTATTAAAAATAAAGTACAAAAACTTAATAAAATATAAAATAGAACCTAAATACTTAAAACAAACTTGACACTGACAACTACTTATTCAAAAACACTGACAAGTACTTATTCGAAAAACTCGGGCAAAAGTTTAAATTCGTGCGGTGGACGAGAGGAGATTGATGTTTGCATAAATTGTGTCATTTTGAAGTCTGGTAGTTCGACGAGAAGGAAGGTGATTTGAATGCAGGGTGCATGATTGAAGCCGAGTTGATCCGAATTCCTTTCGTGCCATTCAATGTAGCTAAGGTGTTGATCCGGGAAATCAATGCAGAGGTTGAACGGGTCGACTGGATTGTAGAGCCCGATATTATGGGTGAGCTCGCGACCGACTCTATAAAGTACAGTCGCCGAGACGAATGCAGATCATGAGCCCTGAGCTTGGAGTAGATACGAGGTAGGGTATAACCGAGCCGAGTGCAATGAAAAGCTTAATCTAATGTCTTCGAAGGTCTGTCGTTGATTGTTAAAACTAATCCGTGAATGTGGAAGGCTACGCTGAATTAGATTTTCGGTACTATTGTGGATCTGATGGCAAGTTGTTTTCTCATTGTCTTCCTCATTAGGCTTATTTAGCGATGATTCAAATTTCATAAACAATTTAAAATATTTAATGTATAAAACCTAGTCATAAAATTACATGACCACAAACTAAAAGTAGCACACAACATCCTCTAATCATTTTAATGCTTTGACCTAGTTAACCTTGCCTTCTACATCAAAAATATGAGAAATAAGAAGTTTCCTATAGCTTCCACTCACTCTTATAATAGACTAGTCCCACATGGAAATATTTGGGAGATTCCTCTACATGATCCAATAATAAAACTAGGTCAACCAATCCATTCTGAGCCATTTCAAACAAGATCTTCCATATCAAGTCATTATGAGGGTTTAGACTGCCTTCCATTCTTAGCAATCATTCTTAAAGTATTTCTCCTCAACTCCAAAACCAATACAATGAAATTTAATATATTAAAATTCCCCAACTTCTATGAACTCCTTAGTAGCTAATTCAAAGGTTTCATTTTCCAATGGGCATAAGAATTATCTTCTTAAGTCTACTATACCTCATTCTGTACACATAGAAACCCTCAAAACCAATTTTCATGCTTTCTCCTTCAAAATTTGACCTCAGACTTGGTAAAAAAACTTTAAATAACCTATCACACTTATTAAAATTATCTTATGAGATTTAACACCTTGGGAACTGAACTTGAACCCTAAATATGCCATACTATGTTTCTTTACATATTAGGCCTTGAATTTCTAGTCATACTTAGACCTTGAACACACCTTGAAACATATTGAAATGCTCTAAATACCTCATCCTCATGTCATAAAAACTTATACCATGATCACATACTACAAATAAGTATTCTCACAAGCTTAATACTGTTCACCTCATCATGATACCAAGCCTATGCCTTCTCACTAGGTCTCTTCATGCAAAGACTAAGCCAAGAACTGACCTAAAAACCTCCTCTAAAAGATTATATATCTTATACACATGTTTATATAGTGTAAAACATATTTTCACATGATATACCAATGATTTGAATTATTTATAACACCACAAAACTCCTCATTAGGTCAGGTAGAGTCTAGGACTAGTCTAGTTGCATGCTTAGGGTTAATACCATACCCCTAAATGTTTACCTTGAAACTTTCCTAAGTATTTCAACACTTCATATGTAATCTTTATAATTATTGAACATCCATTCATACCTATGTGTATACATCTTATCATACCACCATCTTCATGGGTTAGTGCACAAAGTTGGGGGACAAAAAGTGGCCTACTCGTGGACATGATTTTTCTAAAATATTAGAAATTTGAACTTTTGTAGATAATTTGAGATATCTACACTCCAAATTTGAAGATGGTGTAAGAAAATTAAATATATAATTTTTAGTCTAGTTTCAAAAACACTATTTAAAAAAAAAAAATGGTTAAGTATAACTAGGTTAAACATCTAAAGTTTTATTAGGAACTCCTATTTTTTAGAAAACATAGTAGATAGATGGTCATGTTGTGCACCATTTTTTTAGAAGAGTTTAATATTATTTAAAACCCTTTGGGAAAAATTTAGATAATATATTCTATTATGTCACATATATTTTATTAAATTTTTAATGAATTTTTCAAGTAAATAGATCCTAAAAACTAACAAAAATGGATAGTCATCCATGCTGCGTGCTTAACTACCTCAAAAAAGTAAAAATTAATTTTTTTTGGAATGTGTGTAGAATTATGCCTAGTTTGTTACCATATAACATTTTTTCACATGGATCAAAAAAATATAAATTACATGAATATGTATAGGCATGTATGTTTTCAATATGTAGTGGCCTAAAAAAGGCATAGTTAGAAATCAACATAGTTTGAAACCTTAAATTAGTCCAAAAATTTTTAAAATCCTATTTTTGGAAAGAAGAAAGCATGTTCGTCATGACATTATTAATTTTTTGAATTTTCATGTTGAAATTCTTAATGTATTTGGCAATAAAAGTTGAAATTTGTTGTTTTTTATCATACATTTCAAAACTTTATTGTATATTTATAGTCTAAGCCTTTGGATCAAGAATCCAAGCCATTCCTAAGCCAAAAGGCATGATAATTGAATTCAAATTCAAATACAATGATTGCATTAATAATTTGATTATATTATTAATGTTATTAATATTATCACATTACTCAATAATGCAACAGAGTTAACAATGCGATCATGCTATGTATTCTCAACACCCTAATACATGTGGGAGTTGCACATGAAGTCAACTTTGGCTAGAATCTTATATTTTCTACTCTAAATGTTAAGTATAAGTTTACATTTATACTATTAAATATAATAAATTAGGGTCGCTCAACATCTGATAGAATTGTTCTCATAGTTACATATCTAATGACATGGAAAATAGTTTTTTAAAATCCAATTTGGTTAGTATTTAGGCATTTTCAGGGTTTAGGTATTAAACCTAGGGATTTTAGTACATAAATTGTGTAATTGATATCCATTTTTTATAAATGTATAGTCATTTTTTAGTTTTTTGTGCCTTTAAAATTTATTTTAGGCATTTATAGGAGTCATAGGTTTATCAAACTTGAAACTTGAAAACTACTCACTTTGAACTTGATCCAAAGTGGTGTGATTGGAGTGTTGTAGGTCTATTGATGAGCTACACAAATCAAATGACCACTTCATATTATTTGCACTTTTTTATTGTCCCTCCCTCATCCTTGATCACTTCATACTCATCTCTCATTACCCTTAATCACTCTCTCATCATTCCTTCTTGTCCCTAATCACTCCCTCATTGACCCTCATTATCCCTAGTCATCTCTAATCACTCACATATCATCCATAATCACTCATTTATTAACCCTCACTATCCCTCATCATCCCTAATAAATCCATCTCTATCTTTCATCATCCCTAATCACTCTTTCCTCATCACTCATCATCCCAAATATCTTCCTCATCCCTAATCACTCACTCATCATCCCTAATCACTCCCTCATTTAACTTCATTATCTCTCATCATCTCTAATCACTCAATATTATCATCCCTATCACTCCTTCATTGATTATCAACATCCCTCATCATACCTAATCACTCCATCCTCATCCCTCATAATCCCTAATCAATATCTCTTCATCTTTCATCATCACTAATCACTCCCTCATTGACCCTCACCATCCTTCATCACTCCATCATTAACCCTCACTATCATTAATTTCTCCCTCATCATTTGACATAAGTATATACTCTAAAGATATATTTGATTATAATCATATGTTATTTAATCCATTATAATAGAAATTAAATATTTTCTAGGACTTGTGTTGTTGATACCCATTTGTGATAGTCAATTTTATTATTGAATGAATTGGATGATCCTCAAAATTTATATTCAAGTAACAAAAGTACTAACACAAAATAGAGTTTGAATTTTAGTTCATCAAATTATAATTTTTGTGTAGCTAAATAGATGAAACTTTATTCAGTTCCACCTTTGGTAGTTTGGTTCAAAACATAAAAATTAAAAACAAATCTCTTGTATAATTTTCTAATTATAAGAAGATTTAAATCAGATGCAAAGTTATTTAGTGTTTCCCATTCTTGTGTAACTTGAATCTTGGTCAGGTTCACACATGCACTCATTGTGTGTGTACTGTGTCCCAAATATTTTATATTTTTCATGAAAAATGAACATTTATTCATGTTATCATAAAAATATGTTTCTACAAAATGTGAAACACTATTTTAGCATGGTGTAGATGTTCATCCTATGTTTTCTAAAGATTAATATGTCATCAAGGTAGATTTTTAAAATGACATATGTAAAGGGCATGAGGATATCATTTAACATATTTAAATTAATGAATTAATTACATGAGTTAATATAAAAGGCATAACTAGCTAGTCAATCAATCATTCCTTTATTTCTAAGACTATATCCCAAATGTCTAGAGGTTTAACATGAATGTGATGATACCCAAACTTAAGATTAATTTTGGAAAAGACTTATACCCGATGGATATGGCATGAAAATGTGTTAATATTTAAATTAGGATAATAGTTCTTCACTTTAATCTTGTTAATATTTTTTTAATTGATTCAAAACTTTGGCATAAACACAATTAGGCTTCTGTAAGGTAGTGATTTAGGCATGATGTGTCCATTATCCATGATTTCATGGATGCACCACTTGATCTATTCATTATCTATAAATTATATGTTATATAAAGAGGTGTGAGGTATAGATATTTAAGGTATCAAATCAATATTATTGTTTAGTTTACAATATGTAGGAACTTATTTAGATGATTGAAATATATCCTTGTATTCATCTAGTTTATGGTTCAATTATTTTGTCTTTGTTATTTTTGGATAAACCACACTATGATATGATGACATAAGGATGTTATTACATTTCATTTATAACATTAAGAGTATACTTCTTACTATAATTGACAATATTCTTACACTTCTTGGAAGTAATGACTAAAAGCTTATGAACTAGCTATGATACATGGTATTTCAAATAATGATAATATATCACAACATTTAAAGGATTTACTTCATAAACTACATGTCAATGGTAAATATATTGTTGACCACATGTAAAACATCACACACCTCTAATGGTGTGATGTCACAAATAATTTCATCTTTAAAAAGTTTGATTTTGTACACCAAGTGACCCTACTAGGTGATCCATTTCTCAAGGCCTACACTAGACTATACAATAGCTTATGGTTATGGATGATGTATAAATTTCAAGTTTAATTTTTGAAAATATGTTTTAGGATAAATTAAATTCTTATAACTTACATTTGAAATAATGAAGTGTATTGGATCATCATTGATCTACATTTGTTAATGAAATAATATTTTAATTCATATACTTTCTTTTCAAGGGAAGTAGAGATATTTTTAGTACTAACCATATCATTGGGTTCATAATTTATTATCTACATACCTTTTTTTAGTGATAAAGATATTGTACCTCCTTCTTGAGATGTGAAATTAGAGAGCTCATAGTATGACACTCTTCACTGGATTGAATATTGAATTTATGAATTAAGAACCTCTTTCCAATATTGGATTACTTGTTCTAATCATTTAAAAATAATTTTCCAATCTATGATATGATGACTCAATAAATATACATACAAATAGAAGTCCTTAAATGTAATTATTCAGATCATAAAATGTTCTCATTGGAAATTAATTGATTAGTTTCAGTAAATCAAATAGCTTGGTGATCCTCATGTATTTACTACCCAGTTTTTGTGCTATGGTGATTTTACTTGCTTCTGTTTTTCTGGCAAATTTTCAATTATGAATTACATCATTTCTAAAAGACCCATATTTTTCAGAGGTGTTAAATATTTATGTTTTAAATTTGCTTCCAAATCATTTTGATCAATATGTCTTCTATTTTATTCTATCACTCAACTCTCCACTTGTAGCTCCTAACATTGTTAAACCTAAACAAAATACCACCATCAAGGTATTGGATGGAGTGATTAAGAATGAGGAGGGATGAGGAGGAATTGAGTAGAGATAATGAGGGATCAATTATAAATGATGAAGAATGGTGAGGGTTAATAAGGGAATTATTTGGGATGATGAGGGATGAGGAAGGACTGATTAGGGATGATTAAGTGGTGATTAAGGATGGTGATATCTATTAATAGAGTGATATGGGTGATGAGTTATGGTGACATATAATGAGGGAGTGGTTAAGGATGTTGAGGGAGTGATTAAAGATGATGAGGGATGGTGAGGGTCAATGAGGGAGTGATGATTAATGATGAGGGATGAGGAGTGAGTGATTAGGGATGACGAGGGATAGTGAAGGTTAATTAAGGAGTAACTAGGGATGATGAGGGAGTGATTAGAGATGACTAGAGATAGTGAGGGTCAATGAGGGAGTGATTAGGGAGAGTGAATAATGATGAGATAGTGATTATGGGTGTTGAGGCATGACTAAGAAGTGATCATGGATGAGGAAGGGATGATGAAGAAGTAAAATTAGCATAAATTGGTCATTTGATGTGTGAAAGTCATCAATGTGACCTATGCTACCAAAATCACACCACTTTGCATCAATTTTAAAGTGAGTATTATGAAAACTTCAATTTTGACAAACTTAAGACTTAGAATTGCCAAGAATCAATTTGGAAGGCATAAAAGCCTTTAAAATGACTATATGTTTACCAAAAATGGACATTAATTACAAAAATTATGTCCTAAAATCGTTAGGTTTAATACCTAGACCCTAAAAATGCCTAATTACTAACTAGATTAGATTTTGAAAAATTATTTTACACACCGTAAGGCATGCAACTATGAGACCAAATCTATCAAATGTTGAGTGACCCTAATTTCTTATATTTACTAATAAATATAAAGTATAATAAAATGAATAAAATGAATATAATAATATAAATTTAAACTTATACTTAACATTTAGAGTAGTAAATATAAGCTTCTTGCCAAAGCTACCTTTATGTGCAACCTCTACATGCTTTTATGTACAAAAAAATAGAAATGTGATCGTGTTATCAATAATGTGATCACATTATTAATAATGTGACCATTTTACATGTTAACCAACATTCACTCCATCTACATGTTTATTTATTTAATGTGAAAAATAATAATAATGAAATCATGTTATCTATTAAGACAATCGCATTATACATTAATGTGATCACATTATGAATCGATAATTATGGAACCATAATTTAAAAAATGTGGTCACATTATTTATGAACATGATCATGTTACCTAAAATATTCATAAATTTTTTTCTAACTCTATGCACTTAGCCTCACACTCATGCTCAAGATATGACAATGCTCATTAAGACTATTGCTTAAAAGTATGCTTACCTTGTGTCTTGATCTTGACCTATTATCAACCTCACAATAATGACCAGGTTGCCTTCAAATTTTCTCTCAATAGAGAGACAATAGGTTGCCTTCAAATTCTCTCTTATCACTTTATCACTTGGTTTCCTTGTTACATACCACAATATTATACCAACACCTTATACAGAACTCAAGGACTTGTTAGGCCATACTTAAGACATCATGATCACATACCATGCATCTTCACAAGAACATCTTTAGGACATTAGTGACACTCACAAACCTTTGACATCAGTGAAAACATTAATGTCACAAAACCAACAACATTAAAATACCTCAATAATCTCCCCCTTTGTCATTAATGGCAAACATTCAATTAAAGCTAATAATTATCAACTATTCAACATAGATTTCATCCAATTGACCTTTCTCCCTAATTGTAAATTTCTCCCCCTTTGAAATTAATGAAAAAGGGTCAAATCTTGACAACTAACTAATTCTTGGACATGGAATAAAGAGTACAAAGCTCCCCCTAAGATTAATCATCCTTCATGCTTTTGTTTACTACATGAGTGCCTCCATGAATCCTAATGGATTCACCTCTTCTCACTCGAGTACTAAAATAACATAAACTCAAGGGATTCCCAAATCTCCATGTCATTGATAGACTAAAATTTCTTCATGATCCTCTTAGGCTTGAATTATTCAATCTCCATTTGAACAACACTCTACCTTGGTTTATTTGTCTTGACTTCTTCGTCCACAATCTAAGATGATATGGAGAATTATTGACACTCCTTTGCATCTGAACTATAATCAACCATAGAAAATATTACACTTGGACTTGCATATAGGTCATCATTCACCTTAGCTATGTTTGGTTTCCACTCATTGTCTTGTCTTATTTCTTTCACTCTAGGAGCCTCAACTTTCTTGTTTTGACTTGATAATCCATGCTTACAGAACTTTGTATTATGAACAATTTTTTGACAATTTAAACATACTATTATTTTTTATGGAAACACACCATGACCCATACCTCTTGACTGATGACTCTCCTCATAGTTCTAACCATATTCATTCTTGGAGGGCCTTCTACAATGTCTTGCTCTATGACCAAATTGGTTACATGAATAATAATAACCAGTGAAAGGTTTAGCATACCTTATAGTATTAGGCTAATTGATAAGATTAATATTCATTATACCAGCACCATCATTCCTTGATTGATCATTTACCTTTAAGTTCTAATTCTCCTTGATCATATTATCACTCTTAGTTTGGTTTCCATTGAAACCAAGACCTATTTTTTCATTAGTAGTCTTTTGAATACTCAAAATGTTTTCTATATCATTGGTACTCCTTTCAAACTTCACAAAGGAATTGACCTTACTTGATACCTGATATAACTCAACTCTCAATAAATCCACTTTAGTTACATACCTTGCACATTATTATTCTTTATCCTTTAGGCTTTTAGTCACAATCTCAATTTGAGTCTCCACCTGTTTAACTATTTTTTCTTGTTCCTTGGAGTTTTTGCTCAGTCTATCTTCAAACAAATTTATTTCATCCTAAATCATCTTATTATTATTATTCATCATATTTAGTTATTCTAGAGTATTCATCAACTCAGCCTCAAAATCCACCTCATGTTATTCATCATCTAAATCACCAACAACACTTCCAAACCACATAGACTCTTCTTGATTTGAGCATCTTGATTCCTTATCCATGAAGAGAACTTCATTGATATCAAGAACATCACCTTCATGGTCACTCTCATAATCATTTCTCTCATTTTTATTAGATGAGATACAATCATCCTTGGTTTAAAATCTTCTTTTTTTATTGAATAAATTCTTCTTATCATCATAGTTTTTGAAGCTTTTATTGATCTTGTCAAACCTATAGGACTTATTATCATCATCATGAGATTCATAATGATCTTCATGATCCTTTCCCTTATGCTTATGAGGTCACTTGGTATCAAAGTATCCAATCTCTCCATAATTACAACACTTGAAGGGTGGATTACCCATATATCTACATGAACCTATTTTCAATTTTCTTACAAACATAACTATCAAATCATCATTATCTGTGACTTTCTTACCTTATGTATTCTTATCTCCTTTGACATATTTTTTATTTTGAATGTAGCTTCCTTCTTTGTAGGTCTTCCTTCACTTGTCCTCATCTCATAAGTATTTAGAGTGTCATTAAGTCCATCCATCTATAGCTTATCTAGATCTTGTATCTCTTGAATAGAAGATACTTTATAATCAAACTTAGGAGATACAAATCTCAAAACCTTTTGAATAATAGTATATTCTTTCAATTCTTCATGTATACCTCCTATGATGTTGACCACTTCATCAACCTTCAATAATTAGGATGTAGTGGTCTTATCTTCATTCATCCTTAGGATTTCAAACCATCTTTTATGAGTTTAAAACTTATCCAACTTGACCTTAGATCCTCCCTCTTAGATAATATTCAAATTTTCCCACATTTATTTATCATACATACAATGCATCACCTTCACAACTTATTGCTTTGATAGGCCACACAAAATACCATTCATTATTTTTGAATTGTTGTCACTATCCTTCATACCTATTACATCTGAAGGAGGAATAGGTATGAAGGATAGTGACAACAATTCAAAAATAATGAATGGTATTTTGTGTGGCCTACATCTGAAGGAGGAATAAGGGTGAAGTATATCCATCCAAGATTGATTTTAAAACATCATGACCTTTAAACATAAAACATATTATCATCATAACATTCCAAAAATCACATTTAGATCTATTAAACAATGGAGCCTTGCTTGTAGAGAAACCACCTTGTGCTTGACTAGCTATCTTCACTTGCTTAAGATTTGTTTTAGGCTATTAGGCCTCCTTCAAATGACATATTCTAATACCAAATGTTGTAAGTATAGCTAATGAGAGGGGTGTGAATTAGTGCCATTAAAAAAATAAATCAAATTTACTTACCATCTATGAAACATTTATTCGCATACATACATTAACCAATGCATAAGCAAACATCTATATAAGCTTTCAATATAATAACATAAGTGATATGTGAGAAACACTAAAGGGGGATAAAAAATAATAAAACATACCTTGGAATATATAACTATAATCAATGAATCGAGATTTAGTGGGCCACCAACCCTATAAAGAGATCCAACCCCTCACTAGTCAGGCACCCACTCAACTAGTCCTTCAACAAACACCAACTTGCAAGGAGGAACCAACCACCTAGGTAACTCAGCACCAAATCAGCCACCTAGAACCTATTATAACCTTTAGATACATTTTTATCACTCAAATTATTATGATCTCCTTTGTTTTTATTCCTACTCTTATTTCTCTCTCAAATAGCTTAGTAGGCGTCTTCGCTTAACTAGCCTTTTTCTTGGTAGAATTAGGTCATATGGCCTAGCTCATCACCTCTAAAACCACTATTATATATTCATGACATATTCAACACACATATATTATGGTATTAATTCCATATACCTAGTTTACAAAACCCTATACTATTTGTTTTTTTCTCTCAATATTCTAACTAGTCAAATTAGGCCTATTAGACCTTTTTATACTTGTCTCTTGCTCTCACCCACATTGGTAGGCCACAACCCTATACACACTTGTATCACCTATGGAATAAATAAAAAACATATTTAAAAATTAAAACACAAAATAAATATGTTGATCTCCACCCATAAGGAAAACCACCATTAGGCCTAATAGATACCTAATGCAATTAGGCCTAATAGAGACCTGATGCAATTAGTCCTTCTAAAATCACATGTTTCACTTTGATTACCTTGAAAAATATTGAGCCTTAAAAAATGGATGAAATGATTCATACACACTTAAATTATACCCTTATAATATCATGTTATGTCCCCAACACTGTTTATCTCATTTCACATTTTGAACCACACCATTAGGTCTGCTTGCAATTAGGCATTCTCACTACTAGAAAGTCTACCTTGAATATCTAAAGTATAAAATAAACTTGTCCACATACCCAAATTAAAAAATCACATGGATATAACCTCCATGACCTTAGGGTCATCACCAAGTCCATTATATCTTACCATATAGTTCAAAAGACCTCAAACTGATATGTTCCATATGCCCACTCAAAACTCCAAATAGGCTTCAAAACCTAGCTAAAAACCTTTGACTTTTCACATCTTTATAGGAGTTAATCATGCATAAAAATACATTAAAATGAACCTATGAGACATATATAAAAAATTAATGTGCATTTTATTCTTTTAATCTATGAATAATTACTCAAGAACATCATTCTCACTTATACACAGAAAATTGCCATTAGCTCCAAAACATAGTCATGAAAACCAAGACTCAGAATACCTGTGTAAATAATTTTATGAAATTAAAATGGGTTTATATGATCCTTAATAATCCTTAAAAAAAATTAAAATAGATAAATTATATGGTTCAATATCAATATTGGTCTTATAGACCAATCTCATTGCTTCACTCTACAAAACCTTATTGTTATACCTCATTTTGTGCACATAGAAAACCTCAAAACCAATTTTCATGATTTATCTTTCATAATTTGACCTCAAACTTGGTCAATAAACTTGAAAAAACCTCTCACACTTATAAAAATTATCTTATGACTCTATCACCTTGGGAATTAAACTTGACCCCTCATTAGGCCATACTTGGTCTCTTTACACATTAGGCCTTAATTTGCTAGTCATACTTAGACCTTGAACACACCTTGAAACCTCTTGCACTTATTTTAATACCTCATCATCATGTCATAAAAACATATACCATGCTCACATACTACCAATATTTATTCTCACAAGACTCATACTTCTCACCTCTTCATGCTACCAAGCCTATAGCTTCTCACTATGTCTCTTCATGCAAAGACTAATCCAAGAACTAACATAGAAACCTATTCTCAAAGATTATATATCTTATACACATGTTTAAATACTATCATACATATTCTCACATTATTTACCAATGATTTTCATTCTTGATAGTACCTTAAGACTCCTGTTTAGGTCAGGTAGAGTTTAGGACTAGTCTAGTTGCATGCTCAGGCTTAAAACCATACCCTTAAATGTTTACCTTGAAACTTTCTTGAGTGTTTCAACACTTCATATACAATATTTGGAATTATTGAACATCCACTCATACATGTGTGTATTCATCTTACTAGATCACCATCTTCATACTCATGCTCATGATATGACAATGTTCTTTAAGAATAGTGTTCAAAATTATTCTTACCTTGTACCTTGATATTGCCCTATTATCAACCTCAGAAGAATTACTAGATTGCCTTCAAATTCTATCTCAATATAGAGACAATATTTTTCCTTCAAATTCTATCTTGTCACTTTGTCACTTGATTTCCTTGTCATATACCATAATATTTTGCTAAGACCTTATGCTAAACTCAAGGACTTATTAGGCCATACTTAATCCATCATGATCACATACCATGCATCTTCAAAATAACATCTCTAATACATCAATGACACTCACAAACCTTTTAAATCAATTTCAGCACTAATTTCACAAAACCAAAAACATGAAAATACCTCAAAAATCTCCCCCTTTGTCATTGATGACAAACATTCAAACAAAGTTGATCATTCTCAACTCCCCAAGATATATTTCTTCCAACTGACCTTTCTCCCAAACTAGAACTTTATCCCCCTTTGAAATTAATGACAAAGGGTCAACTCTTGACAGCTAACTAATCCTTGGACCTAGAACAAAGAGCACCCCCCATAAGACCAAGCATCCTTCATGATTTTGCTTGTCAGTTGAGTGCCTCCATGAAGCCTAATGGAGTCACCTCTTCTCACTTGGGTACTAAAACAACATAAACTCAAGAGATTATGAGATATCCATATCCTTACTAGACTAAAACTTCTTCATGATCATCTTAGGCTTGAATTATTCAATCTCCATTTAAACAACAATCTACCTTGGTTTATTTATCTTGACTTATTCATCTACAATTTGAAATAATAGGGAGAATTCTTGACCCTCCTTTGCATTTGAACTATGCTCTACCATGTCAAATAGTCTGTTTGGACTTGCAAACATGTCATCATTCACTTTAGCTAACTTTGGTTTCCACTCATTGTCTTGTCTTCTTTATTGCACTCTAGGATCCTCAACTTTATTATTTTGACTTGAAAATCCATGCTTATAGAACTTTGTAATATGACCACCTTTTGAAAATTGAAACACATTATTATTTTTTACGAACACACCATGACCCATACCTCTTGACTGATGACTCTCCTCATAGTTGATGAGACTATAAAATAGCTCATTATATCCATGAAATAACATCATTTTTCCTTACATAAGAAGTGGATCTAAGTGTAGTTTTTGAACTTATGATTTATTTAGAATGAAATAGAGAACTATATTTTGGTTATTTCTTTATAAATCATTGTCACCTTATTTGTTGATTCTTGTTACTAAATCTCTAGAAAAAACTATTAATATGTTATATACCTCCCATAATAAGTTATATTAGACATGAGTATGAGGTGCCAACCAAATATCAACTTTGAGATGAGCTACAGGTGATGAGGCCAGGATATGCTTGATAACTGTATAATAAATGACCTCATCTTACTCTCTCTTTCTATTAAGTTTGATTGCATTTTGTAACTTTTATTTTGATCTGAAATGAGTTAAGATGTGATTATCCATCTTTTGTTGACTGTGATTCTAACATTTTAAAAGACCTATAATTCCTAACAAGTGTGTTGGAAAATTCTAGTTTTGCAATAAAATAGGTCATCATCAGGCTAAATAACAAATGTGAAGTAGATTACGTGTTTTGGAAGCATTAGACTCAATTTAGATTAGTTCTAGAACCTATAGAATCTATTCCAAAACCATCACAATTAGTTTTGAAAATCCACCATACTATTTCAAGTCATCGCATTTTTGAGCTTAGCTCCAAAACTCTATATTTATCTCTGGTACTCTTATAGATAAGCTCTAAAACTTTTGCAACTAGATATGGAACTGATGAGGATCTATTCCAAATGGTTGGTGATCTGTCAGATCAATGATCCCATTAAATCAGGAACAGATTCCCAATTTTCCAAATTTACAGAATCAAGAAATTTATCACACAACTAGACATCCAACCACATTTTAAATTAGCATCTAATCTAGGTGCGATTTATTTCCATCATATCTATGAAGCAGTTATAGCCATCAAAGCATCTATATATACAGACCTAAGAATATATAAAAAGAGAGAAAAAAAGTAGAAAATCATTGAAGAATAGAGAGATAAGGATAGATTGGTACATTTCGTAATACATAACATTTTATCAATGAAATAGCCATTTCTATTTTGAAAGAAAATTAAATTGTTCAAATTCTATTCTAGGCAGAGCAACTGCCCATTCCTTTGAAGAACTAGGATCTTTATTTTGTTAGTATTTATATTTCTATTCACAAAAGTAAATAGGTAATTCTATTAAATTTATAAATACTTCTAGCTCCTTACAGTTAAGATTTGTTGTAAACTTGTTCCTGCAGGCATTTCTAGATTAAATTTTCATTTCTGCAACGTGTGTTTACTTCCAACAATCAATTTCATTTCTGTAACATGTGTTTGTTTCTAGCAATCAATTTCATTTTTGTAATGTGTGTTTGTTTCCAACAATCAATTTCATTTCTACAACATGTGTTTGTTTCTAGCAATCAATTTCATTTCTATAGGGTGTGTTTATTTCCAACAAATTTGCATAGTTTGATTCCAATAAGGTTTTAATCAAGAAATCCTCAAGACATTAAAATCCCACAAAAAAACAAAAAAAAAATACAAATACCCCCATCTAATTAATAAATTACTATGATTCCTCTTGTTGCATATAGCTTTAGACATAGCCCTAGTTAAATATGACATCAACAAAAAGTTGATTAAATGAAGGGGATGATGACACCCATCATTTTTGGCGACATTGCCAGGGATCACTAGTTGGAATTTTCTAATTAGGTGTCAACAAGAGCAACAATCATTCATTTAGTAATTAAATAAATTTCCCCTAATTTATGAGTAGACCACAAAATTCCAAGGGTAGATTTCTCCCCAAAATATCTAAACAAGAAATTCCATCATCCTCTAGTTTAAGAAAAGATGTTGAGCAAGAATTGGAGGCACCATTATCTCCTACAAGACAAGAAGAAAAATTTCCATTTTTCAAATTTTTGGATCAGTCACCAGAACCAAGTAGAACCTTAGGGAGGAAGATTATTTCTCAAGATCCATTGAGGGAAAGTTTTTATTCTCAATTGAGTAGTCAACCTCCTACTCCTGACTTTTCACCATCCCTAAAACAGACCACATACCACATTAATTGGAAGAAGGGACTAGAAAATACTAGAGAGATGGCACGAGAAGCTAAAAGAGAACCTGAGAGAACATTTACTTATCCCATTCAGATCAAGGATGATGAAACCACTATTAAAAAAATTTCACCTACACATTTTCCCACATTTAGAGGAATGTCATCTGAGGATCCTAACCAATTTTTGTTTGAATTTAAGTATTATGTCAGACCTATGATTACAAGACAGATAATCAAAAACTCAAGTTGTTTCCATCTACTCTAAAGGATGAAGCAATGAGGTGGTTTATGGGATTAGCATCTAATTATATTACCAATTGGGAACAAATGGAAACTATCTTTCTAGACAAATATCAAGATTATTGTAGAGGAAGAAATCGAAAGGAAGAATTTTTCAAAATCAAATAGGAAGAAGATGAGAATATGGAAGATTATTTGGATAGTTTCTTCTTTGTAAGTAAAATATATGGATTTTTACTTCAAGAAGATTTAAATAAAACCATTTTTCTCAATGGTTTGGATGATGAATCTAGGGAAACCCTTGATTTAATTGGTGGATGAAATCATAGGAATTTGTAGAAACTATTCAAGAACAAGGGGTGGACCTTGAAAAAGGAAAATAGTTAAAAAATCAAATTCAGGTATGAACAAATTGATGGATGAACTGGAAAACTTTAAAACTGACATATTAGTTCAATTAGCCTCCACCATGGATGGATTACAAGCTAAAGTAAATGCCCAACTTGAACCATTAGCCATGTATTGTCCTAGATGTAGGAAGAAACATGCAATAAGGGAATGTCCTTTGGATAAAACAAAAGTATGTCTTTTCTGTGAATCTAATGAACATGATACTCATGCTTATTCTCTTCTTCCACTCATAAAAATTCAACTCAAATAAACCAATACATCATCCACTACAGAAGAATTAAATTTTGTTCAGAGACAACCTACCCAAGGATAGTTTATGCCAAAACCAACTTCTAATCCCTGGATGATGCCATGGGTAGCTCAAATAGTACCAAAAAGTTGGGGATAGCTACCTTGGGCCCCTCAACCCACATGGCATCCTTAGGATTGGGAAAGTTAATCTTGGTATACTCAAGGACATCGGTAACCTTGGGCTGGACAAGGAAATCCTTATGCTTGGCCACAACCTAGATGGAGCACTAACAATTATGTGCAAGGAAAAATATATCCAATTCACAACCAACAAGCCATAATGGGTCCTCTAGCACAAAATCCATAAGATGAAAACATAGTCCAAACACAAATGCCAACACAACCAATAACAAACCCAAGAAACAAACAAACAACTCCTGTATACAAAATAGAACTAGAAAAACTAGTTGATTTAAATACAATGGATTGTAAAAACATTCAAACCAGATTTGGAAAAATCATTAGCAATCCACCTGTTATAATCACAGAGATGACAGAAAAAGCTAGAACTCCTAGCACAGTTACACCTACGGAAGATGACAAAGAAAAAGATAAGGAACCAGAAAGCAATTCTATTGAGATTCCATTTCTAGAAAGACTTAAAGAAACCATAGAACTTAAGGAATCTAAATTGGTGTAGGAACTAAGAAGATTGAATATTGAAATACCATTGTTACAAGAAATTAAGGATATTCTAGAGTTAAACAAGTTAATCAAACTTTTATGTTTTAAAAAAATTGGAAGAAAGAAGCAGTTACCCAGGACTATTCACGTAGACAAGAAACTTGTTGATTTATTGGCAGGAAAACTTCTACTACCCAAATATGGAGATCCTAAAATCCCTATTATTTCTATTTCTATAGGGAATAAGGATATACATAACATTTTGGTTGATTTGGGTGTAGCTATCAATGTAATGATAGTGGACACTTTGAAAACATTACCATTAATAGGCATACAACCTACTAATAACATATTGTAGATGACATATCAGTCTATAGCAAAACTAGGAGTTATTGAAGATGTGGAAGTAATGGTGGAATCATGGGAATATCTAGTTGACTTCCTTATATTGCAACCAAAAGGTAAAACAGTTGGTTATCCCATTATTATGGGAAGACCATGGTTAGCTATAGTTGCTGCCTTAATTTATTGCAAGTCAAGTGATATGACTATTTCAAATGGTAATAATTCTAAGCAAATTTCATTATATCCATCTGTATGACCTTTTATTGATAATCAAGAAAAATTATGGGTTGATAATCCTGATATTAATGAGCAAAATCTGTCTGCTTTGGCTATGATAACATTGCAAAATCGTGTATGGGAAATATATTATATGGTTAATCCTTCATTAAATGAACATCAATCATCATTTGAGTAGTCAAGATTAGTTTTAGAACCATCACAGTTAGTTCTAGAACCACCACAGTTAGTTCTAAAACCTTCACAGTTAGCTCTAGAACCATCACATTTAATTCTAGAACCTTCACAATTACTACCAAAACCACACCAATTTTCTACAAGTGAAGATAACTTCACTCCAAAGGAACGTGTTTTCTCTTGGGGAGAGGAAGGATCTATAGAATCAGCTTTATAGATATTAGGAGATGGTGAAGAATTTTTGGAAAATAGCAGTAACAAGGAGTTTGATCTATAACAAGATAAGTATCATAACTCTTCCTGTTGTCCTTTGTCCAGCATTCTATCTCAAGGAACTTTTTGATATATTGCTACATATCATATGGTGTTACCACATGCATGTCCACTAAATACCTTAATGGAACCTCTTCATAAAATTAGTTCATCATATCTTGGAACCAAACATGTTGAGATTCAACCAAGAAATTTTTTGAATATTAATAGCTGGTTAAAGAATGATGAAGAAGCCAAACTATTTGATGTTCTGAAGGATCATACTAAAGCTTTTGCTTTGGACTATAGAGATATGAAGGGAATTCATCCAAGTATATGCACCCATCACATTTATACTGAAAATATTAGACCAGTTAGGCAACCTCAGAGAAGGATTAATCCAGCCTTAAGGGATATAGTTAAATAAGAAATTGAAAAACTATTACAAGTAGGTTTTATCTACCCTATCTTAGATAGTCAGTGGGTGTCTCCTCTTGTAATTTCCCCTAAAAAAATAGAAAATGGAGAATTTGTGTTGACTATAGGGAACTAAACAAAGCTACCTTGAGAGATTATTTTCCCTTACCATTCATAGATAGAGTCTTAGACAACCTTTCAGGTAAACAATACTTTTCCTTCTTGGATGGATTTAGTGGATACAATCAAATCAGAGTTGCTGTTGAAGATCAAGACAAAACTACATTTACTTGTCCATGGGGTACCTTTACTTATAGGGTATTTCCATTTGGACTATGTAATGCTCTAGTAACCTTTCAAAGAGTTGTATTAGAAATTTTTGTAGACCTAACAAATGACTGTGTGGAGGTATACATGGATGATTTTACTGTGTATGGAGATACATTTGATGATGCCTTAAAAAATTTGGATAGAGTATTAATAAGATGTGAACAACATCACTTGTCTCTTAGTCATGAGAAATGTTTGTTGATGGTAGATGAAGGGATCATATTAGGGCACCATATTTTAAAAATAGGAATTCAAGTTGACCAAAACAAAATCAAGATTATTTCAGACTTGCCTATTCCTCAAACTCCCACAGATATCAAATCATTCTTAGGACATGCCAGATAATATACGTGGTTTATCAAGGATTTTAGTAAAATTGTTGCCCCCATGTTTAAATTGCTTACCAAGGACTATGAATTTCTTTGGGATGAACAGTGTCAACATGATTTTTAAGAAATTAAAGAGAAATTAGTAACTACCCCAATATTTTAAGGATCTAATTGGGAGAAACCCTTTCACATCCAAACTGATGCCTCAAATACATCAATAGGTGCAATTTTGGGACAAAAAGATGAAGGAAGAATGTATGTTATTTACTATCTCAGTAAAAATCTTACTCCCACTGAAATAAATTACACTACCACTGAGAAAGAATTTTTGGCTATGATCTATGCAATCAATAAATTTAGACATTACATTACAGGGTACAAAATATTTGTACATCCAGATCACTCAACAATTAAATATTTAATGAACAAACCAGTGGTTGGAGGTATAATAATTAGATGGTTATTACTTCTACAATAATTTGATATTACCATTATGGACAATCCAGGCAAATCTAATGTGGTAGCTGATTTATTGTCAAGACTGACCACTATAGGGGAGCAGGATCTAGTCAAGGATAACTTTCCAAATGAAAAATTATTTGTTATTTTAGCTAACACACCATAGTTTGCTGACATGGCAAATTATCTTGCAACAGAAATTTTTTCTCCTTATTTCACTAAAAACAAATAAAAAATTAATCAAAACCAGTGCACAGTTCAAGTGGCTAAATGGAATGCTATTTAAATGTGGTCATGATTTGGTTTTATGCAGGTGTGTGAGAGAAGATGAAATTTTTGACATCCTATGGGCATGTCATGATGAACCAAGTGGAGGACACTATTCAATGAAAAGAATAGCTCACAAGATACTTGGCACTGGTTACTATTGGCCATCTTTGTACAAAGATGTGAAGAGATATATCAGGCGGTGTGATCCTTGTCAAAGGATGGGATAACCAACCATTACTAATGAAATGCCTTTGCAACCACAAGTAGTGATTAAACCATTTGAGAGATGGGGATTGAATTTTTTTGGACCTTTTAATCCTCCTTCACAAGGAAAAGAGTACATTCTTGTGTATACTAATTATGTGACAAAATGGGCAGAAGTGCAGCCTTTAACAAATGCCACTAAAGTAGTTGTTGATTTCCTTTAGCATAGAATTATGGTAAAGTTTGGAGCACCAAGAAGCTTAGTTTTAGACCAGGGAACACAATTTATGTCCAACATGATCTAGGCCTTCACAATGTATTATCAAATCAATCATAGGAAGTCATCTCCCTATCACCCACAAATAAATGGACAAGTTGAAGTAACAAGTAGAGAATTAGAAATCATCCTCACTAAAATAGTTGAAGCTGAAAGAAGAGATTGGGTAAAAAGACTACCTAAATCTATATGGGCTTACAATACAACTTGGAAAACCACAACAGAGTGTTCACCATATGAGTTAGTCTATGGGGTAAATACCTTGTTGCCTATTGAGTTTGAAATACAGACATTGAGGACAACAACTAAGGTGGGAATTGAATTGGATGTAGCTCAAAAGGAGTGAATCCTTCAACTCAATGAATTGGATGAATTTAGAATGGAAGAACTTCACCAAATAGAAATAATCCAAGGTCAAAGGAAGAAATGGCATGATTCACATATCAAGGAAAGACAACTCAAAGTAGGAGACTGGGCATTGTTGTTTGATTCTAAGTACCAACAATTCAAAGGTAAATTAAGAACCAGATGGTTGGGATCTTACCAAATCAAGCAGATATTTGACAATGGTTCTATCCAGTTACTTCCCATTGATGGCAGTAGAAGAACACTCTTGGTCAATGGACACAGGCTGAAACTTTATAAGAAGCCTCCTACTAAGGATGAATTCTTGAAGTAGATTGAAGCAAACAAAGAATTTGATCATATGGAAGAACCTAGTTCTTCCAAAATTATCAAATAAATAGATGAAAAGATCCAAAATAAAGGGAAGAGGATGAAAACCAATAAATGGCACTCTTTTCCTTAAAAAAAAGATCAATTAAAAACCAGTGATGGCAGTTGATCTTCTCAAATACATACCTAAATCAAATGAAAACTCTTTTTTTGAATTCTAACTATTTTCTAACCATTTTTCTGTAATGATGAGTCATCACGATGGAGGGATTACATCATCAAGGATGGTAATTATGTTTTTAACTTGTTAAAGGTTTAATTAAAGTTTGAATGTGTGATTAGACTTGATTTAAAAAGAATAGTATGATGAGTCATTTATTTTACATCATGGTTAAATGTGCAAAATCATGAGAAGGATATTGATGATGGAATGAGTTGGTGGATAACCATAAAGAATCATTATTATGATTGAAGAAACTAAATCCACTAATTCCATAGCTAGAATTAATAAGTTTTGCAGCTGAGTATAGTAGTTCTATAGCCAAAATTGATAAGTTTTACAGCTGAGTACAGTAATTTTGCAACTAAATTCACCAAATCAGCAACTGAATCTACTAGTTCTGCAGTCAAAATCATCAATTATGCCAAGATGAGAAGCAATTTTTAGCTAACCTGTGAAAGATTCAAAGAAGAATGAATCAGGGGAATCAAAAAGAAGTTAGAACTAGATAATGATACCCAACTCCTTGCAAATGAATAAGTAGTAAATATCTTTCAACAGACAGGATGGCTAGAATTTCTAAAGAAATTTTCCAAATACAATGATGAACTGGTAAGAGAATTTATTATCAATCTAGAATAAATAAGAACAAAAATTATAAAGGTTTTCATTCCTTTTTTTGTGAATATCATAAGTGAGATGTCTGGAATACCGATAATGCATGTCCCAAACCCTGTCAAAGAGACATTGAAAGACCTAGCTGAAACCCTATTAAAAGAAGGGGAAGCTGAACCCCAGTATATTTATAATAAAAATAAAATAATTAAGGGAGTCAAAAGGGCCAGCCTATCCAAACCCTTTGATAGAGTAGCATTTTGGGTAGTCAAATATTTAACTTGTGATGGACAGTTTGGGACAGTAGGAAAAGAAGTTCTAAAAATCCTTATATACCTTAGGTATAGAGCCAAAAAAATAAAATATGAGTAAACCTTCCCAAGTTTCTTTTTGACTCAATCCATACCATGGCCCAGAGGTATTGTTGGGGTGTAGGAACAATCAGACATCATGGGTTAGTGCATTTGGTATGCCAACACCATTTCTTTTCCAAGAAAAATGGGGAAGAAATGTGGGATAAATTTCTTGGCAAATTTGGACAAAACCCTAGTATTCCTAGATAAACAATAACAAATCCTCCTATTTCTTCAATTCATTCAAAAACTGCTACCATCACTAAGGAAAAGAAAAGATTAGGGGAAGAGGAAATACCCAAAAGAATAAAATCTAAAAGAAAAATTCAAATTGCAGACCCTATGTCTTCTCACAAAAATTTTGCTGCTGAAACTATAGAAGAAATGATATCTGACAGTGAGGCTCCTCAAGAAAAAAAACATCATAAGAATTATAAATAAAGTTCAAAGGAGATGAAAGAACAAGAAAGGCTGGAAACTGAAGCTGCTGATATTTTGGGCAGCATGGCCATGACTCCTCCTAAACTAAACCAAGCAAAATAGGAAAAAGAAGATGAACAAAATGTTGAGATAGTAGCACCATCACATGTAGAAGATAAAAAATATGCTAAGATAGCAAAACCATCACGTGTAGAAGATGAATAGGCATCTTGGAGAAGAAAAGCAAAATCCACCATGGTAGAAGAGGAATGTTTAATTCCCTAAAATCATTTAGAAAAAGAACAAAACTAGCAGATTAAAAAAGCTCTATTTTTATCCAGAGTAGAACTCATTATCAAGGAAAAGGATGAAGAATTGAACTTCCTCAAACTCAAGTTAGAATAGAAGGAAATGCTCCTTACATAATTAACAACCCAGTTCACAGCCAAGAATGAAGAATTAGCAGAAACTAAAAGTCCATTAATAGAGAATGAGGAAAAGTGTATAAGATAGACCCCTGTATCAACAGTCTCTACACAGACTGAATTAACTTATCTTTCCCTTAAATAGTTATGGGATGACACATGTAGAGAACTCAATGAAATCAAAGCATCCAATACAGACTTGAAAGGCAAACTGGCAGAAGAAGAGAAAGCAAGGAAGGAATGGGAAGACAAATTTTACAAGGATGAAAATGATAAGTATAAATGTCTTGTGAAAATACAAATAGTTTGTATGACGAGTGAGAAGTTTCTTGCATGTAGAAGACCTTCTCCTATTTATAGCATATTTTTAGAAGAATAATTCATCCGCTGGTAGTTGGCAAGGATAGCATGTGGCCTTCCACATGAAAGAAAAGATGAACTTGATTTTTCAGCCACCTACTCCTTAGCTAATACAGAATAGAAAAACCTTCTTTGTGAATTTTACCTCTTCAATTTTATGCTAGAAAGAAATACAAGTTTTATGATCAATTTGTATGTAGGAGAAAGCCAGCTTAACGCATTCATCTCTATTCTTCAAAATCAGATTGCATGGAAAGAAAGGGAGTCAGAGCATTGGTTAAAGGCTAGTTCATCTGGTCTCTGTATGAGAATTCACTATGGTAATCCATCCGTCTTTGCTACATATTTCCAATCCCATGCATTTAATGATAAATTCAAGGGACCTTATCTTTTCAATTTACAGTAAAGCATGGATGTCTTCACATCTTATCAAAGGGCAAATTTTGATAATATCTATGATGCATGTTTTAAAAGATGGGAATTTCTCTTGGTAGCATTGAAAAGAAGGGAAGTGATATCCCCTTCCAATTTGATTTGGAGTTTGGAAAGAGTAAAAGCTTTATGCACAATAATTCCCTAGATCAATGAAATTATCTAGAACATATGGATAGGAATGTAGATAAGGCCACCTCTACTTCTCACCCCCATGTCTCCTTGGCAAAACAGAGAACCTCAACATCCCACTCGATTTGAGGAATGGAAAAGAAAAGTAGAAGCAGGAGTAGGGTATAGTACTTATGAGTCAAAGCATTGGGATATTCAGTTTTAGCCATTTGATCTAAGTAATTAAATGGAATGCAAGATATATAATCTCAAATGTTAGGATGTGATTATCCATCTTTTGTTGATTGTGATTCTAACATTTTAAAAGACATGTAATTCCTAACAAGTGTGTTGGAAAATTTTAGTTTTGCAATAAAATAGGTCATCATCATGCTAATGAACAAATGTGAAGTAGATTGCATATTTTGAAAGCATTGGACTCAATTCAAATTAGTTCTAAAACTTGAAGAATCTATTTTAGAACCATCACAGTTAGTTCTAGAACTCCACCATACTATTTCAAGTCATCGTATTTTCAGGCTTAGCTCTGGAACTCTATATTTAGCTCCGATAATATTATAGATAATCTCCAAAACTTTTGTGGCTAGATATGGAACTGATGAGGATCTATTCTAAATAGTTGGTGATCTATTAGATCAATGATCCCATTAAATCAGGAATAGATTTCCAATTTTCTAAATTTGCAGAATCAAGACATGTATCACACAGCTGGACATCTAGCCACATCTTGATTCAGCATCTAATCTGGATGCAATTCAGTTCCATCATATCTATGAAGTAGTTATAGCCATCAAGTCATCTATATATACAGACCTAAGAATATATAAAAAGAGAAAAAAACTAGAAAATTATTGAAGAATAGAGAGATAAGGATAGATTGGTACATTTTGTAATATAGAACATTTTATCAATGAAATAGCCATTTCTGTTTTGAAAGAAAATTAAATTGTTCAAATCATTTTCTAGGCAGAGCAAAGGTCCACTCCTCCAAAGAACCAGGATCTTTATTTTATCGGTATTTATATTTATATTCACAAAAGTAAATAGGTAATTTTGTTAAATTTATAAATACTTCCAACTCCTTAAAGTTAAGATTTGTTGTAAACTTGTTCCTGCAGGCATTTTTAGATTAACTTTTCATTTCTGCAATGTGTGTTTATTTCCAACAATCAATTTCATTTCTGCAACATGTATTTTTTTCCAGCAATCAATTTCATTTTTGCAATTTATGTTTGTTTCCAGCAATCAATTTCATTTCTGTAGAGTGTGTTTTTTTCCAACAGATTTGCATAGTTTGATTCCAATAAGGTTTTAATCAAGAAATCCTCAAGACATTAAAATCCCCCAAAACAACAATATATATATATATATATATATATATATATATATATATATATATATATATATATATATATATATATATATATATATATATATATATATATACCCCATCCAATTACTAATTTTTTATGATTCCTCTTGTTACATATAGATTTAGACACAGCCCTAGTTAAATATGACATCAACAAAAATTTGATTAAATGAAGGGGATGATGACACCCATCAACAGGCACTCTAGACATAGCTACAACTCACCTAGTCTAGCTATGGACTCACCTAGATTTACTATGGATTCACTCAATTCATATCTACAAACTCAACCAGTAGCTCTACATTCATGTAGTTCATTGATTGAAAACTAGTTCAAAGAATCAAACGTCAAGGGAACCATCATAGTCATCAATAGTTTGAAGAATGTAACTTGAACAAAATTTATGGACTCTATAGTTCTAAAATCTATGGACTCTACAGGTTCTAAAATCTATAGAATATATAGATCTAAAATCTATGAACTTTTTAGGTCTAAAATCTATGGACTCTGTAGGTTCTGAAATCTATGGACTCCGCAAGTATATCTACAGACTATGTAGACATATCTACAAATTATGCAAGTTTATCTACAAACTAACTCAAAATTGTATCTAAATTTATATTTGTATAATTTTATTCCATAAATAGTTTTCTTCATATTTTATGAAGATTGAGCTTATGTTGTAGATAGATAATAATGTCGCTCTCCATATTTTATGGAAGATTGAGATAAGCTAGAATATGTAAGTTGTTATTTTTTTTTCCATATTAGGTGGAGAGCATCTAGGATTATTATTCCTAAATAAAGAGTTGGTTGGAAGCATGAGATTATAAATGCAAACTTTCACATCATTGTAATCAATCTTTATCAATAATACATTTTGAAGCTTTGTGACATAAATTTAGTGTTTTGATTAAAATCCTCTTCTGAGAAATGAGTTGGCCACTCATTCTAAAGAATATAGATAAATATATACTTTTTATTTCTTTATTATATAATTATGCTTTTGAATTGTTATTATTTAATTTTTATGTAGACATTTATTTTTGGTAAAATTTGTTGTGAACCTACAAGTATTTTTTGTGTTTACCCTTTATTTTTAATTCATCAATTTACTTTCTTGAAAGTATGATTTAATTTTTGCAAGCGTGTTTTTTTATTTCTGCAAGTGTGATTTAATTTTCTACAAAGTGTGGTGTGATTTACTTTCTTTCAAGTGTGATTTTTAATTCCTACAAGTGTGGAGTGTGGTAGAAGAGACTAGTTGCTAGAGATCTCTTTCTCCTATTGCATACAACCTTGGACCTCAGCCTTAGATTGACATTATTAAATGATGAATTAATGACTCATCATTTTTGGTGTTATTTTTGGGGACACATTGTTATTAAGAGATTCAAAATTTGTTAAGAGAATTGTCTAGTGGCAGTAGATAAACAAATTTTTAGTAGAGGGAATGTCTCTTTACAAATTTTGTGATAGGAAATACTTAGTTATAGTTTCTTTATAATTTATTTTCCTGCAACATAGATTAGAATTTATTTTCCTACAACATACATTAGAGTTTATTTTTATACAATTAGCTTTAGAAATATGCAAAAAAAAAACCCATGCCATACTAATGTTGATGTGTAGAACATAATAATTGCTAACACCATAAGAAAGGATTTAAAATTTGATGTAGGATGGAGGAAGATAATGATGATCTGAAATAGTGTAAAAGATGGAGAAAAATAGGTTGAATTTCTATAATTGTTTACAAAATGAAATCTAATTTTTTTGCCTTGTACCTATTAAAGGATTAATTTGCATGTTTCAGGGTTGAACTACCTTCTAAATGAGTTGAGATTGACTGTGTGGAAGATAAAATATAGTTTTAGTTTTTTTGAAACCATCAACAAAGGATCATATAATTTTTTAGGTTAGTTGACGTTTAAAATATTGCATGTGATTTTATTTTTATAACAGAATAAAGGAAAATAATTAAGTTAATCTCATTATATTCTAAGAAGGATATGATAGATCATGCATGTATGAATTTAGTTGCATAAATTTATATTACATTCATAAATCTAGGTGGAAAAATAGCATGCATGAAGTTAGTTGCATAAATTTAGATTACATGCATAAATTTAGGTGGAAAAATAGCTTGCATGAAGTTGGTTGTATGAATAAATTTAGATTGCATGAAAATAAATCTCCATGAATTTTGTTCAATGCATATATCAAGCATTTCATGCAAATGAATCTCCATGCATATGGGTCAATGCATAAATCAAGCATTACATGCAAATAAAGTGTCATGCATGAAATTAGTTTCATAAATTTAGATTACATGTATAAATCTAGGTGAAAAGATAGCATGCATGAAGTTATTTGTATAAATTTATATTTCATGCAAATAAATATCCATTCATGTAGCATTGCATGCAAATAAATTTCCATGCATGTGGGTCAATGCATAAATCAAGCATTACATGCAAATAAATCACCATGCATAAAGTTAGAATGGATTCCATGTGGGTCAATGGATTTGAAAACAATAATAAAAGTTAATTATTGATATTTTATGCTAATAATTCCTTGGTATTTTATAGTTATATTTTAAGAATGCCAAATGAATACAAACATAAAGAATTTATGGCTGTAAGAAAAATCTTGAATATTTTATTTGAAGCCCAAAAAAATAATGGTCAACAAATATTAATGTACTACAAATATTGGATGGGTGAATGTTGATTTGAATAAAAATATTAATATCAATAACAAGGCTAAGTCTAAGATATTGACATTAACATTATAACATAGACCTTGATCTAGTCCTTGATTGTTAGGACTAAGAAAGAACTTGATCTAATACAGTAGTAGCAGCAAGGATATCCTATAATACAATCTTATATATGAAGAATATTTAGATATATTTTTATATACTCTATTTTATTTTTAGTTTGGTATTTTCATACCATTTTTCCATCAGCTACTATGCATATAAATCATAGGCCATTGTATATTCACTCCATCTATGCATTGTCATTTAAGGTATGATAGATTTATATAAGATTAATAGCTAGTTTTAGCTAAAGATTTTTTAAAGTTCTATCATTATCCCTATGCATATCACAGTTATACTTTCTTACTCATCCTATTAATAAAAATATTTGATGACATTTATCTTCATTCCATTCCATCCATTAGTCAAATCCATATTTACCAATCATAATAATAGAACTTATCTGAGGCAGTTCTTGTTTCCATAATAAAAATCTATTAGAATTTCTAAACCACCAATCATTCTTAAATAGGTTAAAATACATTCATTCATGTGTTTTTAAATGTTCCTTCCATTCTTCATGTTATTGACATTTATAATTATTTCATGTGGCTGATACTATGCTAGTTTGGAAAGTTTTTGTAGTTTTGAGTTCTTGTAAGATAATTTTATGAAGATAGATCAACAAGAAGCTTTAAAAATAGAATAGAGAAACACAAATTTGCTTCATCATAAGGATGAATTCTCTCACAGTGTTGCTCCTCAATGAAATACATTAGAGGAGACAAATCAATAGGTAGGAGTTTAAATAGAAAAGAATCACCTACAAGCCTACACTTTTGTGTGTATGGATTCAAAGTTTGGAGATTATGGAGTCATTTGAGAAGATCAAAATAACTCAATTTTTATCCATAGCTTCATCAAGTACCTAATATTTTATCTTAAGAGAACATCAGAATCAATAAGAATGTTCCACCAATCATTGATCATCACTACATAGACTAATTATGAAGAATGTCAAACATGAAAAAAATTTATCGATACATTTAAAAATAGTATGAGGATGTATACAATTTATTGCTAAAATTTTCTTTGTCATCATTTCTACATATATATATATATATATATATATATATATATATATATATATATATATATATATATATATATATATATATATATAAACCAAAAATGAGTCAAGTACTATAAAAATGAGCCTTGATTAAAAAACTAGTTTTACTAGCTAGTCAAGGGCAAAAAAAATAAAGAAAAGTTGAAAACTAGCAATGGCTACTTTTCCTACTTGTAATAAATACTTGGTTGTTGAATTTTTATTCTCTCATTTTTAGCATTTCTTGGGCTTCTATTCTTCAAACATATTTTCTAATATGCTCCATGGGGTTGACATCAAGAAAGACAAGATGAATTGAAGTTATGCCAAGGTATCTAGTATCTTTTATTTCACTTTTAAATTTACTTGTAAGTTTTGTTATTACATAAACATCTAATTTTTAGGAAGAAGGAAAAAGAATCAAATATCCCCACACTTTATACATATTTACATTGGCATTCATGAGGACATGCATGAGATTAGGTATGGGAGAGAAGGAGAAATAAAATAGTCTCAACAATAAATAAAGAATGAATCTTAGTAAAATCAAGTTAATGACTTTGATAATAGTATATAATTTTTAAAATTCTTCAAAGATTTCAAGAATTAAAATTTATTTTATGCCAAGAATTATTTTATGGTCAAAATAGAGTTATGTAGGCATAGCAAGAAATTATCAACACAAGAATCTACTCTCACCTCATTTAAAAAAGAAGAAGAGGGTAGCATGAGAATTTCACATAAGAACCTGTGCCAAAGAGAAATCAAGGATATAAGAAAAATTTCCACATAAGAACCTATCCTTGACAAATATTTTTTATTGACCACATTCATTACAAACTTTTTCCTTAAGGATTTTATAAGATAAAAATAATTTTACAAGGTTAAATATGGAAAGACTATTTGAAAATGATAACATATAACTCATACATTTGTATCTCAAAGAATTTTCAAATAAAGGAATGATATGCATGAGGACATACATGAGGTTAGGTGTGGGAGAGATTATGAGACCATAAAATAACTTATTATATGCATGAAATAACATCTTTTTTCCTTGCATAATAAGTAGATCTAAGTATGTTTTTTAAACTTATGATTTATTTAGAATGAAATAGAGAACTATATCTTGGTTATTTCTTTATAAATCATTGTTTTCTTTTTTGTTAATTTTTATTACTAAATCTCTGTAAAAAATTGTTGATGTGTTATATTCAACTAATAATAATCTATATTAGACATGAGTATGAGGTATCAACCAAATATCATCTTTAAGGTGAGCTACAGGCACTCTAGACATAGCTACATCTCACTTAGTCTAGCTATGGACTCACCCAAATTTACTATGAACTCACTTAGTTTATATATACAAACTCAGCTAGTAGCTCTACATTAATTGAAGACTAAATCAAATCATCAAATATCAAGGGAGTCATCATAATCATCAATAATTTGAATAATGTAACTTGAAGAAAATCTACGAGCTCTACAGGTCTGAAATCTATGGACTCTATAGGTCTAAAATATATGTACTCTACAAGTTCTAAAATTTACATACTCTATAGGTCTAAAATATATGGACTCTACAGGTTCTAAAATCTATAAAATCTATAGCTTTGAAATCTATAGACTCTACAGGTTCTAAAATCTATAGACTCTGTAGGTATATCTATAGACCATGCAAACATATCTATGGATTATGCAAGTCTATCTACGAACTAGCTCAAAATTGTATCTAAATTTAGATTTCTATAATTTTATTCCATAAATAATTCTCTTCATATTTTATGAAGATTGAGCTTATGTTGTAAATAGATAATAATGTCTCTCTCTCTATATTTTATGGAAGATCAAGATAAGCTAGAATATGTAAGTTGTTATGTTTTTATTCATATTAAGTGGAGATCATATAGGATTGTTATTCTTAAATAAGGATTTGGTTAGAAGCATGATATTATAAATGAAACCTTCCATACCATTGTAATAAATCTTTATCAATAATACATTCTGAAGCTTTGTGACATAAATCTAGTGTTCTGATTAAAATCCTCTTCTGAGGAATGAGCTGGCCACTCATTCTAAGGAAGATGGATAAATGTATTTTTATTTATTTATTTATACTGTAATTATGCTTTTGAATTGTTATTATTTATTTTTTATTTAGACATTTTTTTAAAGTTTGTTGTGAACCTGCAAGTGTTTTTTGTGTTCATCCTTTATTTTTAATTTAGCAATTTACTTTCTTGCAAGTGTGATTTAATTTCTTCAAGTGTGATTTTCCATTTTTGTAAGTGTGATTTACTTTTTTTTAGAGTGTGATGTGATTTACTTTCCTACAAGTATGCTTTTCAATTCCTACAAGTGTGTTTTTCAATTCTTTCAAATGTGGAGTGTGGTAGAAGAGACTGGGTACTAGAGATCTTTCTCTTATTACATATAGTCTTAGAGACCAATCCTGAATTGACATTATTAAATGATGAATTTATAACTCATCAATAGTTCCAATAATATTCATTCTTGGAGGGCCTTTTACAATGCCTTGCTCTATGACTAAACTAGTTACATGAATAACAATAACCATTGAAAGGATTAGCATATCTTATAGTATTAAGCTACTTGATAAGATTGATGTTCATTCAACCAGCACCATAATTCTTTAATTGACCATTGACCTTTAAGATCTAATTATCTTTGATCACATTATCACTCTTCTTTTGATCTCCATTAAAACTAAGACCTATTTTATCATTATCAATCTTGTGACTACTCAAAATGTTGTCTAGATCATTGGCACTCATTTCAAACTTCAAAAAGGAATTAACCTTAATTGATGCCTAATTCAACTCAACTCTCAAATATTCCACTTTATTTACATACCTTTCACATTCTTATTATTTATACTTTAAGCTTGCAGTCACAATCTCAGTTTCAGTCTCCACTTGTTTGACTATTTCTTCATGTTCCTTAGGGTTATTTCTCAGTATATCTTCAAACAAATTAATTTGATTCTCATAGTATTTGATAAGATATTTCATCATCTTATTCTTATTCTTCTTCTTCACCATCTTTAGTTATTCTAGATTATTCATCAACTCAACGTCAATGTCCACCTCATCTTCTTCTTCATCTGAATCACCAATAGCACTTCTAAACCACATGGACTCTTCTTGATTTGAGAAGTTTTCTTTCTCATCCATGAAGATAAACTCATTGAAATCAGGACCATCACCTTCATGGTCCTCTCAGAGTAACTTATCTCACTCTCATAAAATGAGTTGCAATCTTCCTTGGTGTAAAAGCTTCTTTTGTTCTTGAAGAAATTCTTCTTGTAATAATACTTTTTGAATCTTTTATTTCTCTTATCAAACATGTAGGAATCATTATCATCATCATGCTCTTTATCATATTTTTCCTTATGGGGCACTTATTATAAAAGTATATAATCTTTCCATAATTAAAGCACTTTAAGGGAAGCTTATTGTTGTATTTCTTGAACTTGTTTTAAATTTTATTATAAACATAGCTATCAACTCATCATAATCAATATCAGAATCATCATTATATTTGACTTTCTTACCTTATTTCTTCTTCTTATTTGACTTATTTTTTTCCTTGAATGTAGTTTCATTCTTTACAGGTCTTCCTTCACTTGTCCTTATCTCATAGGCAATTAGAGTGCCATGAAGTTTATCAACTTCTAGCTTGTCTAGATCTTGCATCTCTTTAACAACAAATAATTTAGAATCAAACTTAGGTGTTAGATATCTCAAAACCTTTTGAACAATAGTATATTATTTGAATTCTTCACCTAAGCCTCTCATAATGTTGACCACTTCATCAACCCTCAATAATTAGGTTGAAATGGTCTCATATTCACTCATCCTTAGGATTTCAAACCATCTTCTATGGGTTTTCAACTTAGTCAACTTGACCTTATATTCTCCCTCATGGGTAGTATTCAAATTATCCCACACTTATTTAATAGACATATAGTGCATCACCTTCACAATTTTTGCCTCTGATAGGCTACATATAATATTGTTCATTACTTTTGAATTGTTGTCACTAGCCTTCTTACATGTTGCATATGTAGGAGGAATAGGGGGTGAATTATATCCATCTAAGAATAATTACCAAACATCATGACCATGAGACATCAAATATGTTCTCATCCTAACACACCAAAAATCATAATTAGATCTATTAAACAACGGAGCTTTTCTTGTAGAGAAACAACCTTATGATTTACTAGCCATCTTCACTTGCTTAGGATATCATTTAGACTATTAGGCCCCTTTTAAAGGACCTTCTCTAATACCAAATATTATAATTATATCTATTAAGAGGGGGGTAAATTAATATAATTAAAAAAAATCAATCAAATTCACTTACCATACATGAAGCATTTATTCATATACATACATTAACCAATGCATAAGCAAGCATATATAAAAGCACTCAACATAAGAAGAAAATTGATATGTGGGAAACCCTTAAGGGGGATAAAACCCACTAAAACATAGTTTGAACTATAGTCCTATAAGTAATGGATCAATATTTAGTGAGGAACCAATCTCATAAAGAACACCAACCCCTCACTAGTCAAGCACCAAATTGAAATGAGGCACCAACCCCCTAGGTAACTCAGAACCAAATTAGCCACCTAAAACCTCTTATCACCTTATATACCTTTGGTTTCCATTCACTATCTTGTCTTCTTTCTTACACTCTAGGAGCCTCAACTTTCTTGTTTTGACTTGAGAATCCATGCTTATAGAACTTTGCAATATGACCAACCTTTTAATAATTAAAACATGCTATTATTTTTTATGGAAACATGTCATGTCCCATTACTCTTTACTAATGACTATCCTCATAGTTCCAATCATATTCATTCTTGGAGGGCCTTCTATAATTCCTTGCTCTATGACTAAATTGGTTACATGAATAACAATAACCATTGAAAGGATTAGCATACCTTATAGTATTAGGTTTTTTGATAAGATAAATATTTATTCTACCAGCACATCATTCATTAATTAACCATTGAAATTAAGGTTTGATTATCCTTGATCATATTATCATTCTTATTTTTCTCTCCATTGAAACCAAGACATATTTTTTCATTAACAATCTTTTGAATACTCAAAATATTGTCTAGATCATTGGTACTCCTTTGAAACTTCATAAAAGACTACACCTTACTTGATTCTTGATCCAAATTATCTCTCAAGTAATCCACTTCAGTTACATACCTTGCACACTCTTCTTCTTTAGCCTTTAGGCTTGTAGTCATAATTTTATTTTAAGTCTCCACACATTTGACTATTTCTTCTTATTCCTTGGAATTGTTGCTCAGTCTATCTTCAAACAAATTTACTTTCTCCTCATAATATTTGATAATATATCTCATAATATTATTTTTTATTCATTACCATATTTATATCTTATAGAGTATTCATCAACTCAGCCTCAAATTCCACCTCATCTTCTTCTTCATTTGAATCACCAAAAACACCTCCAAACCAATAGACTCTTCTTAATTTGAGTAGTTTGTTTCCTCAGCCATGAAAGAACTTCATTGATATCAGGACCATCACCTTCATGGTCACTCTCAAAATCACTTCTCTTACTATCATTAGTTGAGTTGTAGTCTTTCTTGGTGTAAAAACCTCTTTTGTTCTTAAAGAACTTGTTATCATACTTTTTGAAGCTTTTCTTGCTCTTATCAGACCTATAAGACTTATTATCATCATCATGAGCTTTATCATTCTCTTCATCATATTTTGAATATATGCTTAAAATGCACTAGATATTAAAGTGTCCAATCTATCCACAATTAAATCACTTGAAGGGAAACTTATCCTTGTATTTACCTAAACATATTTTCAATTTTAATATAAACATAGCTATCAACTCATCATCATCAATATCAGAATAATTATTGTATTTGACTTTATTACCTTGTGTCTTCTTCTCCTTTGAATTATTTTATGCCTTGAATGTATCTTCTTTCTTTTCAAGTCTTCCATCACTTATCCTCATCTTATAGGAAGTTAGAGTGACATAAAGTGTATCCATCTCTTGCTTGTCTAGATATTGCATCTCTTCAACAATAGAGACTTTAGAATCAAGCTTAGGAGTTAGATATTTTAAAAACTTTTAAACAATAGTATATTCTTTCAATTCTTCACCTAGGCCTCTTATGGTGTTTTCCACTTCATCAACCCTAAATAAGTAGGCTACAATGGTCTCATCTTCATTCATCTTTAGGCTTTCAAACTATCTTCTATGGGTTTGCAACTTAGCCAACTTGACATTGGATTCTCCCTCATTGATAGTCTTAAACTTGCCACACATTCATTTATTAGACATATAATGCATCACCTTCACAAATTCTTCTTCTAATAGGCCACACATAATACTATTCATTGCTTTTGAATTATTTTTACTATCTTGCTTACCTACTAAATATATAAGAGGAATAGGGGGTGTAGTATATCCATCCAAGATTGATTGCCAAACATCATGACCTTGAGACATAAAATGTGTTCTCATCCCAACACTCAAAAATTCATAATTAGATCCATTAAACAATGGATCCTTGCTTGTTTGACTAGCCATCTTCACTTGCTTAGGTCCTTTAGGATATTAGGCCTCCTTCAAAGGACCTAATATGATACCAAATGTTAGAAGTAAAACTATTAAGGGAGGGTAGGAAATGGGGGGTGAGGGTGAGGGTGAGGGAGTGAATAATTTCCCTTAAAACAATCAATCAAATTCACTTACCATCCATGAATCATTTATTCACATACATACATAAACCAATGCATAAGCAAGCATCTATAAAAGCATTCAACATAAGAACTTAAGTGATATGTGGTAAACACTTAAGTGGGATAAAAAAACTAAAAAAAAATCTTATAGTATATTAATATAATTGATGAATCAATATTTACTAAGGTACCAACCCCATAAGGAACACCAACCACTCACTAGTCAAACACCAATTCAACTAGTCTTTTAGCAAGCACCAACTTGCAAGGAGGCACCAACATCCTAGGTAACTCAGAACCAAATCAGCCACCTAGAATCCCTAATCACATTTAAACACATTTTTCTCACTTAACTGATGATGACCTCCTTTTTTTGTTCTTCACACTCTTCTTTCTCTCTCAAACATCTTATTAGGCCTCTTTGTTCAATAAACCCTTTTTCTTGGCAAAAATAGGTCATATGACCTTGATCATCACCTATAGAACTATTTATATATATTAATGACATATTAAAAACACCTTTATAATATTATTTAATCCTTATACCTTATTTCCAAAACCTTATATCATTTTTTTCTCTCAATATTCTAACTGAGTCAATTAGGCCTATTAGACCTTTTTTTTATACTTATCTCTTGCTTTCACACACCTTGGTCAACCAAAAATATATAAATACTTGGATAAACTTTGTAATATATAAAAAAAAACATTTTTAATAATTAAAAAACCCACTACATATCTTGGTCACCACTCATAAGGACCAAAAACACCATTAGGCCTAATAGAGACCTAATGTAATTAAGCCTTCTCAAAGCACATGTTTCACCTTGACTACCTTGGAACATATTAAGCCTCCAAAAATGGAAACATAATTTATATATGCTTAAATTATACCATTTATAATCTCACATTAGGTCCCCAACACTATTCATCTCATTTCACTCCTTGAACCACACCATTAGGTTTACTTGCAATTAGGCCTTCTCACTACTAGAAAGTTTGCCTTGAATATCTAAAGTATACACTCAAATTTGCCACATAAAATTTAATAAAATAGATTTATATAGCCTAAATGACCTAAGGGCCATCACCAAGTCAATTATATTTCACCACATATGGTAAAAGACCTCAAACTGATCAGTTTCATATGTTCATTCGGAACTACACACATGCTTTAAAATGAAATCAAGAACCTTTAAATTTTCACACCTTCATAAGAGTTTCTCATACATAAAAATAAATTAAAATTAACCTATTTTACCTACATAACAACTTAATTTTCATTTTGTTCTTTATATATGTACATAATGACTCAATAACATCATTCTCATTCATACACAAAAAACTACCTATAACTCTAAAACATAGTCATGAAAACCAATAATTAAAACACATGTGTAAACACTTTTATGAAATTAAAATAGGTTTAGATGATAATTAATAATACTTATATGAAATTTAAATATACCATTCTCATTTCTTCACTCTACACAGACCTCATTATGTTAGATAGGTCACTTTGAGAGTAACATTATACTAGTAAAGGAGCATCTCCAAATTTTCTATTCAATATGGAAATGTGATGTATATATTTAAAATTAACCCCATACATTTGTATCCATCCATGATTCATTTCAACCTATCCCTAATCTCATTCTCACTTTTTTCTAGTTTTCTCAATGTCTTCTTTATTAGTCCTATTTAGCAATAGGTCAACTTCCATGACCAGTTTAGAATATTTAAGGTCTATAAATTATTAATAAAATTACATGGGTTCAAAATAAAAGTCTCACACAACATCTTAAAATAATTTGTATGCTTTGACCTGGTCAACCTTGCCTGCTACATCAAAAATCTAAAAAACAAGGAGTTTCATGTAGCTTCCACTCACTCTTATAATAGACCAATGCCACATATAGATACTTGGGAGAGTAATATAAGTGATTAAATCATCAAACTAGGTCAACCAATCCATTCTGAGCCATTTCAAAAAATATCTTTCATATTAGGTCATTATGAGGGTTTTATGAAGGTTTAAACTACCTTCCATTATTATCAATAATTCATAAAGTATTACCCCTTAATTCCAAAACCAATGCCAATAAATTTGAGCTAGGAACCTTCCAAAACTTTCATGAATTATTTAGTATCTCATTAAAAGTTTACACATGCCAATGATCATAAGAATATTCTTCTTGGATCTGTTATACCTCATTTTGTACACATAGAAAACCTCAAAACCAATTTTCATGATTTATCCTTTAGACTTTAACCTCAAAATTGATCAAAATACTTGAAAAAACCTATAATACTTTTGAAAATGATATAATGATCTCTGGTACCTTGAAAATTGAACTTGACCCCTCATTATGCCATACTAGGTCTCTTTGCACATTAGACCTTAAACTGTTAGTCATACTTAGACCTTGAACACACCTTGAAACATCTTATGCTACTCTCAATACCTCATAATCATGTTTTAAAAACCTATACCATACTCACATAATACCAATATTTAATCTCATAGGCCTCATACTACTCACCTCATCATGTTACCAAGCCTATGCCTTTTCACTATGTCTCTTCATATAAAGACTAAGCCAAGAATTGACCTAAGCACCTCCTCTAAAAACTTATATACCTTATACACATGTATACATAGTGTCAAACATATTCTCACATGATCTACAAATGGTTTTCATTCTTGATAACACCTCAAGACTTCTCATTGGGTCAAGTAAAGTCTGAGACTAGTTTGGTTACATGCTTAGGATTAAGACCATACCCCTGAATGTTTACCTTGAATCTTTCCTGATTATTTAAACACTTCATATGAAATCTTGGGCATTATTAAACATCCAATCATACATGTGTGTATCTGTATTACCAGAACACCATCTTCATACTCATGCTCATGATATGACAATGCTCCTTAAGACTAGTGCTCAAAAGTATGCTTACCTTGTATATTGATCTTGACCTATTATCAACCTTATAATAATTACCAGGTTGAATTAAAATTATCTCTCAAAAAATAAATAATAGGTTTCCTTCAAATTCTCTCTTGTGACTTTGTCACTTGGTTTCCTTATCACATACCACAATATTGCGCCAAGACATTATCTAGAACTTGAGGACTTTTTAGGCCATGCTTAAGCTTTCATGATCACATAACATGCATCTTCAAAATAAAAAATCTAAGACATTAGTGTCACTCACAAACCTTTGACATCAATGAAAACATTAAAGTCACAAAACCAACAACATGAAAATACCTCAATAAATTAGACTAAGTGTGTGTCTTTTTGGTGTTTTTATGAATGATTAACAATCATCATTATGCATAAAAGGTGATATCTAATGTTACAGTTAGTTGAAGGTTTCACAAAGATTGAGTATAGATTTTTGGAGGTTATTGGGTTATATATTTGTGATGCATGAGATCCATTTTGATATATTTATTTTGATAGTGTTGTTAGAGCATTAGCATTTAGATATGAGTACCTTTCATCTATCGATAAGGGATATGGAAATCACATTATAAGGCATATGGATGATTTTGTGTATCCAAAATGGGGTACTATGGTATAATGGATGAAGATGGCACAAAATAAATCACTACAAATATTATCCAAGGATGGTATCATCTCAATGGTGGGTTCAAGAGTTTATTTATATGTGTGTTTGAGATGAGGAGAGGAAGATCCACTACCTTTGATGCTTATGTCTCTTTTTAGTGGCATATTATTTCCTAAAAAGTGTGGTAGATTATTTAAAGTTGGACTAGCAAATGTGGAGGGGGATATGCTAGAGTTTTAAAAATATTACTTGGGGGCCCTGCATATTATTGCATTTATTTAAGGATCTACATGTAGCAATGTATAAGGATGGGAATATTATGTGTCCCTAAACATTACTACATTTATGTCCATGCAAACACATAGCCTTAGAGTAAAAAATAGAATAACTATATGTGAGGGCATATGAAGATACCTTTATGTATGGATGGCATGGTATAATGGGTGGATAATAGAGACATTTAGAGGATTTTTCATATTACATGAGGGTGATAGATGAGTTGATTCTACATGATATCACATGGAGACCCTATACGGAGGCAGATCTATTATGAGTAGAGAATATGGGGTATTTGTATTATACAACTATAGTATGTTATTTTTGGGTAAAGGGATTACATCATTAATATGTATAGTCTAAATAAGATGTTGAGTAAATTTGGGTTATAATAGGATACTCTAAAAGTGACTCATATCTTTACATAGACATATCAATAGTAGTGGCAATGGGGGTTAGTAGTAGATTTGAAGATAGTCATTAGTAGTTATTCCCATATGCATTATGTACCATTTAATAGGAAATGATATGTGATTGATGTAATTATTATAGAAGATTATATATCATGGTGGGAGTATAACTGGCTTATGAGGATAATTATTCCATGTCATAGTCCTAAGACTTATGGAGAGTGAATACAGAGGATTTTTAGGGCACAAACTTAGAGGGTATAGTGGTAGAGGATGAGGGGACATGTAGTGAGGCCATCAACTAGAGATAGGGGAGGAGATATGGGATTCTAAAGATGATATGGTGGATATGGTGATGCATCTAGGATATCAAGACCTCTAATTATTATAATTATAGGGGAGATGGAATAGGATGATCAGGGACTAGAGGAGATGTGAGACACTTGCAATCAAGGTGAATAAAGGATGAGAGGATTATAGGTAATCTCCATCAAGAGATATTTTATTAGGATGTATAGATTTCATGATTGATCACTGAGGTTAAACAATTGAAAACATATGTGGGGTGATTGAGTGGGGATATGTAGAGGCTATAGAGAGAGACACAACATGGGTAGTATTGATTACACATAGACTTGAGAAGATCATGTCAAATGTGATGAGTGATATGTATTAGGATTCTTATTACAAATGTTTATATGAGATTTCAATACCAATAGATTAGAGGGCACCCTCTTATGTGTAGTATTCTAGCCATAGATCAGAGGGAGCTTCATCAAGGAAAGTGAGGACAATGGTTTCACAATGATCAACTAGGTAACCATCATAACTTTCAATGGGTGTCATGGGTCCACCTTAGAGGACACCTCTGAGTATTACCACATATAGATCACCTTTTAGGAATCCACCTTTAGATGGTTTTAGTGAGAGATGACTGAAGAATTTTGAAATGGGGATGGATGTATGTGACTTTAATATATATATATATATATATATATGGATACATGTATAGTGATTGCATAAATTTTTACATTGATATATAGTGATTCATTTTTGATCTCTTGTATGTGTCACATGTGTTATTCGTATGATGTTATAATATATTTATGGCTATGTTGTATATGTATATGGATGAATGTTCTTAGTATGATGTGATAATTATTTTTTCCTCCTATTTTTATTTGATGCACACTTATCTATTGTGAAGACTGTTTAGTGAGTTATTCATGGATAATTACAATGAAGTTTAATTTGGATAGTTAGTATTGAATGACTTAGGAGTGGTTTTTTTATGGATATATGTCTAATAAATGAATTATTGAAGGAAATGTGATGATGTAGAGTGTGAAAAAAATATTCTTAATATTGTAGAGTTACAAAAAAATTGAGCAACCTATTTTTTATATAGTGCATGATAGGATTCATCATGATATGGAAAACCATGATGACACTATTTTGATACACATAATTAATAACTAAAGTACAAAAATTAATGAAAAATAAAACACTTGACAAACAATAACACACAAAAACCAAAATAAGTAAATTATTCTTGGTTTTGTCATGTGATCAAGCTGGAAATCCTATATGCAAATGATTATGATAGTTGTATTATTATCTTTTTTGTGCCCAAAGAAAAGATATATGTAAGGGGGTATTTTTGTAATGATATATACTAATGAGTTTGTAATTATTTATTTAAGGTGGTATAAGGATTTTCTAACAAAACTAAGGACAAATGGTTTTTGGATTTTTCTAATTTTGAGGTTTTGTGAGTTTTTTTTTCTATATATTTTTTAACTAAAAAATTAAGCTATAGACAAAGGTAAAACTAGTTATATCACTAGGAATATATGTGAAAATGGTTGGAACGTTGAGTGGATGAAGGATAGATAGATAAGGGCATCCTTGAGTAGGAGTCATATACCCAATCTTTGTTACATCATGCTAACATGTGTTATAATGTGTCTTTATAATAATGCAAGTGTACCAAAAAAAAAATTTGAAACATATTTTAATACCATTTTCATGTTCTTATCAAGGTCAAAATAAGAAAAATTATGAGTACATTAATAATAATTTGATGACCTCATGAAAGGGACGATTGGGAAGACTTAATTTTTGGTGGATGTGGATATTGTAGGATGAGATGGAGTGAGGATGCCCTAAAGTATAGTGTACTTATAAAAAAATATATATTACACATGGAACCATAAAATTTATTTTTTCCATGGTACTTTCCCAAGGCACCATATAAATGTTTTTCACCTTTGGACTATTTATTTATCTTTCTCTTTTGATATTTTTGATATTTTTATTATTTAGCAACATTAGAGCATTAAAAATGGAAATTATTGAGATGCTCAATGTTCTTAGGTTCATCCATATTTAGTGGCTAACTTGTAGGCACTTGAGAAATATTTTTCAATGAAAATGTCAAGACTTAACCATTTGGGTTCAAAATTTCCTTTATTTTATTGCCCTGCATAGCATTCTTCTAATTCTCTTTTGAGATGATGTCTTTAATATCAAATTCTCTAGCCTTGATTTTCCTATTGTAATTGTGTGTAACCTATTATGATATGCTTGTAAATTACCAATTACATTAATTTATTTCTCTTCTAAAATCTATAACTCATGTAGCAATGCAACTCAATATTCCTCATCACTAATAATGCCATGCAAGGAAATATGCAAATAAGGTAACTCGATCTGAATTGAAAATATGGCTTTAGTTCCATAGGTGGGTGTGTGAATGCTTGTATAGTGAGCCCATAGGTAGGATAAAGTTGTGGATGCCAGTCGTGACCAATGTCATTGACAATTTATTTAAGGATTTTAAGGATATTTTTGTTGGATGACTTTGCTTATCGATTACCTTGAGGGTAATGGGGTGTGAAGCATTTATGCCTAATATGGAATTTAGGTAAAAAGGGATTTAACATCCTTATTTTTGAAGGACTTTCCATTATCATAAATGATGGTAGAGGGATATTATAATGACAAATGATGCCATTAAAGATAAAATTTGAGATTTTTTTTCTTGTTACTTACATATGTGAAAGGAATTTCCTCCACCCACTTCATGAACTATTTAGTTGTGATAATTATATGTTTATGGCCATTAGGTGAATTAGGTTTTAATTTTCTAATGAGATTAAGATGTCATTTATAAAATGGCCACAAGATTATAATTGGATACAAATCTTGCGATGGAACATGAATAAGCTCCCTATTTTATGACATGGTATGCACTTTTAAATATATTGGTATGAATTTATTTCCATAGTGGGCCAATAGTAACCTATTCTAAATAATTTATTAGCAAGGACTATACCACTAGTAGTGCACTACATATTTTGTTATGGAATTCCTTGATGGATAAGTTGGTCTCTTTTGAATTTAAACATCATAATAAATTTCCATCATAGACTCTATGGTATAAGTTATCACCATGGAGGGTAAAACATGAAACACATTTCATAAATGATTTATTATTTTTATGTGAAAGGTTTGGAAGGATGGTGTTGTCATGTAGATAGGTGTATATGTAATGGTACCAAGGGGAATTGGGACCAATAATTTCACATATCATCTTAGATAAATGGACTTGATAAACTAACATCATTAATTATTTGATTATAAATTAACTTTGTCTAATATATTTATACATTTATATAAGATAACTGATGGTTGCCATGGAATTTTTTGATTTGTTATTAGTGTGGGGGATTTTCTCAAACTATATGTAACTAAAGTATTATTTAAAACTATCAAATATTCTCTTTTATGGGACATTATTTTCATATTTAGCTTGGTATTCATCATTAACTAGCTTTATAATAATTTATGAATCACCATAAACTGATAAATGATTGATATTTTTGAGACCTAAAATGAGAGCTTCATATTCATTAATATTATTGGTACAATTAAACCCACTCTTGAATGCATTTGGAATAATATCATCCTGTAGTGTAATGAACATGACACTTTTCCCTAATCCATGACTAGTTAATGAACCTTCAAAATTAATTTTTCATGTTAGTGACTTATCAAGTGATAGAATTACTTCATCAAGAATATCAATGTTTAATGGATGGCTATCTACTAATGGTGCTTCAGTGAGCTGATGCACAAGAACTTGTCCTTTGAGAGATTTTTTATTCTTGTATTGAATCTCAAATTCACTAAGAAACATTACCCATTTATCCATTGTTCCAAAAAATGAAGCCCAATTTTTTTCCTAAGGTAACACCAAAGGCACATTTCTTAGGATTCAAATGGAATTTATACTCCCTTAGTATTTTAAATATTTTATGCAAGATTGTAGGATGATCTACCCTGGGTTTTTATTTGACCAATCTATCATCAATGTAGTCTTGAAAAATGTCATGTAGCATGTTGTGGAAGATGACATTCATTGCTCTTTAGTATGTGGCACCTACATTTTTAAAGCCAAATGGAATTGGTAGAAAAAAATTCATAGTGCCATGATAAATGATATTTTATGTTGGTCTTTTGGTATAATTTTAATTTGAATATAGCCTAAGAAATAATCTATAAGAGACAACATCTCATGTTCTTCTATTGAATCCACTATCATATCAATCTTAAGTAGAGGTAAGTCATCCTTTGGGCATACCTTATTTATATCTTGAAATCTAGTGCACACATTTATCCCTTTTGGTTTTTTTCATGATGAAACAATATTTGATATCCATTATGAATAATAAATAATCATAATGAATCCAACCTCAATTTTTTTTTAATTCTTCTTTCACAATTAATACCACTTTGGGATGAATTTTTCTAAGTTTTTGATTAATGGGTTTTTCATCCACATGAACAACCAAATGATGAACTACAAGAGTCAGATCTCATCCTAACATATTTGGATAAGACCAAGTGAAGACATATAAATTATGTTCAGATAATGATTAGGATTTCCCATTCTTCAAGACTGAGGGTAGCCACAAGCTTAACAATTTTGGGGTTTTTCCCTATACCATTATTCACATCAACCATTTCTTAAATTAGCAATGTGTAACAATATTAAAATTGTGTTTGTGTGTGGATAAGATTAAGTTCCTCATCTATTGGTGCCTCAAATAGGTTTTCAATGATAGAATCATCTTTTACTTCTTGATTTTTATTTTATTTTTTGCAAAAATTCCTCAGAGAGGTTTTCACTAGGGGACTTAGATTTTTTGCCTTTTTTTTTATGACTAAGAAACTCTTTATGTTCACAAAAGTATGTTGATTTTTCCAAAATAATTTCAAATCCATCTTTGTGGTCTCCCATTATAATGTCATATCTGATTCCCATAAATTCTATAATTTTCTCATCATTTGGAGAGGTAAAGTGGTATAGGATCTTATTCATCCCAATCTATTATCTAAAGATAATTTAGTTTAAGGGTGATAATGGTTATGTAGTTGAAAATATTTATGGATGTGGGATCATTGTAAAGGTTTTGAATGTAACTTGGTTCAATGCTAGAATAGGAATCCTCAAAAATCATGTAAAAAGCATTGATGACTGATGTAATCATATGGATCACCACCATGTGGTTTGTAACCAATACCACAATATTCATTTCTTGAATGAGAAAATATAGGTTTTATGATGCCATTTTCAAGGATATCGAGTCTTTTACCTTTATAGTTCATGATGTTACACATAAATTATTTTTCCACTAGATACTCATTCTTTTGGAAACAAGTTGCTAGACCATCATTATATAGCCAAGAATATTTTGAACTCTTAATCTTCTATTATGAAAGAATTGCTCCTTTAAAAAAAAGGTTTATCCAAAATTATGAGATACTTGTGATTTATTCTTTATTTGTTTAGGCCTACCACATTTTTTGGATAAATGTGCAATTTAGCTAAATAAAAGGCATCTTTTATCTCATATTCTCCTATACCTTTGTCAATGATCTTGAAATTGGATTTTGAAGATGTGGATTTGGAAGGTGTAGAATATGGGTTTCCAAATTTGGATGGTAAAACATCTAGATTGATGTAATTTGAAATATTTTATGGTTCTTATTTTGTGTATTTGTTTGCTTCATAAGCATCTTCTATGATGGGACAATATTTTGTTTTTCTATATTGTCCTTCTAATAATGTATAGTACTAATAAGGTTAATGATCACAAAAAATGGTAACTCCCATATCATAATGATGTAATTTTATGCATTGATGGAGTGTATATGGAATATCTTTCATGGTTGGTCAAGGAGAATGCTATCAAGAAAGTCAAAACCAATGACATATAGTAACATTTGATGTGTGACAATTCCTACCCTAATTTGGAGTTGTATTGTTCTAGTTGATTCTCATTTCATGGTTCCATGTTATTTAGTTATGATGGTGTTAGCATCTACGGTTTCTACCAAATAACCTAGTTGCTTAATCAAGGTTATAGTGAAAATATTTATACCAGACCCATTATCTATAAGTGCCTTTTTTATTTAAAGTTTTGTAATGATTACTTCAATGTATAAGGGAAAGTTATGAGATGGATCCATATGAGATATGTCATTTTGGTAAAAAGAGATTTGATGGCTTGATGACAAGTTCCTAATGAGTTCTTGGAATTTAGGTGGGTCAATGTAGTTTGGGAATTTTGAATCCTGCATGGTTTTATACTATATATATATATATATATATATATATATAAGTAATTGATTTTTAGATAAGGTCCGTAATGGATATTTGGTCGAGTTTTTTCTCAAGATACTCAGTGATGGTGTATTTACCTTAAAGACTATGCAAAAAAGTCATTGGGATAATGATTTTTGCATTATTGTTTGTAACTATGAAATCTTGGGCTTTAATTTTTGATAATGGTAATGTCATTACCCATGTGTTCAATATGACTGCACTACTTAAAATTGATGGGTAGATTTATTAGAATTGATGTTATTTGACCTTGATTCATTTGTAAATTGGGTTGGTAATTTTTTTTAAATGGATCTTGGTATATCCCTAAGTTCTAGTTTTTTGATGTGGATGCATTTCTTTCTATTTCTATATCTTTGTGATCAATCAAGTCTTGAATATAGCCCTTTAATTTCATGCTTCTATTTTTAGAATGAATTTTTATCTTGTGAAAGTCATGGTATTAATGTTTCATAAACCATGTGGGTTTAGGTCGGTTCTCATAAAATGGTTTATTTTGAGGGAGCACTATCATGTTTATGACAACTAATTTATGGAAAACTATTTCAAGGGATTCCTCTAAAGATGTATAAATTCTTATTTTCATTTATTGCTTTGGTTGATGCCTAGGTATGTTAATGTTTGGGGTAATTTTAAAATTTTAGATATATTTAGAATTAATGGCCCCATCACCAACTAAGTCATTATTATTAAATAATTTTGGATTTTTATATTGTGTTTGTCCTTAGTTATCTTTGTGGAAAATTTTGGAAAGTCCTTTGTCTATAAGTGCCTTTTTGATTTAGATTATGATTTCAATAATTTCATCAAAGGAGTTTACACAATGGAATTTTACATGGAAATCCATCTATGGATTGATATTGGTAGTGAAGATGCTAATAAACTATTTTTTCATGAATTATCCAAGGTAATCTACTGGCTAGGCCTCTCCATCTTTACAAGGAATGAAAACTCTCTTTATTTCTCTATTTGGAATTGTATAATTCTAGCATAATGAGTTCATGTCCTAAGTAATAACAAAAAGATTTTACAAATATCTTAGAGATACCTACAAAGGTTGTAATGGACCCTTTAGTTAGATGTAAGAACCATTCTAAGGTTTGGCTACCTAAGTTTCATGGAAAAAAAATAATGAATTAAATGTCGCTATAAGATAACTATTGGTAAGACATAAATAATAATGTAATTTTCTCCCTAGGGTCACCTTTTCCTTTATAATTTAGAGATTTGAGGGTTTAAAGTGGGAGGGAAAAGGTATTATTAACATGTCTCTATCAAAAAGGTGAGGACATAGTTCTTCAAACCTTTTTTCTATTATGGGTTTGTCTCTTTTATTTCAATCCTTGGATAATATCCTTCATGGATATCCATTCTTGGATAGATGACATGCCTAAAAGTGGCATGGATGGTGATTGTATTTTGTTAGATTTGGCTGACCCAAGGGTCTAATTAGAAATGTGTTATTGATCATTTGACTTTTGATTGTTTGATTTCTGATTTTAAAGATTTATAATGGGAAGATTGACAGAGGATTTTAGATCAGCCAATTATTATAATAAATTTTTAGATGCATTTAGACACAACTTATTGGTCTTGTTGGATTTGTTCATTTAGAAAATTTCCATTTATTGACTTGGACATGGGATACATTATGAGGATTCTCATTGGTGGACTTTAAGAATAATTTATTCCTACCAAGGGAATATGTAGATGGACCTTGGTCATTATTAGAATATATTTGGTCTTTCCTTCTAATGATGTGATTCAAATTTTTAGGGTTAAAGTCTAAAGGTAGCCAATCCCTTATTTCTATGATTTTTAAAAATATTTCATCTTTGTTTTCAAAAATGTAATGCTTTATTTTGGCCTATGTTTATTCTAAATTTTAAAAAAAATCAATGATCTCAAGGTTATACTCATTTTTGTTGTTGAGCCAATTATTATCATTATCATAGATTCCATGTTGTCATCTGGATTCTCAAAATGAAAGGGATCTCTACCAAAAATATTTTTTGTGCCAAGATAGGGATTAGTTCTATTTTATTTCCTAGAGTTTGGTGCCATAGTTTTAAATTTTTAAAGGTTTTACACATGTTTGGTTTTTTATTTGACTAACTTGATAACTGGTTTAGCACCAAGGGTAAACAAAACCCACAAACAAAATAACTTAATATAGTCAACTATATATGTAATTAAATAGTGGCCCATCAATAGTACCCCAAAAGGTATGTGGTGGGTGATTTTGGGTAACATTTTTTCCTATAATCACCACTTACTTATGGTTTAAGGTTCTTACACTAGGTTTTACAAGTTTATCTAGGGGAATCCTCTATATACCTTGTATTATGTTGAGGACCAAAACTATGAGACAAGGGTGTCATTGAAATCTTGGTTATTGGTGGGATGAAATGACCTCACATAATAGTGTTTTTAAAATAAGTGACTACTTATCTTTTTAAAACATCCATCCCAAGAAATGTATATAGCTCACTGGAACATGGGCTTTGTCCTAACACTTGGTTGTCAAATATAAGGTCGCTAAAACCACTAATTAAAAAATAAATAAGGTGTAGAATATTTATGGTTTTTAATATCTCCTTTTAGCATGAGAAAATAGCATATGTATTTTTATCCTTGGGGTAAAAAAGTCACTAGGTTATTTATGATTCTCTAGATCACCTTGTGGCACAAGAGAAGAACATACACAACTTATAGTGACATAACAAATATACAAAAGTACTAATGCAAGTAAATAAAAATTAAAATGTTAGAAAAATGTGTTTCAATTTAAATACTTAGGAGAATGTTCATGTAATAAAAAAAATTAATAGTTTTTTAATGAATCTTTAACAAGCAAAGCTTTTAGTTTAAGAAAAAGTAGAAAACAAAAAAAATGAAGTCATAGAATGAAATCACCATTTATCAGATCAAAACTACCATTTTTAGTGAAAAATCATTGTTTATCATAGAAAATTTGATAAAATTAAAAAAATTGAAAATAATTTGTACCCAAAATAAAATCATCATTTATCAAAGTAAAAATGCTAATACTAAAAAAATGCCAAAACTCAGACTTGTAGAATCACCAAAACATAGTGTAAAATCACTGAAACATAGTGAAGTATCACTAAAACATAATAAAAAATCACAAAAACTTACACCTACATAGAAATAACCTCCACATAACTAAAAACAAATCGATAGTGTGAAATAATTGTTTAGTAGAGTAAAACCTTTGTTTATTAGGAAATTTTGTCATTACACAATGTGGAATCACTAGTCCATAGAGTATGATAAATGCAGATAAAAATGATAGGAACTAATCATATTATGCTTAAAATATTTAACATCTTACACCATAACTATGCTAAAACAAATTATATAGCATAAACCAAATTATCACTATTTAAAACAAGTCAAAATGTATTATAAAATGCAAGGGAGAAAGTGTCCCACCAAGTGTGCCAAAATGAAATATGAAAATATTAGAGTTCAAAAAACATAAACTTAGAAGCAATCTATAATTATTAATTTGGTATAAAATTCCCTCCAATAAATAAAATCAAACAAAATAAACAACTATCTTACCTCACTTACTAAATGATACCTTTTCTTTTGATGAGTTGATGTACTCTTGATTTTTGAAACGTGGTTTCTTAATGAATTTCAATACAATAATATCAACAATGTGATGATAGATTTATTGATTATTTTGATATCAAATCAATTCAAGATTATAATTATGATGTTCAAAAATTTAGTTCAGGTCATTCATTACATGGTCCCTCCTATAGAGGATGCATTGTCAATTTATAGACTTCTAAGATGGGGAATTAGCGATCGGATTTAATCTAGACGTATTTAAACATATTAAATTTGGATGGTTGATATTTATTCTTTGGGTAAAATGAATGCAATGGATTGGTTTAGAATTTAATAATTATTTGGAGAAAGTGGTCAAATAATTAATGATTTTGTTAATTGGACATTGAATGAGTTGTATGTCTTAAATGATTTTACTATGAATTTTATGTCTTAAATGAGGTTTTTTGAATGTGTTTGAATATCTAAAATAGGTTTTTAATGTGTTTTTTTTATGATTAATGAGGAAATTAAAAAGATTAAATGAATTTGGTTAAGTGGAATGATGAGGTAGCTTGTCTAATTTAATTATTTTTTTTAGTTTTTTATTTAGAATTATGTGTGCATGGCTTAATCACAAAACTTTGATTAAAGTTGTGCTACATGGGGAATATTTGGAAGGAATATAATATTTCATAGGTAAATTAGCCCCATTAATTTGGAAATAATTGTATTAATGAGAGACCTCATGGATAGGATGCCTCCATAACAAGATCCAAGAATGGAAATAAATAATGAACCATTCCATGAGTGGGAGTGTAAGCATAGTGTTCATCAAGAAATAGATCTCAACTTAGTTCATGGATCCATACCCAATAGGGGAGATCATGGAAATATTCCCATGTATCAAATCATGGACAAAATCACACATGAACTAAAGAAATAAAGTCCTCAAAATTTTAATGGAAGAAGCTTTTGTGGAGAGGTTGAAGCTTGTCTAATAGGTATGAAACACTATTTTGAGCTCATAGATTTTTCATCAATGGTAAGGCCAAATTGTATATCTTCCATTTTTAGATGAAACATCCTTGTGGTGGGACTTCCATGAAATGATGAAGAACCTCAATATAAACACTATCACTTGGGATAAGTTTATGAATTATTTCAACATCAATATTTTTCAAAGACCTATTTAAATGAAATAATTAATTAAACTTGATTACGTATATGGGATGAATCCAAGATGAACCCAAAAAAATTAATAAATATCTTAATGAAATTTGAAACAATGTTTATAATATGGTTTAGACTTTTGAATCCATAACACAAGAAAAATTTGTAAGAAAGACCCGACTAGCAAAATGTGAAATCACAAGAGCTAAATTATAGAAGAAGTAGAAGGACCAAAAAGAGACCTAGAATAATTTATTTTATCCATATCCCTATAGTGGTTTTAAATTATATAAATTCATAATCAATAATCTCACTATGTCAAAAATAATCTCCCAAGAGATGGACATCGAGGAAAAAACATAAGACTAGATCCCCTAAGTCCACATGTGGCAAACCATAGTAAGGTAAACAAATTACAAGAAAAAATAAGTAGGGTGATACAAAGAATGTAATCACTAAGGAAAAATACAATCTAAAAACCATACATTTTTTCATCTATTTTGGACCACATTATGCATGGAAATTCCCTCAATATTCATTACACCATTGATTCAAGATGGTACAAAATTTTTGGTGATGATGGTTGCAACTACCAGATTCATGTTATTAATGAAAGAAAATAGGACTAGTACCAATAAATTATGGTTAAAAAATAGTGATATTAGTTCTATTATTTTGTCTATTTTTATAGACCTATGTGCCACTAGTTCATTTATTTCACTAGTAATTGCTGGAAAGTGTGGCTTGCCAAACATGCAACTAGAGAGCTTAGGCAATGTAGAAATGGCCTCAAGTGAAAAACAATCCATTAAAATTATGGTAATGATTTATTTATTATGTTTTTTAAATTTCATCACTAAATTATACCTTTATTATACCACTTTAGGGTCATGTGATATGGTACTTGTAATGGACTAGTTAGAGACCCATAAGGCAGTGATGAACTATTTTGAGAAGCATGTGAAGTGTTTGGATTATGATGGTCATACTGTAGAGATAAAAAGGGTCATAATACCCATATCCTTAATTTTTATTACATACATTTATCTTAAACAATATTTGAGGATTGGTTATCAATTGTATGTTGTTAGTATCTTAGAAGATGGCGATTGATGTAGAGCTTCCCCAAATCATTTAGCAAGTCAATGTATTTAATAGTTTGTTTTTCCCATTTTGGTCTTGAGTTGGTTTAGGGGTATAATATAATTATCATGAGTATTTTTTATTATTTATAATTCTTGGTAAATTAGTGTGATAATTATTTTGGTATTTCCCTCCAAAATCCAAGATTTGAAAATTTGAATAATGTAACTATAATATAGAGGGTATTTTGGATTGTTTGAGAAATGTCTAGGTTGGTGATTTTTATATGGGTCAAATAATGTCATAAAAATGTGTCTAAACATAAAAATCATGGTAAATAAAAATATATGCATGAATCTTGATGTTGTAATTGTCACCTACATGGCAAGAGTCTTGTAAATAAATTATTCTTGCATGTTTTGTGAATATTAAGTTGAGAATTGAATGTAGAGAGATGATATGCATAATATGAGAATAGTATTATGGTGTAGAGATTATATAGGATAACGAGGTTCAAATCAGAGATAAAAATATGAAGTAAAATACAAAAGAATTATATTATCCCTAATGGACATTAATATGATAGTAAGTCAAGAATATAAATACACTCTTGAAAATCAATAAAGAATGTGTGGTTTTGTATGTTGAATATCATGATTATTTTTTATAAATGTATTTGAATATTCTATATGTTCTTTATATTATTTTCATAAATTTAAAGAGTGTTTATTTTGGAGGGTGGTAGCGAAGAGTGTGAGTTAACAGTCAGAAAGAGTGTTAAAAATATGAAGTAAAGTGTGCTTATAATGGTAGTTATGAGGGATTCATGATTTATCTAGAGTCCCATAAATATTAGGGAATTATAAAGGAATAAAATTATCATTTTTTAATCTTAAATATCTAATTATCAAGTGTTATTCTATATCATAGTCCTTACAAGAACTCTTCTTGTACACAATCAACAAAATCAAGTAGAGAGGTAGGTTGGATGAGTAATTTATTTGGTTCTTGGATTGATTTGGTTAATAATATTTATATAGAGTTTTTCCTTGGTGGATATAACCTCTTGATATTCCCATCAACCTAGATAAGTTCAAAATATAAATAAGGCTATTTCATAGTCTTGCAAAGTGTATACAAAGTTCTAGAAATTTTGTTATTAGAGTTATATGGTGATGGATCAAACACAAATATTTATTGGAGAAGTTGGGATATACTAGGGAGGAACTTATTTAATCATAATAATTGTTTTAAATTTTTTAATAATAATTTTATCCCATTATTAGAGCTCTCATCCATCTATAGACCTACAAAATTAGCCTTAGAGTTTCCAAATCTTGCAACTTACCTATTTGGAGTTTCCACACTCTAAAAATATTGAAAATTTGAGATCATTTGTATTTTATCATGATTAATAATAATAAAATAAATTTATGGTGATTGGTTTTGGTTTCACACATTTGATGTGCTAGAACAAGCACATATGCCTAATTAGGCCTAATCCTAAACTGTAAAAGTGTAAAATAAAGTGAAATAGAGATTGGGTTGGTTCTTGAAAACTTAATATCATCAAAATTGGCCAAATGGTTATCTATATTAGTGATTTTTATTTAATTGAATTTTTTTAAAGAAACATATGACAAAAAAAACTCAAAATAGGGTTACAAGGCAAGTTGAGCACTTAGCAAAGGATGTACTAGTTCTAAGTGCAGTTAGAGGTTGTAACCTACTGTATATTTCAAGTGAGTCTAAAACATATGGGTAAAGGTTTTAAGGTGTTTTGAATTATGTCTCCAAGATATCCAATATTATCCATGAGGTGGAAAAGAGTATTCATGAGGTTTATTGTATCTTATAAGGTCAATGAGAAAGTGTGCCTTATTACTCATGCATGGAACTTGTAGTATTTACTTGGTTAGGTAGGTTTATGGATGATGTTGATAATATGATAATGTTTTAGAGGCCATATGTGTGTAAAGAGTGCTTGGAGAGAGCATGTAAGTGTTAAGTTTCTATTTGGTTCATCCTTGTGGTCATTTAGGCCTAGTTAGTCTTTTGGCAAATTAGGGTGAGTGAGTAGATTGATGATGTCATCATTAGCATGTGTGTAAGTATCAAAAGGATTTGGTCACGTGGATTTGATTAGTTTTATTCCAAGATCATATGATCCAAGTTTCACGTCATAAATATGTGTGTATCAAAAATATATAATGTTTCAAAGTTGTCTTCTTAGGCATATTTCTCTATTTTGTATACTTGGCCAAATTTGCATTAAAAAGTGACCATTGGAATTCAAATAATTGAATTTAAAAAGGAAAACTAGTCCTCATTATTTCAAATATATATTTTTATGGAAGATGAATTTAATGGTGCTATAAAAATAAAAGTGGTATAGAACTTCAATTTAAATCAAGGATAAATAATTTGGAGGTTTGACAGATAGTACATTTGCATTTGTTGTGGTCTAAAGTTGACTGAGGATTTAACCATCTTCTGCAAGTGACCTAGGAAAGATGTTTGAGTTTTTATTGATGGTGTTTATATATTTAAAGTTGAATTATCTATTTGAGAGTGTCATATACTCCCTAATAATCATTTTTATGTATTTTTTAGGTTTGACCAATCCATTTTTAGTATGGACAATTTCTTACAAGTTGACTTTTGATTCATTCATGGTGTTTTATTATATAGGGAAAATGTTTGATATGTTTTACATATGCTGAGGTGAGTATGAATGAATTTAATAACTTGAGGATTTCTTATGGGTCATGTGGCATGGTCTTATATGATCTTAAGGGTTATTATGTTCCTATTTTTGCTTAGTGAAGTGCTAAAGGGGTGAATAGGTCTCCATGAGACCTAAAAGGTCTACTAAGGCCTAATTGAAAGGTGTAGTTACTTAAGGGTGATCTATAGATGATATGATAGACATATGAAAATGGTATTGAGATATGTCTTAGTGGGATAAAATACTTAAGAGTTAAGAAAAGTATTATGGTTGACCAAGAAGGTGATGAAAAAGTATACTTTATAAATAAAAAAATCAAAGGTGATGGTTTCTAGAGTTGATATGTGAAGGATAGCGAAGTGTGAGTGTGTTTGGTAGATGGATTAAAATGTATAGAAAATTGATTAATGTGTACATGACTTATAGGTCATATTTATGATTTTATAATAGTGTTATTTTAGGTTTTAATATTAAATATGAGCGAAAAAGTATAGAGTGATCCAAAAGGGTGTTTTGGATGCATTGCTTGTGTGTAAAATCTTGAGAGAGTGTGAAGGATTGAAGAGAGGTATTATACATTATTTCTCCATTAGATTGAAAGGCAATCAAATTTATGGAGCTATTGATATTAGAGGTGTTATGTTTGTGCTCAACATCTAGGACAAGTTGGTGCTTGTTCATGCTTAGGGGTGGGTACTCCTTATGAAATAGGTGCATCACTAAAGGTCTCTTGTTTGGGATCTCTTATAAGACAAGTAGTTCATGTGTTTATAGACTTAAGAGTGGGTTTTATTCCCCATGAGGTTTTACCACATAATTTATTTTTTGTATGCTTGATCTTGCATTATCTTTTATGTTTATTATAGTGAATAATTTGTATGATTCATGAATGTATGTGTTGAATGGTTAAGAATTAATTGAATTGGAATTGAAGTGGGATTATCTTGAATCACTGATTCATGCCCTCCACCTCTCAATTATTATACCTCTAACAATTGGTATCATAGCCATACCTTGTTTATAAGTTTAATCACGTGAAGGTGATCATAGGTACAATAGATGACAAAAAGGTTAAGATATATCTTAAAGGAGAACTAGTATGTCTCTTATCAAAGATCAAATGTTTAGAGGAAAAGAATGAAATATTGAAGAACAAAAAAGGATGGAATAATTCAAATCTAACTTCCTCAATATATCATGATGTTAATTCAAGCATTGATGGTATGAAGGCACAAATAGATAAACTAACATCAATAGTCAATAATTTTTAGGACATGATGAATAAAGGCCCGAATCAAATATTGGATCATTTGGAAGGTAAATCTATGAGATATATAGATATGATTCTATCTAAGGACAAGTAGAATCCTAGTTCTAACAAAGAACTTAAAAATGAAAATTCTTGTGTTTTTGATGGGAAAGTAAAAATAATGACTAAATTTAATAACTATAGTTATGATTTCAATAAACACTTATACACTTGTAATGAATATGGTCACAGATATAGAGACTGTACTTTATCTTCAAAGAATAGAAATGGAATTATATGTTACAACTGCAACCAAAAAGGACATATAGCTAAGTAATATAAGAGGGCCTATGATAAAAATGACATACAAGTCATTGACACCATCAAATGGTTCAAGGAAGATAAATCCAAGTTTGAAGAAAAGAAGAAGAAGAATTCAAATAGTGGACCAAAGGAAGATTCAATGTTTGTTCAAACTGCCTTGTATACTCAAGAAGATGAAAATAAGAAAAGGTACATATAAATTGGATGCTCAAGTCATATGATAGGAGATAAGAGCAATTTTATCTCTCTCAAAAAACATAATTTAGGTTTAGTGAGATTTGATGACAATAATTTTGTTAACATAGTTGTCAAAGGGTTTGTAAGCTTAGATAATGGTCATACTAGAACTAAAAATGTTTTATATGTAGAAGGTTTGAAATACAATCTTCTAAGTTTTATCCAAATGTGTAAGAAAGGAAATGTTTTAACTGTTCATGATCAAGGATGTGAAGTGAGAAGAGCCAGGTCTTGAAAATTCATTACAAATATTTATAAAGCAAATAACAACTTGTATGTGTCCTTGAATCCAAAAGGGAGGAGTTTTTCATGAATCAATTAGAGGAAAGATAGATTTTTCATATAATACTTGGACATATAAATTTTGACAACATGGTGAGGATCAGTTCAAAAGGGTTAGTGAGGCATATGCCTAAAATCACTAAGATTCATCATACTCTTTGCAAGGCATGCCTTCATGGGAAGAAAACCAAAAGGAGCTAAAAATATAAGGAGAATTCCACCATAGTACCATTGGAATTGATCCACATTGATTTATGTGGACCTATGATAACTCAAGGTAGTCAAGGAAACAACTAATTTATGCTCTTAATTAATGATTTTAATAGGATGACTAAGATATATTTCCTCTAAGAAAAATTAGAGGCCTTTGCAAAGTTTAAAACATTTAAAGATTTTATGGAAAATGAAAAGGGATAAGAAATCAAGTGTGTGAAATTAGATAGAGGTGAATTTTGGTGTTGGGATTATAAAGTAGTATTCCACTACTATGAACCCCAATAAAATGGGGTAGTTGAAAGGAAAATGGAACTTTCCAAGAGATGAGTAGAACCATGCTTCAAGATTCCAAATTATTAGATGAATTTTGGGAAGAGGCTTCTAATACATTAGTATACATTTTAAATAGATGTCAAGTCAAATATAATGATGATAAGACTCCATATGAGATATGGAAGAATAGGGCATCTATTTTCAAACATTTTAGAGTTTTTCGAAGCAAGTGTTTTATCAAGATGGATGAAGAAAATCTTAGTAAATTTGACTCAAGGTCTGATGAGGGTATATTCTTGGGTTATTCCTCCATAATTTCTACTTACAGATTTTTTAATAAAAGACTCAACAAGGTTGTTGAAATTTTGAATGGAAGATTTGAAGAGGTAGGATAAATCAAGAATCCTAACTTGAAGATGAATGACACTATAGATAATTCTAATTCAAATAATTAAGGCATATCTAATCAATTAGATGATGAAGAGGAAGAGGTAAGATAAGACACTAGAGATCTATTTAGAAGAATACAAAAGGATCATCCAAATTCACAAATATTATGTGATATGATTGCAAGTTTGAAGACTAGAAGGAGAATGTTGATCAATAAAAATTAACAAGACACAACTCTATTAGTCAAGGTTGAACCTAAAACATTATTGGAAGCTAGAAAAGATGAAAATTGGACATGTGTAATGAATGAAAAACTTGATCAAATAGTAAAGAATGAAACATGGGACTTGGTACCTAGGCCAAAAGATAAAAATGTGATAGGGACTAAATGGGTTTTCAAAAATAAGATGAATGAGAAAGGAGAGGTCACAAGAAATAAGGATAGATAGGTGTGTAAAGGATATGCTCAAGTTGAAGGGATAGATTTTGATGAGACATTTACTCCTGTGGTAAGAATGGAAGTAGTTAGACTCTTATTATCATATGCAATCTTTAAAGGTTTCAAATTTTACCAAATGGATGTGAAATCTACATTTTTAATGGAAATTTAGATGAAGAAGTCTATATTGAGCTACTTGAAGGATTTTCCATGGAAAGTAATTAGAATTATGTTTGTAAACTAAATAAGGTTTTATATGGCCTTAAACAAGCTCCTAGATCTTGGTATGATAAATTAGATAAGTATCTATTGAATCAAGGCTTCAAAAGAGGTGTTGTTGATATTAATTTATACATTAAGATAGATGATCAATTTCTAGTGGTAGTCTATATTGATGGCATAGTTTTTAGATCTAACAATGACAACATGAGTAGAGAGTTTGCAAATGCTATGAAGATTGATTTTGAAATATCAATGCTTGGAGAACTTTATTTCTTCTTAGGATTGTAGATTAACCAACTCAATATAGGGATATTCATTTCAAAAACAAAATAAATCAAGGATATGCTAAAGAAGTTTGACATATTATATTGTAAGCCAATGAGTACTCCAATTATCATAGGATGAAAGTTACGTAAACAAGATAACTCACCAAAGGTTGATCAAACCTTGTATAGATCCATGATTGGAAGTATTTTATACTCCACTAATTCTAGGCCTAATATCATGCAAGTAGTATGCCTTGTAAGTAGGATTCAAGCTTATTCTAGAGAATCTCATTTGAAATCATTCAAAAATATCTTAAGCTATCTCAAGAGCACCATATAATATGGTTTATGGTACCCCAAGAGAAAATAATTCACTCTAAGGACATACATCAATGTGAATTGGGTAGGATGTGTGGATGATAAGATAATTATCAGTGGTGGTGTCTTCCTCATGGGTGAATACTTGGTGTCTTGTCTAAGAAAGAATCATACCTTTATATCCATATCAACTATATAAGTTGAGTATTTAGTTGTTGCTTCATGTTGTACTCAAGTAATGTGGTTGAAGCAAACCTTGGAAGACTATAAGGTAAGACAAAATGGACCTTGTCCTATCTATTGTGATAATACTAGGGCAATTAGTATCTCTAATAATCTTGTTATTAACTCAAAAACTAAGGACATTCCTATTAGATATCATTTCTTAAGAGAACAAGTGAGTAATCAAAGTGTTAAGTTGGAATATGTGACTACAAAATAACAACTTGTATATATAATGACTAAACCTTTAACAAAAACAACATTTGAATATCTAAGACAAAGCTTGGGAGTCATCTCCTTGCCTATAAATCATTAAAAGCTAATTGGTTAAAGAGTATAAACAATTTCATGATCTTGATCCATATTTTGATGATGGAAGGTTTTGAAAGACTCCTTTAGGGACATTGGTCCTAAAAGCAAATTCTAGTCAAATTTTGAGACTTGGTTTAATAGGTAAAATCATGAATTATGAAGGCAAATTTGATATGGAGTATGAAGAGGATGTGTATAAGTGTATTCCAAGTGGTTTTATGTGCTAGTTTAATCAAAGGAGTCAATTATGGCCATTTGTTCTATTTGACCATTTTGGTCAATGTTCATTACCTAATGTGTACTCTTCATACAAATTTGATGCTTTTGAAGCTTAATAAACCAACCAAAGGTGGATGACAATTGATTTTGGTATCACCATGTGCAAAAGGTGTTGAGTAAATGTCAGAAGGCCTTGATGATCATTCTAAGGTGTTTTGGCATAGCGATTATTATGAACATAGGGTCTGCATTCACAATTTGACTAGTTCAAGGTGTCAAATGAAGATTGGTGAGTGGTCAAGATGACTTTGAAGCATATAAAGGTTTTTTGACCTCATATAGGTGTGTTCTAGGTGGTTTTAGGTTTTTAAGGTTTCTTAAAGATAAGATAAATATTTTTGATGCCTCTCAGGCATCATAGTCTATGAATGAGGGCTAGATGGCTAAAAACCATTTCATCATTATATGGGTTACCATAGGATTCAAACCTAAAAATTTGGTCCAAAAGAGTGAATCAATGACCTCTAGGTGTGACAAAATTTTTAGAAGCTAGCGTTGACTAAAAGGTGGTAAGTTGACTAGATTTCTTTATGATGCCCTATTTTTTACACCATGTGAGTTGGTGACATTCCCAAGGGAGTTAATACCTGAGGTTACTTAATATATTTAAATGGACAAAATAGTGATCAAAAAGTTTTTTACAATCACCTATACATGTATGGTTTGTCTTATGACTGAGGATTTGTGCAAATGGAGGGCTAATTGATAGGTTAATTTGTGAAGGAGATATGGTATTGAATACAATTTGGATGATAATTCTTGGCATGAAAGAGGGGGCATATGATTTTAATATATATATATATATATATATATATATATATATATATATATATATATGTATATATATATATATGTATATATATATATATATATGTATGTATATATATATATATATGTATATATATATGTATGTATATATATATGTATATATATATATGTGTGTGTGTGTATATATATATATGTATGTATATATATATATATGTATGTATATGTATATATATATATATATATATATATATATATATATATATATATATACATATATATACATATATATACATATATATATATACATATATATATATATATACATATATATATATATACATATATATATATATATATATATATTAAATTTAAATCCATGAAAGTTCATACATATAAATTTATGGGCTCTTCAAGTTTAGGGTAGGGCTACTAGGCCTCTAGGCAAGGCTAGTAGGAAGAAATGAACTTTTTGGCCATTTTCTCCAAAAGAAAAAGGTATGATTGTTCTCATATGAGTTTTTTAGTATATTTTTACAATATTTCATGTTTTGAGTATGGATTTAAACATATATTGATGATCATGGAGTTGGCTTATGAAAGAACACTTGAAGAATAACTCTGAGGTTTCATCACAGTTGAAGATGGTTTGAAGTTGCTCAACTGGAGTCTAAGGTTAGAAGACTTAGGGGGAGTCCATATCAATTTTATTATGGTGTGATCACTTCCATTTTCTTGATATTTTGTGTTTCTTCTTCATATAGTAGGGCATGGTCAAGATGGTGTGTTGTCAATGAGTAAGATTGTGAAGATCTAGTAAGAAATGGTATGCACAGTGATAGGGGGAGTTTCTATCATATCTCATAGGAGTTTTATTATTGATATTTTATTTGAAAAAAAAAATCAATTTTTTTAGGTCTTCAGGATCAAAAATCAATCCCACTTTTTCATTGTGTCAAAGGAGGAGAAAGTGTTTGCAAAAGGAGTACGTGCATAGTCTTGTGTTGGTGTTGACATCAATGACAAAGGGGGAGATTATTGAGGTGTTTTAAATGATGTATCCAAGATGTAAAATATTTTACATGAGGTGTAAAATATTAATCATGAGGTGTATTTTATGTTATAATGTCAATGACAAAGTGTGCCTTATTACTCATGCATGGAGCTTATAGTATTTGCTTGCTTAGACAAGTTAATGGATGATATTGACAATGTGATCATGTTGCAAAGAACCTATGGGGTGTATATAGTTATTTGATTGATAATTTAAGTGATAGGTTTCTATTTGGTTCATCCTTATGGTCATTTAGGCTTAGTTGGTCTTTTGGCAAATCAGGTTGAGTGAGCATATTGATGATGTTATCATTCGCATGTGTGGAACTGTCAAAAGGAGTTGGTCACATGGATCTGATCAATTTTATTCCAAGATCATATGGTAAAATTATTAGATCATAAATATGTGTTTATAAAAATATATAATGTTACAAAGTTGGCTTCCTAGGCATATTTATCTATTTTCCATACTTGGCCAAATTTGCATTAAAAAATGATTGTTTGAATTCAAATATTTGAATTTACAAAGGAAAATAAGTCCTCATTGTTTCAACAATAAATTTTGATGGAGGATGAATTTGATGGTGGTATAAAAATAAAAGTGGTATATAACTTCAAGTTAAATCTAGGAAAAGTAATTTGGAGGTTTGACTAATACTACATTTACATTTATTGTGGTCCAAAGTTGACTAAACATTTGACCATTTTTTGCAAGTGACATGGGAAGGATGTTTGAGTTTTTATTGATGGTGTTTGGATGTTTCAAGGTGAATTATATATTATATAGTGTTGTATACTCCATAAAAATAATCTATATTTATTTTTTAGGTTTGACCAATCCATATTTAGTATGAACTATTTTTTATAAGTTGAATTTTGATTTGTTCATGGTGTTTTAGTATATAAGGCAAATGTTTGATAGGTTTTGCATATGCACAAGTGAGTAGGTATGAATTTAATAACTTAACGGTGTATTAGGTGAAATTTTGTGTGGACCTATATGTTTTTAACTAGTCTTATGTTCCTATTTTTTTTCAGTGAAGTGCTAAAGGGGTGAATAGGTCTCCATGAAACCTAAAAGGTCTACTAAGGCCTAATTGAAAGGTGCAGCTGCTTAAAGGTGATATATGGGATATATGGTTGACATATTAATGTGGTATTGATCAATTTATTAGTGGGATATAAACCTTAAGAGTTAAGGAAATTATTAGGGTTGACCAAGAAGGTGATGAATAAGTATACTCTATAAAGAGCAAATTCAAAGGTGATGGTTTCTAGAGTTGATATGCGAAGGATAGCAAAGTGTGAGTGTGCTTAGTGGATGGATTAAATTGAATACCATATTGAAGAATTTTTAAATGTCCTATAGGTCACATTTATGATGTTATAATAGTGTTCTTGTAGGGTTGAAGATTGAATATGAGTGAAGAAGTATAAAGTGATCCAAAAGGGTGTTTTGGATGTATTGCTTGTGTGTGAAAGCTTGAGAGAGTGTGAAGGATTGAAGAGAGGTATTATACATTATTTATCCATCAAATTGAAATTAAATCAGAGTTATAGAGATGTTTATATCATAGGTTTTGTGTTTTTTCTCAACATCTAGGACAAGTTGGTGTTTTTTCATGCTTAGGGGTGGGTGCTCCTTGTGAAGTAGGTGCTTCACTAAAGGTATCTTTTTATGATCTCTTATAAGATTAGTCCATGTGTTTTTAGGATTAAGAGAGGGTTTTATTCCCCATGAAATTTTTCCACATAATTTATGTGTTGTATGATTTATCTTTCATTATCTTCCTTGTTCATTTTAGTGAATAGTTTGTATGATTCATGAATGTATGTGTTGAATGGTTAATAATTGAAGGAATTAGAATTGAAGTTGGATTATCTTGAATCACTGATTAACCCCCATATTATTGATTTTACCTCTAAAAAATTGTGTTTTAATGGGTGCATAACGTTCAAAAGTCATTTTACAACATTTTATTTATTTTTCTTTTAATAGGCCTAGTGAAGGCATATAAAGAAAGTTGTGCATATTAGTTTAGAGTTGAGATTTTAATATGATGTTTGGATGGATATGGATATTATAATATATATATGCATGGTAATTAAAGTCCTTATATAAGGTAATAATCATGAATCTATGAAAGAGGTCATTAGGTTAATGAACCTATAGGACAAGGTAAGCAAGCTTGAGGCAAGAACTAAAGGTGAAGACATGATAGTGGTATATGAGAGAAAGATGATTGTTCCAAGAAGGATTTGAGGATAGAGATAGAAAATAATGAGTTATATTTAGAAGTAAGGAAGACTGAATGTATATAAAGAGTCTTATTATCCTCTCCAAGACAATATTGATCAAGAGGATAGATAGATAATTAAGATCTGATAAAGAGAAAAGATACATCAGAGACCATTGAAGATAGATAGGAAGATCATATCCAAGTTATCATAAATTAAGGTTGTATCCATAGGGTATGCATCAAATATGGGCCATATTTGAGTGATTTCCCAAATTTTCAAGATTTTGCTATTGTGTTTCTTAAGGAGTTGCCAAGATTACCACCTAAGAAAGGAATTTAGTTATCCATAGATCTAGTGCCTAAAATTGAGCCAATTTTAAGGACTCCTTGAATAATGATAACCCACGAATGATATGAATTTTAAATGCAATTAAAATCCTTGATTGATAAGGGATTAGTGAGACTCAATGTGTTCTTATGGGGAGCACCAGTCATCTTTGTAAATAATAAGGATAAATTGATGACCTATATAATTGAACAAAGAAACCATTAAAAATAGTTATCCCTTACCTCAGATTGTTAATATATTCTATCAAATGAGAGATCCCTAATCTTATATAAGATGTATTTACAGTCAAGATATCACTAGCTAAGAATTAATGAGGGTGACATATCAAATATAGTGTTTCACACTAGATATGGTCACTTTGTGTTTGTAGTGGTGCCATTTGGGCTCATAAATGCACTAGTGTTGTTCATGAGTCTCATGAAAAATGTCTTCTACAAGTACCTACACATCTTTGTTCTTGTATTCCTAGATGATATTTCGATAAATTTACATACTAGGGAAGAACATAAGATGAATTTAAGATAGGTTTTGTAATTTTTAAGGTAAGAAATATCTATGTAAATTTTTCTAAGTGCACATTATTCCAAGAATAGTTTTAGTAATTAGGATGCATCATTTATAGAGAAGGTTTTATTGTTGATCTAACAAATATTAGCACCATAATGGAGTGGCTATCACCTAGAAACATCTCAACATTTTAATGGGGATTTCAGGGTATTACAAAAGATTCATTGAGAAATTATCATGAATTAGAGCCCCAATCACCTACCATAGATAAATGTAAATAAATATGTATAGACTAATCAGTGTGAATTAGTATTTTAGAAGCTCAATGAGTTGTTGATAAATAGTGCACATTTTAGCAATGCCAAACATGGATAAGGATTTCCTTGTTTGTACAAATTGTCTCTCAGAGGTATTGGTGGAGTTTTAATTCATGAAGGCCAATTAATTTACTATAAGTCAACAAAAATCAAATATCATGAGCTTAATTATATAACTCATAACTTATAACGTGTTGTAGTGGTGCACACATTACAAATGTGGAGACACTACGTGTTGGATAAAAGTTTGTACTAAAAACTAACCATTTAAGATTGATATACACATTAATCCAACTAAATTTTAATGCTAATAAAATACATTGGATGTATTTTTTTAAATATGATTTTGATATTGCATACATAAAATGGAAATAGGATAAATTGTGCACTTAACACAAGTCCATGTTTGCATTCAATGTCAATTTTGCAAGCCAACCTAAGAGATTGTATTCTAGAGATTTAAAGGTAGGATTTATAATATAAATAAGTAACTAAAGTCCTTTAGGACAATGAAATCAAGCTTTAATCCATGTATAGTGGATATTCAGTGGTAAATAATGGGATTTTACTATACAAACAATACATCTATGTGTCAAGTGGTGGAGAAGTGAGGGATCAAATATTATTTGAAGTATATAAGGCCTTTTACTATAATTATCTTGAGGAAAATAAAATGTATGCAGGTCTGAGAACTTTTTATTATTGTTCATGAATGAAACAAGAAGTGGTCGAGTATATTTATTGATTCTTAGAATGTCATCAAGTGAAAGTTATGCATATATATTTAAATGTATTGGTATACCCTCATAACATCATGTTGATGCTTCTAACTTCCTCATAAGTGATATTATTATTGATGAACACTTCTCATTTTAGGATCCTGAGGATCTAGGATATGATTTGTAGTTTGTGACAATTTGGGATGTTTCTGGTGGAATAGAAGCAAAGTGTGAGAGTTGTCCACAATATTTGTTTAATTTGGTGGTTGGGAGCCACCAATGTCCTACATATTTGAAAAAAATTAATATTTATGATCCAAAAACTAACCTAAGTGGCTATTAATAATGATCTTAAACTAAAGTGAGCTTTGATAAAGATAATTTAAAAAGGAGGGTAAGGCAGAAAAGAAAACATGATTACAGGTTTCCATCTGAAATATCATGACAAGGTTCTAATTGGTTTTAGCATACATGAACCAATTTATGATGTAAAATAGTATGAACCCAGATGCTGTCATAAACCAGGCAAGCATCAAAGGAAATATATAAATCAAAAGTAAGAAATATATTTACTTTAAAGAATTTACTACTGTAACATGAATAGCATGAGCACATCCAAATCTAGAGAAAATGAAATGAAGTATACTTAAGATCTTTCAGCTAATATAGCATAGCATAAATTAACAACCTCATGATAGTAAATGTAGCTCAAAATGCAAAGAACCATTCAAATCTAAGACATTAACATGTAATTGAGAGATAGCATTAGCTTTTAACACACTATTCAGACAATACTTTTAGAATTCCTTAGTTGTATTAAAATGCTTTCTTGTATACAATTTTTTAGAGTCCCTCCCTTTACAAAATGGTAACCCCTACCTATTTATAAATAATATAGGTGATGTACTAGTTAACTTCTCAAAACATCTGTATGTAAGATAAGGATAGTTGTCTTTAATATAAATATTACAATACACATGACCTCCTACGTCAAATTTGACAAATAGAACAAACATATGCTAAAAAACTAGCATATATGCAATTCAAAAGAATATTCTTTTCATATTATATTGATGGGTCCTCTTAGTTATATTTTCTTGAGGATGTCTTTCACCCTAGTGTGTTGTTCTTTAATCATCTAAAATCTACCATAGGTTTTATCAAACAATCCTCTTATTGATCCGCTAATGTATTGAGTTTTTTGTCATTTTTGGGCATGAGTTATTGGATGCATTATGCCTCTAAAATCTACCTTCTTGAGGTAAGGATGATGTCAAGGACCTTCTAATTTTCCTTGATATATTGGCCTTGGTTCTCTTTGATGTTCTAGATGAAGACATTAACCCTTTTCTTGAATTATTCATCATCTATTAGGCCCGTGGCAGTGGGTTGAGAGGGGTTTGCCAACAAGGTCTCCAAGAGCTTTTCTATTCTATCTATCTATCAAGTCCTTGTCCTCCTTCATGAAATTGTTGACATTTTTATACCAAATGCTTAGGTCTTGTATTTTATCCATTATGACTCCTTGGAGGATGTTCAAATGTCCCATTTTAATTTCTTGGACCTATTTTATAGTATGCACATTGATCAATTCAGTTGTTTGGTATTTAGAGTCCTACCATTGAATGATTAATGCATGTGCCATCTCAAATTGATGGGTCAAGGCACTTAATCTAAGCTTCATGGTCTTTAATCCTTTAAATATGTTAACAAGATACTTATTCAGAATCTTTAATATGTCTTTAGGGACTAAAAATGTAGCCTATGCTTCGAAGTCATGCTTCTCCTTTTCTAAATTGATGATTCTTTGTTTCATTCCCTTGAACCCAACTAAGTTCATTGTTTATTGGGCCTAAACCAAACTTGATATGTCCTCTTCATGGATGGTTTTCTCCCCTATTGTTTGCCCTTTCATAGGAGTTAGACCCACAAAAGGCTCCACTCTTTGAAAAGTGAACTCATCAATGCCTATAGTAGCCTTCTTTATTGTTACCTTCTCCAATCCAGTTGTGTCTAGAATGTATTATATAGTGGCTATTAGTTTAGATAATTTGGGTACCTTTGGGATCTCAATCCTAGTACCACTTGATGCTCTAAAATCCTTCATTGTTTTTCCACTCTCTTTAGTTGCTTCAACAATCCTCCTTTCTTCTTATTCCTTCATGAGCTCTCTAATCCAGGGTTTGATATCATCATGGGTATCAATACTTGTAGTGCTAGTAAGTGCCAATGAATGTGACTAGGATGGAATCTTTTGGATCTTTCCATATATGAACTAGTTAGGGATGATAGCTCCATATATGGGGAACTCATCACTAAACAAGTGAACCTAACTGGTAGGATGGGTCTATGTCACTTTTGGCCTTTTGGAAGACCTAAGAACAAGGGCCATTTTTTCTTTCCTTTTCTTTTGTGAGATAGGTACTAAATCTAAATCTATTTCCTTCCCCTTTTCCATCTCACCTACCAGAGGTTACTCATCTTGTGCCAACTCAGTTGTGGCTTCCTTAATTCACTCATCTTCTTGATCTGACCCATAGGTCTCTATAATATCTTTGAAGAATCTCTTAACTATTTCATATGGTTATAGGGCAACCATATTAATGTGATCTACTGGAGAAGGTGGTCTTGGAGATGGAACTAATGATGAAGGACCTTCTCCTAGCCTTTCTTCCAATTTCCTCTCACTAGGTCCTTGAATTTGGAGCACTTACTATTTTGGTAGTCTTGGAGGTAAACTTGAGGTGGAAGGTAATAGATGATATTACAATGAGTTCATCTGCTATATTTCTCCAGTTGGCTTCTCCTTTCTTTGTAATCTATGCTCAATTTTGAAGCCATGTTGCCTGCACCTAGATAGAACTTCCTTAAAGTTTGTAGCCTTGGTGTAGAGATGGTCATATGGGCTAACCCTATTCTCATAGGCCAACTTGGTGAGATTCTTGGATTACAGAAGGAGGAAAAAATTATTATTTTGGTCCCATTCTTTAAGGTAATCCTTTTGAAAATAAAAGGCATCTCTATGTCTGGACATAACATCCAATTGTTTCTAACCATGGATCATGGTTTTTCCAATAAAGAAAGGAAAAGGATGAAAAATGCCTTTCCTCTTCTCTCTGCATCATTTTCAATCCCTTGGAGGAGTTGGGAAGCAATTTTTTGTTCAACCAATTTGATAGGGACATAGACTGACAATCTATATGGTGGAGTCATGACTCCTTCCATCCTGATGATGGTGCAATATGGGTAATACCATAGTCACCCATGGACTCTACATATTTCTTGATGAGGGGGTGTACTCTAGGCATGGGGTTCCATATGATAGTCTTAACCAAAGTAATATATATGCAATCAAAAATGAATTGCATGTAACCCTTATATTTAAAGATATGTAATATTGAATAATGATGGGATATGGTAATCTTTCTATGAGAAGACCAATTCTTGATATCAAGAATACAGGTGGAGGCCATCAATGAGTCCAATAGATAGGACATGATGGTGAATTTTTGTCTAGTCTTCCTTTTTGTTCCATAGAATTGTCTTCCCAAGTGGATGCTAATCAATTCTCGAATAGGTGGAGTTAGCTTCTCTTCCACCATGAAATATGTGTAGGAAACCTATTTGGGGTTGACATAGGTTATGGTGGCTAACCTTAAATCTCTATTTAATAAGGTCATGATGATTTTAATGCCTTCACTAAATTGTCTAATATGGATCTTCCCATCATGGTTCATGGATATGTGGGTTCCTTGGTTTAACCAAGGTCTTAGAATAGTGTCCAAATTATGCTTGGTTGTCCACTCCTTGATGGTGGGGAGGTCTACATGAATCCTAGGGAGTTTATAGTATCATTCAAAAGCTACAGGGGTAACTTATAATATCCCTTTTAACACACATTTCCTAAGTATCCAATCAACATCAATTTTATAGTTGATAAACATAGGTGCAAACATATCTATGTAATGGAGTACCTCTAGTTTTGTAGCTACTCAGTGAAGAGTAGACATCTGAATTGTAACCAAGTCATCAAATTTCCTCTTGGTTACTATGATATTTTGTTTATTGGAAGTGAGAGGATGCATTCCCTTGACAATAAAGAACATCTCTGACCAGTTCTTCATTCCATTATTGAGTGCCCCGAAGTCTAATTCTCTATCCCCAAAATGTGTTCCCTCATTATCCATAGACAAATACAATTTTGCCTCTTCTTTCCATTGTTTCCTAGCTACTGCCATGATTCCTTAATTATTTTAGGTGTATGACTGGCTTTTCTTTACTCAAGATGAAATTTGAGCTTGTTTAATGCAATTGTGTCTCAATTGTCAAGCATTAAGGCTTTATGTTGTTTTGCTAGGGTTTCTTAGAGATTTAATGGCAAAGATGGTAGACTTCATAAATTTTTTCATGCATTAGATCTTATGGATAAACTCACTTATGCAAATTATGTCTTTTTGGGTGTGCTAAATCTTTGGATTTGTCATTTAGTGCTTAAACGGTGCCTAAGTGGCCTTCCTAAGCTCATTTATCTAGTATCCCCACAAAAATTCCTTTGAAAACTAGTTGTTGGTTTTAAAATCAAGTCTTTTCTCTTCACTCTATTAGATCATGACCTTTGAATGAGTATGAACTATTGATGATGATCTTGGAGGTTTCCTTTGATTGGTTATTTAAATCTTGAATTACCTAGTTATGCTAAGTGGCATATTTTTTGTTCTTTAGGATATGACTTTGGAGTTTGGTGTTAGAGTGAGCATGGTTATTCCATGTGTTGAGCTATCAAAATTTGTCATATTTGATTAAAAATTCATCCTTAATTTTTCTCCATTAGATCAAGACTTTTGATCAAGTGCGGCCCATTGGATCCTGTAAGATGCACATAGTTAAGTTAGATACGAGGCCTTAGTAAATATTTAGGTCTAAAATGAATTCCTAAGAATTATTTGTATAGATAAACAATAATAAACTTAGGTTAAAATGTTTCATGCTAATTTTTCAATGTTAATACACTAAGGGTATTTTAGAGAGCTTCAAAAAAATACCCCCTTTTCTTGGCTAAAAGATTGGTTGAATTTAAATTTGATGGCCTCACTAATGTGAAAGACGTCCTCACGAACATCAAACAATGAGAGAAAAATTGTCAAATTTAAGCTTGAAAAATTCCTTTGGTTGAATGATGAAGCACCATGTGTCATGTTCTCAAGAAATCCCAAGATTTTGGAGTCAATGTGGTCCATTAGATCAAGATCGATGATATAGTGAGGACCGTTGATCATGATCCAAGAGGTCAAATCTAATTGGATTTGAACTTCAAGGAGCCCCTTTATCTTCATACCATCAAATCAGATCTCTAGGTGAATGTAGATCATTAGATCTACAGAAGTGAATGAATTTTAAGTTAATCCATTTGGTTACATATAGGCTTAAGTAAAATAATTAATATTAAGTTAATAATGTTAATAAACATGATGAACTTAAAGCGAAAGTTTACTATGCTATGCCTAAGGTCAAAACATTAAGGTGGTACCCTTTTAGACCTAGGTAAAAGTTTGGATGAGGTTTAACTTGATAGTCTTACTAACATTAAAGATGTCCTCACAAGCATAAAATGATGGGAGTGAGGCTATCAAGTTAAATCTCATAGGAACTTTTCATAGTAAGCAAGTTTGATGTGTATTTCCTCCTAGGTGATCTCACATCATTAGATTGGATCTCTAGGGAAGTAAGAGTTGTTAGATCTACATTCAAGTCAAATCATTAAGCTAGGTCATGATATGTGTAGTAGTTTAGACTTAGGTTTTGATCTCAAGGCATCATTAATTTTAAATAAAAATGAATACATTTAATATTAGAACCTGGGTTAAACATTAATAAAAGATTTGGTCTTAAATGAAAGGGGCCCATAGACTTAACAATTAGATGAGGTTCTGAGGACAATAAAAAAAGTGGGGAAGAGAAATAAAAGGGACCTAAATGTGATTTTATATTAAGGTTTGGTCATTTTGAAAACATAATCAAACTTTAATATAAAATTAGACTTAAGGTTTTTCAAAAAATAAATCCAATTTCTCATTAATTTTTACCTACCATTTTTTGAATTTAAATCATAGATTTTTTTCTTGGGAACCCTACCATTCTCCATAGAACCTATATTTCATCATCCAAAGACAAATATTAGTAACATTAGTCCATAAAGCATAATAAAAATTAAGCATGTAGGGATTCATTCCCTTTTCAAGTGGACAATCTTCAAATTCTAAGAAACAATAACCTCTTCAAAGCCAATCTAGGATACAGGTGTTTTAAAACATTTACAAGGGTCCCTATTTTGTAGAAGAAAAAAAATGGGGGTATGTTGGCCTCAAAAAATGGTGACTCACAAGGGGAACATATCAATATGTTAGAACCTAGAATCTCTAGTTTAGACCAACACATAAGTCCTTTATCTCCTTTGACCAAATATCATTACCTAGATTAGTTAAGGGTTGAAACAAGCCTCAAATGTGTAAAATTCAAATTCTCATGTCAAAAACTAAACATATTGTGTGTGTTCTTTAATTCCACTTTCTATTTATCATGATACTTTAGGGAATAACATCCAGGTTCATACCTTTTGACCATTACATCTAACTTTGAGCATATTTATATATTCATTAAGAATGGTTACTCTTAGTTCAAGGAAGGCTTGGGCATTAATCTGCTGCCAGCTAGGCATCTATATCCATGACATAGATGCCTTTGGATCCACCCATGGCCTTGTTCCACATCTAGCCAAGCATTTATAGCCTCGGTGAAGGTTTTGTGAATAACCTTTGATTTTGTATCTTTTGATTTATAAATAAGTCCTCTTTTTTTTTATAGGTTTTTTAACAAAGGTTGGGAGCCAAGATAGCTAGGCATAAAGGATTTGGTCAAATGATTTAGCCTTAGAATAATCACCTATAGTTTAAACCTTGATCTCAAACAAGGATGTGTTTTAAGTGTAAGCATGCATATGCCTTAACGTTTTGAACTCTCCTTCCACATACATGATTCTTCTCACAAAAGAGCTTTGGTCTCAGATAATGTTTTGGATTCTTGTGAGGTAACTAACTTCTATGTGAGTCTTGGGAAAATCTCTAGATTTCAACATGATTCTATATTATAGCTTTAGATTCTCTTATGCAGGGTTTATGCCCTCATTTTAAAATACTAGAATTTTAAGCAATCTAGGGAAATTCTGAGCAAGGACTATCTACAAGACTTTATTGAAGAAAAGGAGCACAACTAAACAAAAAGGACACACCCAACATAAAGAAACCAAAAAACAAGAAACAAATAAATAAAAATCAAACAAATATATACAATCTAATTAGGAAAACAAAAAAATGAAGGAAACTAACTAGCCTACCTGCTCTAACCCTAAATAATCTTATAGATTTTATTCCATGAAGACTCTTGGTGGAGCAGAAGTAAAGTAGCGTTTGAGATATTTTCCACTGGTGGGAAATGTGAATTTTTCTCCTTGAAGGTCTTTTACCTTTAATGTGTTGTTGCCTAAGATTTTTATAAATTTTTATGGGCCAATCTAAAAGGGTGTAAACTTACCATGGTTGCCTTTAGGTTATGATGCTTTGTCCCAACTGAGGACTAGGTCTCCTTATCTAAACACCTTCACTTTGGACCTCTTGTCAAAACATCTTTTCATGGTTTTTTTATGTCTATTGAAGTCTATAAATGCCTTTTCTCTAGCATCCTCCATTTGAATGATGTCTAATAACCTATAAATGGCTATTTCTTGGCTCTCTTCTATGTATTCATGCATGAATGTAAACATGGGTAACTTGAGGCTAATGGGAAAGATAGGTTCCTTACCATACACCAACAAGAATTGTGAAGCCTTAAGTGCTTGCTTAATCCTTATCCTATCAGTCCATAATGCATACTTAAGGAGTTTGTGCCATGTTTTGGGTTTATTTGTAATAGACTTCTTGATGGCTTTCATAAAATTTGTTTTGGTAGATTCAGAGACTCTATTTCCTTGAGGATAATGATTGGATGAAAACATCAAAGATATGACATTATCATAAGCCCATTTAGTCATTTCTATGGATATAAATGCAAATCCATTGCCACAAAATAAGGAAATCAGGGTTCCAATTATAGTGCAAAAAATTTCTTTCAAGAAGTTGATCACCTCCTATGTCTTACATTATTTGGTAGCTATAGCTTCAATCCACCTTGTGCAATAATATGTAGCAATCATGGCATACTTGTGGCCTTCATACGAATTTGGGTTAATTACCCCCACAAAGTCTAACCCCTACTATGTAAAAGGTTTGTCTACCATCACTAGTTATAAAGGCATGAATGTCTTTGGCTCTTTTGTGATAAATATTTAACATGAGTGGCACTCCCTCACATGATTGTGAGCATCCTTGAAAATTGTGGGCCAATAGTACCTAACCTTTAGAATCTTGTGAGATTTGGTTCTCCTTGAAGGGTGTCCACTACCTAGCTTTTCATGAAAAGTGGACATGAGTTGAGAAGCCTTTATTTAGACACACATCTTAAGTAGATCCCTTCAAAGTTATTCTTATATAGGACTCCATCTTTGATGAGGTAATAGTCTACTTTGAGTCTTAAGGCTTTCTTCTATTCTCTGGTGAGTCTTGTGGGACAACTATCATTGATAAGTAGGTGGATTAGAGAGTCATACCATTCATTAGGATGTAATTTCTATTGATCAACTTGCATGACATGAAGCTTTGGATTAGTATTATAAAACATCTGGACTAGGCCCTGACATTTCTTTCTAGCTATTAGGTAGATCAATCTTGGAAATGGCTTCCACTCTCTCAAGATCTATGGATATCCCTTCTTTGGTGATGACATACCCTAATATTTTTCCTTTAGTAACATAAAATATGCTATTCTTGGGGTTGAGGGATATGCCATACATCTTTCACCTTTCTAACACTTGTTGTAGGTGCATGAAATGATCTTCTGTATTCTTGGAAAAAACTATTATATCATACATATATATGATGCTGCATTTGCCTATTAGACCTTGGAAAGCATGGTTCATGTCTCTTTGAAAGGTTTCCCTTACATTAATAAATCCTAAAGGCATTATTTTATAATTATATGTTCCCCATTTAATGGTGAAGGTTGTATTCATTCTATATTCTTTGGCAACAAGCACTTGGTTATATCCAAAAAATCCATCCAAGTAAGACATCATAATGGATCCTAAAACAACTTGGATGACCTGGTCTAGAGAAGGAAAAGGGTAATTGTCCTTTTTAAATGATTTATTTAGATTTCTAAAGTCCATGCACAATCTAATTTCTCCATCATTATTTTTGACTGGGACCAAGTTAGCAACCCAAGTGAAATGCCTAATAGGAAACACAATCCTTTCATCTAGTAGTTTTTTGACCTCCTTAAAGATCATGGGTTCCAAGATAGAGTTGATAGGTCTTTGATTCTACTTGAAGGGTTTGCAATTTTCTTTGAGGGGTATGGTGTGAGTAATAACCATTGGGTCAAATATTTTTAGAACTTCATAGGACTAGGAAATTACATCTTTATATTTTCTAAGCAACTCTCTAGCCTTTCTATTTTCCATTTTATTACAAGCCTTTCCTATGTTCACTTGTTGGGACTAATCATTTGGGCTAATATTTACTGCATGATAGTCCTTACCACTTACTTTGGGTACCTTAGGTGTTTCAGTAATCTTGTCATGATCAAACAACCTTTCCATGAGATCATCCCTTTAGGTATCTTATTATCATTCAGTTGGATGATTTTACCATTAAGCTCCCTTTTAGGAAAAATTTCATCAACTTCATTAATGCTGTGAGGTTTAAAGGCCCCAAAATTAGTTAAGAAATATATAATTTGTTGATCATCATTTAAGACTTGAAAATGATTCACATTGTCTAGGACTGAGGGGCATGGTACTAGCTCAATGTTGAAGTTGGGGGAATCATGATTGGGCATGAGATTAGCTGTAGTAGAGGCAAGCTCATCAATAAAATCATTTTCTTCCCTAGGGATAGACAAGATGTTGAAAGCATCAAAATACTATACCAAGTCCCAAACCCTAAACTTGTACCTCTTAATGTAAGATAGCTTGCATTGTTACTTTCTCCTTAATTGATTGACCACAATTTTAGAATCTCCATAAATAAGGAGTTCCTTAACCTTGTGCTTAATATCAATCTAAAACCCTAGGATGAGAGCTTCATATTTAGCCAAGTTATTAGTGCATGGGAATTATAATCCATAAGATGAATGATATTATTTTTTTATAGGGTTTATCAATATAATACTAGCTCTTGATCTTCACTTACATCTAGCACCATCAACATATAGTCTCCATAGACCAGGCATTGGAGGAGGGTTCTTGGAACCAAGTTATTTTATAGCTTTCAAAGTAAATATTCCCAGATTATAATTTAGGAAGTTCACCTTTTCATTGACAACATTATATTCTATTATCATGTGTTTCATACTTGGTTCTCTTTCCACCCTTATTTTATTTGAAACACCCTTCCAAGGCAACCATAAGTGGGATTATTCAGTAAATATGTATCCATTTAAGGACTTAATACATTCTCTACCAAGGATAAATCCATAAGCACTAGGAATATCCACCACTTGTCTGTCCATGAATTATTGAACTCTTGGTTCACTATCCAATTGCATATGCACATTCAATAATTCCCCAATGACTTTGACTTATGACTTGTCCAATTGTGTGACCAATATATTAGACTTGATTAGGTTCAACCCAAGTTGTTCACATAACCCTACAAGCATGATGTTGGTTAAGGCTCTAGAATCTAAAAGGTAGTTGTGGACATTCTTTCTGAATACCCTAACTATGAGTAGGAAGGGTGGAGACTCTGTTTTAGTTATTTACATAGTTACATTTGCATTATCACTTTTTGGAGGTTTCCCAAGTTTCTTGGATAATGATTCCAAGAGTAAGTCTCTTTGTTCTATAATCTATGTTAGCTCATGTAGAGTGATGTTGGCTTTGATCTTATTCATATCCTCCATAATGTTGTAACTAGTCTTACTTGAAGGTTCAGTAGTAGGTTTGGAAGAATTACCCATAGGTGGTTTACGATCATTCCTTGATGTAGTGTCTGGAGGAGTTCCATAATTATTAGGGGGAGTTGAAGTATTCAATGGTTACTTTTTTCTTTATTTCTTAGAGGGTAGGTTTTCAAGAATTATTGGAATGTTTGAATCTCTTCAAGAATATTTTGGGATCATTATCCTTTTATAAAGGGAATTAAAATGTCTCTACCATGTGCACTTGATCATATGGCTTGGACCTAGAAGGACTTATAGCAGTATCTTTGTTTGGGACTACATCAAATGTGTCAAGTTCTTCTTGGAATGCTTCAAAGGCTTTACAAAACTCAATTCAATCAAACTTACCATGTTTAGATGTGGCATGTAACTTACAATAGTATGGCAAGGTAATATCAATGAGATTAATATCCATGGTATTCTTGCTAGAAGAAGGCTCACTGGATTTGTTTTTATTGTAGAATCTATCATTCTAAAATCTATTTCTAGGCCTGTTGAACTTTTGGAAGGTGAAGTTCCTTCTAGAGTTGTCATTAGCATTTCCAACTTGTTTTTATAGTTGCAAGAAGTCCATGATGAGATTTTAAACCATCTTTAATATAGATTCATTCTCATTCTTAGGGATTTTAGAGCTTTGGACTTAGATATTGTTAGTACCATTGACTGGCACTAAAGCCTTTTGGTCATTGGTGTGAGATCCATTAGTAGCTTGATAACTAAAGAAACCTAGGTTTTGATTAGGAGCATCATTTCTAGTAGGTAATACATTTAGAGTAGGGAGTTGGTTCAAAGTAGGAGCATTTTGGTTATTGTTTGGGAAAAGGTTCAATATAAGCATCTGGGGGGGTTAATGTTTGGGATAAAATAATCCATTTACCCTTGGGGATGCGTCACTAATAACCATCATTTTAGAATAAGCTTAGGCTAATGTGTTGATAGCTTGGAGGGCCCTTTTTAGAAACACAAAAGTCGTAGGGGCCACTATATCTTTATAAACTTCTAAAGCTAAAGATTCATTAGGTTTGTATGGTTCCATGTTTGACTAAACATGTTTTGGAACCTGTCATTGAAGGATCTAATAGGTTAACTTACATCCCTCTTAATAGTTGTGAATTAGTGATAAATGGCGTAGGGGCTTATGATCTTTCCAAATTGATCAATAAAGATAGTGTCAAAGTTATTCCATAAGGTAATAAAATTATTAGGAAAATTTAGAAACCATTCATATGCAACATCCTTGAATATAAATGGAAACAACCTACATGATACATCTTCATAAATAACATTTAACAATATTAAAGTAGCCTTGAAAGATTTAACATGTTCTTCTACAGTTGCAACACTAGTTGGACTAAATATTGGCAAGTATTTTTTAGGATTACATGGTAAGTCATGAACTACACTTGATTTATTGATGGGGGAACTTCCAAGACATGCCATATCTAGATGAAGATTGAGTGCATGAACCCCTTGTAAGGGTGAAGGTGGTATAGAATTGGAATGCCTACACCTTCCTCTATATTTCTTAGTTCTTATGTGGGTTTCTAGCTCGAGTAAGAGTTCTCTGGTCTTTGAATGTGATCTATTCCTAATCCTTGGTAATTCTAACTTGAAGATTAAGGATCATGTTTGAAATATGGTGTGTCATGTTATATTTCATAAAGAATAACAATCAAACTATAAACTAAGCCTATTTTATAAAGATTTACTCTTAAAGGGACAAAGGACACTAATCTTTGACTAAGCAAGCTCAAATATGTGTTGAATTATGCAAAGCTGACCATTCTTTGAAACTTGTGACTTAAGAAAACTCAAGATTCATAAATAATTGTCAATATTCAACCAAAATAATCCATCCTAATCTCAAATACTATGAATTCTTAAAACTTGGAGCTGTCTTTACTACAATTTAAACATTTCTTTATAGAGAACTAAGATCTTTGCCTTATGAAGCACAAAGATAGGTGAGAAACCACTTAAAGATCAAGGATCTTTGCACTTAGAGTGAATAATCACTCATAATGGTAAATAATCCTTCAAAATTAATGCAAAAAATATCACAATCGATCAAATGGCCCTCCTTCTAGTGCCAGTAGAGCTCTTTCTCCTATTGACACTTTTAATTGCCTCACAAGTGATCTTAGTGTTGATGAACACTTCTCATTTTAGGAACCTAAGGATATAAGTCATGAGTTGTAGTTTGTTATAATCTGGGATGTTTGTGGTGGAATAGAATTATAGTGTGAGAGCTATCCACAATATTTATTTAATTTGGTGGTTGGGAGCCACCAGGGTCTTGTATATTTGAAACTTTGTGATATTTATGATCCACAAACTAACCTAAGTGGATATTAACAATGATATTAAACTAAAGTGAGATTTGATAAATAAAATAGAAAAAAGGAGGACAAGTAAAAAAATAAAACGTGATTGCAAGCTTCCATCTAAAATTTCATGACAAGGTTCTAATTGGTTTGAGCATACATGAACCAATTTATGATGCAAAAGAGTATGAACCCAGATTCCATCATAAACTAGGAAAGCATCCAAGGAAATATTAAAATCACAAGTAAGAACTAGATTTACTTTAAATAAATTACTATTGTAACATGAATAGCATGCACACATCCAAATCCATAGCAAATGAAACATAGTATACCTAAGATCTTTTAGCTAATCTAGCATAGCACAAATTAATAACCTTATGACAGAAAATGTAGCTCAAAATGCAAAGAACCATTCAAATCTAAGACATTAACATGCAATTGAGAGATAGAATTAGATTTTAACACACTATTTAGATAATCCTTTTAGAATTCCTTAGTTGTATTAAAATTTTTTCTTGTATATAATTGTTTAGAGTCCCTCCCTTTACAAAATGGTAACACTTACCTATTTATAGAGAACTTAGGTGATGTACCAGTTAACTTCTCAAAACATCTATATGTAAGATAGGGATAGTTTTCCTTAATATAAATATTATAATATACATGACTTCCTACATCCAATTTGACAAATAGAACTAACATATGCTAATAGACTAGCATATATGCATTACAAAAGAATATCTTTTCATATTATATTGGTGTGTCCTCTTGATTATATTTTATTGAGGATGTCCTTCACCCTAGTTTGTTGTTATTTAATCAGCTCAAAATCTAATGTAGGTTTCATCAAACAATCCCCTTCTTGATCAACCAATGTAGTGAATTCTTTGTCACTTTTGGCCATGAGTTCTTGGACGCATTATGCCTCTAAAATCTGCCTTTTTAAGGTAAGGATGATGTCAAGGACCTTTTGATTGTCCTTGATAGATTGGCCTTGGCTATCTTTAATGTTTTGGATGAATACATTAACCCTTTTCTTGAATTCTTCATCATCTATTAGGCTCATGGTAATGGGTTGAGAAGGGTTTGCCAACAAGGTCTCTAAGAGCTTCTCCATTCGATATATATCAAGTCCATGTTCTCCTTCATGAAATTGTTGACACCATTATAGAAAATGATTAGGTTCTATATTTTATCCACTATGACTCTAAGAGGATGTGCAAATGTCACATTTTAATGATTTTGATGTCATGGACCTACTTTTAGTATGCGCATTGATCAATTCAGTTGTCTAGTCTTTGGATTCCTACCATTGAATGATTAATGCATGTGCCATCTCATCTTGATGGGTCAAGGAACTTTATCTAAGCTTCATGGTCTTTAATCCTTAAAATATGTCAAGAAGTGACTTATTCAACATATTAAATATGTCCTTAGGGACTCAAAATGTAGCATGTGCTTCCAAGTCTTGCTTCTCCTTTTCTAGGCTGATGATTCTTTATTTCATTCCCTTAACCCTAACTAAGGTCATTATTGATTGGGCCTCAACAAAACATGATATGTCTTCTTGATGGATGGGATCATCCCCTACTATTTTCCCTTGCATAGGAGTTATACCCATAAAAGGCTCCACTCTTTGGAAGGTGAACTCCTCAGTGCCTATAGTGGCCTTCTTTATTTTTACCTTCTCCAATCCAGTTGTGTCTAGATTATACTGAATAATGGATATTCAAAGAATTTAGTTACCTTTGGTATCTCAATCCTAGTACCACTTGATGATCTAGGATCCTTCATTCTTTTGCCACTCTCTTTAGTTACCTCAACAATCCTCCTTTCTTGTTGTTCCTTCATGAGGTCTCTAATCCAAGGATTGATATCATGATGGGTATCAATAATTTTAGTGTTGATAAGTGTGAATTAATGTGATTGGGATGTAATATTTTGTAGCTTTCTATATATGAAACATTCAGGGATGACAAGTCCATGTATGGGGAACTCATCAATAAACAAGTTAACCTCATTAGTAGGATGGGTCAATGTCACTTTTGTCCTTTTGGAGGACCTAATAATAAGGGCCATTTCTACTTCCCTTTTCTTTTGTGAGATAGGGACTAAATATAAAGCTATTTCCTTCACCTTTTCCATCTCACTTACCTAGGGTTCTTTAGCTTTTGCCAACTCTACTGTGTATTCCTCAATTCCCTCATCTTCCTAATCTGACCCATAGATCTTTACAAGCTCTTTTAAGAATCCTTCAATTGTTTCATATGATTCTAGGGAAACCATATCAATGTTCTCTACTGGAAAAGGTGGTCTTGGAGGTGGAAATAATGATGAAGGACCTTTTCTTGGCCTTTCTTCCAATTTCCTCTCACTAGGTAATTGAATTTGGAGTACTTGTTATTGTGGTAGTCTTGGAGGTACACTTGAGGTGGAAGGTAATAGATGATATTACAATGGGTTCATCTACTAAATTTCTCTAGTTGGCTTCTCCTCTCTTTGAAATATATGCTCAAGTTTGAAGCCATGTTGCCTACACCTAGCTAGCACTTCCTCAAAGTTTATAGCCTTGGTGTAGAGATGGTCATATGGGCTAACCCTATTCTCATAGGCCACCTTGGTTAGCTTCTTGGATTTTAGATGGAGGAGAAATTTATTATTTGGGTCCCATTCTTTGATGTCATCTTTTTGAAAATAGAATGCATATCTATGTCTAGACATAATGCCCAACTATTTCTAGCCATGGATCATGGTTTATCCAATCAAGAATGGAAAAGGATGAAAAATTCCTTTCCTCTTCTCTCTACATACATTATCAATCCATTGGAGGAGTTGGGAATAAATTTACTATTTAGCCAATTTTATAGGGACATGGATTGGCAATTTATATCGCTGAGTCATGACTCCTTCCATCCTAATGATGGTGCAATCTAGGTAATACCATATCTCACCCATGGGATCTACATATTTATTGATGAGGGGGTGTACTTTGGACATGGGTTTCCCTATGATAGTCTTAACCAAAGTAGGATATATGTAATCACAAATGAGTTGCATGTGACCCCTATATTTAAATTTATGTAATTTTGAATAATGATGGGATATGGTAATCTTGCTATGAAAGGACCAATTTTTGATATCAAGAATACATGTGGAGGCCATCAATGAGTCCAACAGATAAGACATCATGCTGAATTTTTGGTTGTTCTTCCATTTTATGTCATAGAATTGTCTTCCCAAGTGGATGTTAATTAGTTCTCTAATAAGTGGATTTAGCTTCTCTTCCACCATGAAATATATGTAGGAAACCCATTTGGGGTTGACATAGGTTGTGGTGGTTGCCCCTAAATCTCTATTAAATAGGTTCGTGATGATGCTAATGCCTTCCTTGAATTTTTTAATAGGGATCTTTGCATCATGGTTCCCAAAGATGTGGATTCCCTAGTTTAACTAGGGTCTTAGAATAGTGTCCAAACTATACTTGGTTGTCTATTTCTTGATGGTGGGGAGGTCTATATGAATCTGAAGGAGTTTATAGTGGCCCTCAAAAGATACAAATTAAATGTATGCTATCCCTTTTGACACACCTTCCCTAACTATCCAATCACCATCAATTCTATAATTGAAAAACATAGGTGCAAGGATATTTATGCAATGGAGTACCTCTAGTTTTATAGCTGCTTGGTGAAGAGTAGACATCTGAATTGGAACCAAGTCATCAAATTTCCTCTTGGATATTATGATCCCTTGTTCATTGGTAGTGAGAGGCTACATTCCCTTGATATGAAATAAAATATTTGACCAGTTCTTCATTCCATTGTTGAGTGCCCCAATGTCCAATTCTATGTCCCCAAAACATCTTCCCTCATTGTTTGTAGACAATACAATTCTACCTCTTCTTTCCATTATTGCCTAGCTACTACCATGATTCCTTAATTACCTTAGGTTTATGACTAGATTTTCATTACTCAAGATTAAATTTGAGCTTGTTTAATGCAATTATGTCTCAATAGTCAAGAATTAGGGCTTTATGTTGTTCTGTTAGGGTTTCTTGGAGCTTTAATGGTGAAGGTGCTAAACTTTATAAATTTGCTCATTATCTAGATGTTATGGATGGCCTCACTTATGTGAATTCTATCTTTTTGAGTGTGCCAAATATTTTGAGTTGTCATTTAGTGCTTACATGGCACCTACATGGCATTTCTAAGCTTGTTTTTATGGCACCCCCATGAAAATTCCTTTGAAAACTAGTCGTTGGTTTTCAAATCAAGTATTTTATTTTTGCTCCATCAGATCAAGACCTTAGAATGAGTCAGAATCATTGATGAAGATCTTTGATGTTTCCTTTGATTAGTTTTTTAAATCTCAAATTAATCAATTACGTTAAGTGGCATATTTTTACTTCTTTAGGATATGACTTTGGAGTTTGGTGTTAGAATGAGCATGGTTCTTCCACATGTTGAGATATCAGGATTTGGTGTCTTCAATTGAAAATTCATCCTTCATTTCACTCTGTTGGATTAAGGCCTTCGATCAAGCATGACCCATTAGATCATACAAGATGGACACAATTAAGTTAGTCTAGAGGCCTTAGTAAAACTTCAAGTCTAAAATGCATTCCTAAGGTTTATTTATGTTGATAAATAATAATAAAGTTAGATTAAAATGCTTCATGCTAAGTTTTATATGTTAATATGCTAAGGGTATTTTAGAGAGTTTTAAAAAAATTCTCACTTTCTTGGCTGAGGTTCAATTTGATGGCCTCATTAATGTCAAAGATGTCCTTACAAACATCAAATGATGGGAGTGGGATTATAAAATTTAAGCCTATGAAATTCCTTTGGTTGAATGATGAAGTACAATGTGTCACATTATTGTGAACTCCTAGGATTGTGGAGTCGATGCAGTCTATTAGATCAAGATCGGTGATAAAGTGAGGATCGTTGATCATGATCTGAGAGGTTAAAGCCAATTAGATTTGAACTTTAGGGAGCCCCTTTATCTTCATGCTATTAGATTAGATCTTTGGGTGAAAATAAATCAATGGATCTATAGAAGTGCATAAATTTCAAGTAAGTCCATTCAGTTACATATAGGCTTAAGTTGAATAATTAATCTTAAGTTAATAGTGTTAATAAACATGATGAATTTAAATATAAAGTTTTACTATGCTAATCCTAAGGTCAAAATATTAAGGTGGTCTCCTTTTGGATCCAGGTAAAATTTTAGATGAGGTTTAACTTGACAGTCTCGCTAATGTCAAAAACATCCTTGAGACCATCAAATTATGGGAGGGAGGCTATCAAGTTACATCCCATAGGAAATTTTCATAGTAAGTGGGGTTGATGCGTAGTTCCTCCTGGGTGATCTCATGTTATTAGATTAGATCTCTAGGGAAGCAAGAGTCATTTGATCTACGTATCATTAAGTTAGGGCTCAATATGCATAGTATTTTAGACTAAGGTTTAGATCTCAAGGCTTAATTCATGTTAAATACACACAAAAACATTTAATATTAGAACCTAGGCTAAACATTAATAAAATATTTGGTCCTAAATGAAAGTGGCCCATGGCCTTAACAATTAGACGAGGTTAGGAGGCTAATAAAAAAGGGGGGGATGAGAAATAAAATGGGCCTAAATGTGATTTTACATTAAGGTTTGGGCATGTTGAAAATATAATCAAACCTTAATATAGAATTAGAATTAGGGTTTTTCAAAAAAAGAAATCTAATTTCTTGTTAAGTTTTTTCCTACCATTTTTTGAATTTAAATCATAGGGTTTTTGGTTAGGAACCCTGCCTTTCTCCATAGAACCTACATTTCATCATCCAAAGATAATTATTGGTAATGTTATTCCATAAATCATAATCATAATTAAGCATGGAGGGATTCATTCCCTTTTTGAGTGGACAATCTTCATATTTTAAGAAAGAATAACCTCTTCAAAGGCAATCCAAGATACAGGTGTTTTAAAAAATTTAAAAGGGTCCCTATTTTTTAAAATAAAAAAATGGGGGTATATTATCCTCACCACACCCCCATGTATAAATGGGATGTGGTATCAATGCATTTTATTATTGAGTTTCCACTTACTCAATGGAGACATAATGTTATTTATGTAGTCATGGACAAACTAACTAAGGTTTCAAATTTATTGACAACCAAGGACACCTATGAGGTAGAGGATATTGATCAATTGCATGTGGATCAGATTGTGAAGTTACATGGTGCTACACTAAAAATCATTTATTATAAGGATTCAGTAATTATGTCCCACTTTCAAACCACAATTTTGGAAACTTTGGGTACAAAGTTGAATTTGAGTATAACATACCAACCTCAGATGGATAGATAGACTACGAGGGTTAATCAGGTTTTAGAGGACATGTTGTGAACATATGTCATTGACTAGTATTTTTAATGGAAGAATTATCTACCATTGGTATATTTTACATATAATAATATTCATCATAACTCCATTGACATGGATCCCTATGCAACAATATATGGATGGCCCTACATAAATCTATTGAGTTGGAACAAGCTCAAGGATCATATTTTGATTGAGACCAATATGATAAATTATATGGAAGACAAATTTTTATATATTTGAAAACACTTCAATGAGGCACAAGACCATCAAAACAAGTATGCAGATACACATAGAAATGATAGGAGTTTTGAGGTTTGAGACTCAATTTTATTGCAAGTGAAACAAAGCAAGATTGGAGGATAGATTATTGGGGGACCTATGTTTTCACCATGGTTTGTAGGATCATTTGATTTTTATATTTATTTGGTCTAGTTTTGTACTAAATTACCATGCCACCCAACATGTATAGGATGCATGATGTTTTTCATGTTAATGTATTAAATAAGTTTGTTCCTTACCCATCACATGTGATTTATTGGTTTTCTTTGTATATGGAAGAAAATTCATTAAGGATAGAGCCTAAAATGATTTTAGATTGATTTTCTCTTTAGCTTCACTACTATGAAGTTGATCAAGTGAAGGTCTAATGGAACCAATACAACCCAAGTTCTTATACTTGGGAAAATACTATTGAAATATGTCTTTATCCTTTTTTTCATAAACTTTAGGATGAAGTTTTTTGAATGGGGGAGTATGTAATACCCCACCTAAATATCCATATTTTTTGATCATGGGATTCACCCATGTAATTATTATTTTATATGAACCGATGCACTTTGTTATCTTTTGATTAATGACACACTAAATATTAAACCATAGATTATCAAAATTTAAGACAAACATGTGGATACATATATGTTTTATATGATTATGATATATCATTGTGTATGATCACCTCATTAATTTATGTATACATATAAATTATACCAATTTATTATTGTCACTAATCTACTTTCATCAACATTCATCATCCACCATTTATACTAGTTAATCCGATTCATAGTAAAAAAATACATATTTTATCCTATCCCATATAGTCCTTTTAACATCACCCATTTGATTACTTAATTTATCAATTCATATTAGTTAAAGTAATTAAGCATTAATTACATAATGTACCCAAAAACAATTAATAAATAATATTAGCTAAGTCACATCATTAATTTTCCCATTCAAACTCATCTTAAATTCTCCCAACTAGCCTAGTGAGTTACCTAACTACCTTGACCAACTTATTAATTCATTTTATTGACTCATTCAACCACCCAACCAGCTTCCCCAAATTTCTCAGTCGCTTAATTAATTGGTCTTCCTCAATGAATGAGGAATCAAATCCAACCATCCCAATTTAAAATTATTTAATAATTTTGAATTAAACTAAATCATCCATTTTCCCTCCAAATAATCTATAAATTGATGTATCTTCCTCAATCAGAAGAAAGTTGTAATGTTATCATTATAATTTACAATTGAATAATTTATCTAAATTATCATCATCCATCTGCTTCAAATAAAATCCATCGATTAAACTATCAAATTGATGATGAAATCTATTGCACAAGAATTTCATTTTTAGCAACCATATATGAATTAGTCAAGATAAAATCCAAGATAATGAAGGAGAAGTGACTTTATTATTGTTAAGTGAATGTAAATTTCGTGTCTTTATATTTAAATCTCTATCTAATGTTTATGCTAAGTATAGAATATGATTTAATTATCATTGTTAGTTCCTAGATGAGTTCTGAATTTTGTCATTTACATTCTAGCATATTTTTTATCATATTTTGGCAAATTATGGGATTTAGTTATCTCGAAATGATAAATATTGTGTAAAATAAGTAGATATAATATTTTAATAAATTAATCATTCACTTATTTGTAACTTATTAAATTTAAAAGCATGCTAAATAGTGAAAGTGCAAGAATAAATATAAATTTAGCTAGGAAAATGAGATGTGGGATGTTTTTGGGTTTGTAACTAACAAAAATACTATGTTGACTAAGTGTGAACCTTGAATAGGTTCCTATATAGCCTCTAGATAATAGTTCCCTAATCTATATAATAGTTGGATCATTATTATCTAAAATGGGGGCATCCTTGTCTGGTAGATAACTGAGATATAAGATTTATGGGTTTTGTTCACTTTCATTTGTGTGTTTTATATATTGTGTGGGAGATTATAATCCAATGTAGAGACCAATGTGTAGCTTAATTTTTGTTAAAAACCTATCTTAATGACATATGAAGATAAAATGAAATCATCAAATAAAATGGGTCAGCGATGGAAGTTGGGTGTGACCACAACACCTCCTATGTTGAGCATTGCCTACATAGCACTACTCTAAAGAGGGATTAAACTCCATGTAGTTCTTACATGATACATTAGTGTGTGAATTACTAGTGTAAAATGTTATATGTTGGTTAAATTATGGTGTGGTTAATTACTTCAACCATGACTTGTGACCTTGGAGGTGTATTCCTAATTTGGCTGAGGGATATTAGTGTTATGTGTAATTAGAATTGAGAGCAATATGGAATTTACTCTCAATGTACAATTAGAATTCTAATACTTTTAAGTGTGGAATACTTTTGTGTGAAAAAAGGTTGTAAATGTGTATTTATAGTGGTATTTTGGGAAATCCTTTAGATGGCACTTATTAAACTCATAGATTTACCTTTTCATAACTTTGAATTTCAAAAAAATAGTTGTTATTTGGTGGGATGAAAATAATGATGGATTTAGACAAGAGAACATGGTGCTCTTTTTAAATGGGTTGATGTTGTCCCATGAGAATAAAAATGTATGATAAGGGTCATAAATATTATAATTGTGGGCTTGGACTATTTTTAGAATAAAAAGGTACATTGTAATATCATTAGTTAGCTTAGAAGAGTGAGTCCTCCATGTGGAAAGTGTGGAAAAGTGTTCAAAATTATCTAGAATATATCATGAGATAAGTGTGTAAAAGGGGTGGTCACAAGTGCATTATTATATCTTAAATGTTAATTTATATGTCTACATCCCCCCCCCCCCCCCACCTTTATTATGTTAATGAAAAAAATTCAAAATAGTAGATTAAAAGGAAAAGTGTGTACTTGAAATTAATTGTATAATGTAGTCTTTAATGTATGCCATGACATCAAACTATGGCTCACCCAAACCTAAAAATGAAATTTTTATAAAATTACTCTTTGCTTAAGATGAATATCAAGAAGAAAAGACAAAAAACTAGTGAATACTAAGGAATGAATAAACCTTATTGGGTATGTGAACTATTATGTTTTTCTAGTGTAAACATTGGTGTAGAACTAGTGACTATACAAGGTAGGAACCTTAGATATTTAATTTACACTCAACAACATGGATTGGATTATGCATGGCCCAATATTCATTGATAAGAGAGTGTGATTAAGAAATAAATGTGTGCTTGACTCCATAATTTCATACCAAAATTACTAAAGTAGCTTGTAATCCATGTATGAATTCTAATAGAATGCTTTGGTGTAAAACTAGTACACAAATAGGTGAACCAACCACTGCAAATGGGATGTGTCACCTTTATGGTGAAAAAATATCACAAAATTAGTGTGAAAATGGTTTTAAAAGTTAGTTAATTTGGGTTTGGTGTATAAAATGTGAATAATGATGTGGATTATCATTCCATATAGTGCCAAACTAAGCAAGGATGAATCCATGTGTAACACACATTCCCCTAATATGATATATGGTGTATATAGATTATAAGACTGGGTAATAATCACTAACACTCTAACAAAAATCTTGTGTGCTAACCTAGAACAACTTATCATGCATGATTCCCACAAATTTAGAAAATCTAAGACAAACTTGAGAATTTCAATAAACGAAAAATGTAATCATGTTTCAAAATGCTATGGCTAGCTAATATTTTGATAAATTCTATAATTGACTATTTTAAAGGTACATGGACAATGCCTTTTTTGGATAAGAGAGTAATTTTCCACCATCCAATTGGAGAAATCTTACCCAAAAACTAATTTACAAGTGTTTTCTGAATCTAAAATGATACTAAATGTGTAATACCTAGAAAATTTTATCTATGCACTACATTTTAGGGCTTATTCTATAAGACAAACCATTGTGTATTCCCCCTCTTTTGAGGTGAGTTTTCAAGAATGTGTAATAACTTAACTCAAAATAAAAAGTTATGTGAAATAATTTTATTAATTTTTAATATTGTTAACATGGAGGAGCATGACATCATCTTATATATAAACTGATCATAATATTAATTGATATGCATATAGGAATAAACATAAATAGTGAGAATTTATAGATAAATGTTAGGGATAAGGCATGCAGATAAGTGGTCAAAATTGAGTATTGAAATTTGAATAAAACTATTTTGGGAGGGATGCATGATATACATCATGGAATCAAAAGGTAGGGAAGATGCATGATTTCCATCATGGCATCGAAAACAAGGAAAACTCAATAAACAAGGGTCATGGCCATTAAACACACAAAAAAATAATACACATAATAGAAGGCCAAGGGGCCACATACAAAGGAAACATCCAAATTTCACTCATACACATAGAAACATATAATGAATGTTTCTTATATAAACATGTAAAGACATGTTCAATGTCCATGATCCAGATAGAGAATACACATAATAATGAAGCAAGCAAGCAAACATGAAATTCATGCATGGATATATGTACTTGATCAATAAGAATAATTTTTAACATAAATATATTCAAAAAATGAGATACCAATGTGTTAGTGAGTGAGAAATATATATATATATATATATATATATATATATATATATATATGTTATGCTATGTAAATAATTGAGCTATGAGCAATAAGAGTATCCAAAGAAGCATAAAACATGTGTATAATATATCCCTAGTGAACTTATTAATATATGTACAAGTTGTAGAAATATTATGTGTGGTCTATAACTGATTAGTGATACCCTGAGATCTTTAAGACAATATCAGGTAAAATAGACAACAAAACAGTGTGCTCTTGTCCAATAAGTCACTATTATTTGATTGTAATTTTTTAGTCTGGGATAGAGAAATAACTTGCAACTAGGTCTAGGAATGGCATCTTGTATGCTTTGCAGTCACTAATGTACACTTGTAAATAATATATGATATAAAACTATATAAAAATGAGTACTAAATAATTATGCACAAATAAACTAATGTATATGAACTAAACATAAACATGCATAGGTCCTGATTTTTTTTTTTTTTGGAATATATTTTATTTTATTTTTAGCATAGTAGTATGATTAGTAAAGGTTTTATGTACAAGGAATGATGTTATTATATTGGAATTATATCATCAATTAGATAAAAATTTTTAGGCCTTGTATCACCATAATTGTAATAATCTTATGCACTATCAATATCATTAGGACCATACCAATTCATAGTATTATAATCATCATCATCACAATTTTGAAGTTGTGGAATAACACTCATATCTTATTTGGTTTTTGAATATGTAAAACCAACTACCGCATATTATGGTATTGATATTTTTTTATTTCTATTTTACAATATGTATTGTTTGATGTGCCTCTACTGATATGCCATTACTTGTATTTGTTTGTATTCTAGCTAAACATATGCTTTCTTTCTATTGTTTTTTCTCTAAAGATTTCCTTCTTTGAAAAAGGATGTGACCTTAATTTCATGATCAAATGATATGAAACATTTGTTTTTATCAATAATTTTGCATATTTATTTTAAACATGATCTTCCAAGCACAAAATTATATGAACATGTATTTGAAATAATATAAAAAGTAATAAAGAACTCACTTGAAGAAAAATAATATCTTAACTTAATTGAACCCATACATGTTGTAGATGCACTAGTTTTACCCAATTATTGATGTTCATCACCAAGAGAGATAATAAATAAAAAATTATTTACTAATAGTCTATAACCTTGACATCTATAAATTACTTGCCATCTAAGTGAGTAGTGATAGTTAAAGGGTGTTGACATAAGGAAAGACATATAATTTACTCCTTTGAAATTGTTATCCAAAATTTGGATACCTTAAATGAGGGTCATTTGAATCTTTGACTTACTTGGTCTTAACTTTGTTGATAGCCATTATGAAGGTTTTGTGTTAGTCATTAACGATCTAAGATGATAGGTAATGTGTCTCCCTTGGCATCTTACAAGGTCATTTAGGATGGTCTAGTTGGTAGTTAGGTCAAGTCATGTTGTCTTATCATCAAGTGGTCATTATTTAGGGTCTTCATGTTGTGTTTAGCATTGTTTAAGGTAAGTTTGATAAATTTAAGGTGAGTAAGAAATCAAGTCAATGTGGAGACATGACCAAAGAGACAAGGTGGTAACCCTGCAAGCAAAAACCATGGCATAAAGCTAGTCAAAATGAATCAATGAAGTAGAACTAGTAATTAGATCACATTGTTTATAAGTATATTTGGATAGTTTAAGGTAATTTTGACAAGATTGAGGTATTATATTACTTTAGTCTTATTGTGCATCTCAATGTGAAAATGATACTTGTTAGTAAAGAATACATATAAGGGTTTTGTCCATAAAAAAGGGGTTTCTTAAGTCATCTAACACCTTGGTAATGACATCATGTTGCACCTAACCATACACATTTTCCAAGTGTCTTATGCAATATATTTCTAACATTGGACCTCTCTTTATAACTACCATTTATCATTTTTCAATGCACAAGTGAAGATTTTTTGAGATATATATTAGTAAATAAGGTTATGAAACATTTTGGAAACATTTTCCACATCCTTTCATGTCATAATAAGGTGAAGAGTCATGGATTTCATCATCTCCAATAGCTCCAAGAGGCATAACAAGCAGAATATTGAGAAAACAAGTTTATTTGAGGTCTTATGTAGAAGGTTTATAATGGTTGAAAATTTTAAAACTCTTCCAAAACTCTCCATGGTATTCTAAGGCCCAAATACATGCAAAAGTGGAGGTATAAAGCCAAAAAATAGTGTAAAATCCCACTCCATTTCTCCATCGACCTTCTTGGCAGCTCAAGACAAATAATAGGTTTTCATTTGGTACTTTCAAGAGAGAGAGAGAGAGAGACGGATTTTAATATTTTATAAATATTATGGGACCATAATTATGTTACACTTTGTGGAATTGTTTATCTAATTAATCCCCTTAACTCTATGAATAATCACTAAGAAGTTAAGGGTTAGAAAAAAAACTTCAAACCCCACCTGGGTCAGTTTTCTTCAATTTCAGACTTATGAATCTCAATGAATTCATGATAATGTTTTTGGAAGGTATTTTAAACAATATTATACCCCTTAAATAGCATAATTTCTCAAGTTTTCTCATTTTCATGTTTGGAGTGTTGTCAAGTAGCCTTGAATGGCTAGTTTAGGTATGACAGTCTTGTTTATAGAGAAGCTATGGATTGTATTATGATTTAAATGAGTAAAATTAAGTTTAAAAAGTGAATCCAATGTCTTAAATGTCTCTCATAATTTTATAATTCATAAATGGGTGACAAACTTCAAGATAGGTACGTAATTTTGCATGCATAGGGTGGACTATTGAAACTAATTGTCTTGGAAAAGTACCCTAATCAAATGCAATATGTGATCATTATTCAATAATTTTGATAGATAAGTAAACTAGAAAATAGTATTGTATATTATTTTAAATACTTATTAAAATATATGGCCATTTCATTCAGAGTTCATAGTGTCTTTCTTCAAGCTAAAATCCAAGGAGAACTGTGAGCCTATAGGTCTATTAGCATCAAGTGTTTATTTTAATGAATTTAGACTCATAGTATTAATCATTCATAGGATTCTTATAAAAATCCTAAAAACTCTAACAACTCAAACTTAATTTCAATTTGTCTCAATAGATTGTATGCCTAAGTGGACTATATTGGTTAGATAAGACTATGAGGGTATTGAAAAGACTTTCAAGGTAGTCTAAGTCATGGAATGAAGATAAAGAGATATTAAGGCTTATTATATCTTGATTTAATATTATATCATCAATAAATTTGTCTCTAAATGGTCAAGGAAGACTACACACATAAAATGAAATGTTTTGACCTAGTTGATTGCCTACATGCTTGTTTGTAGGTAGAGAGTAAAAGAGGCATACTTGTGTTAGTGTTAAAGGGAAAGAATTATATAAATGATTCATATAGAACATAAAAAAAAAATGTAATATATATTTCAAGAACAACCAAAGTTACTAGAGTGATAAATAGAGGTAAATCTTCACACTTACATTCAAGGAGCGAAATTCATGAAGATAATATGCAATCTTATTTTCAAAATCAAAATATAAACATATGCTTGTTTATATTTTAAATATAATATGCAGTATTATTTTGATAAAGAATTATTGGAGGGTTATATAAAGTGTGATAAATTTTAAATTAATATAACTAATAGGTTTTAAATATCCAAGGAAAATAATTAACCATCAAGAGTATGTCCTCTCAAATTCTAATAGAATGTTAGGCCTTGAGGGCAAAACACAATCCTGCCTGTAAAGTTGACAAAAGATCCATGAATATTGTGAGATATAAGGTTAGAAAGGTTGTATATAAAGATAAAATATAATTTAAAATTATTTATAAATTCTTATAATATCTCCACATAGTTTTAAATGGGATTGGATGTTGTCATAGAGGTCAAGAAGCATTTTTAGGCCTAGAAGGCCTAAATGACCAAACATAGGCCTGCTTGTAGAAGAAGGAAGAGATCATGTAACATTTATGGACAATGAATATAATGTCATAATAAAATATTCAGGACCATCCTAATGATAAATCACATCATAAGCTCAAAGGGAATCACTTCTAATGTAAACTTAGTCCAAGGACCAAAACAACAAACACCTACAAGCTTAATCACCACATATAGGTTTGTCCTCAGTTTGAAGATAACATGCATATGTTTTATGTTTATATGGGTTATATATTATTATTATTATTTTTTTTAATCCTAATATAATATTATACAAGTATTGGAACCTATGAAAGAGGTAAATAATCCCAATAAAAGACTATTAGGGCTAGAATCTCAAACTAGTTCTCAAACCCTCAAGAGTGATTAGATTTAAATTTAAGACATTTGAGAGGAAAATTTACTTAAATAAATGTTTTATAATGTAATTTATGGTATCTCATACCTATTAAAACATTTTACAATAAAAAAATTAATAATTGAGTGACATTTTGGGTCAGAACACTCACTTGGCCTTCTTAATAGGCCTAAATAGTCAGAATGACCACTTTCATCACATGGGAAGTACAACCAGTAGAAGCATGGGATAATAATATTATTTGGGAAAGATGAGAATGTTTTATAATTTATATTTATATAATTTTTTATTGGTTTAAGTATCTTAACTTCATGAATCATATTTAAGACCCTAAATACCCTTAAACCCGACCTAAACCCTCCAAAAAACCAAATGGAAGAGATGGACCTCTTAAGTTCTCTAGGTGGATTGAAATGAAATGTAAAATTATTATATGATACCACACACATATATTCACTTTAAACAAGTCACTTTCCTATCATGTGTGAGACACTTATGTACGTAATTTAACCTGAAAATAACTGTTACAGGCCTAAAAAGGTAGGTTTTGATAATTTCTCATGAAGAGTGACTAAATATAGATCTAATAGAGTATATTTAAGCTTTATGTGACCTCAATAATTCAATTTAATATGTTTATAATACCTCATCTATAATATTAAAGTGATTGTAATAGCAATTGAAGGTTTCAAGACACATGAGGGTAGGCAACATGCAATCAAGAGTCCTTATTAGACTTAATGTACCTATGCCTCAATATTGAAGATGTTTTTGAGCTTGAAAATAGATATAAGTACACATATAAGGTGTCATATATGTATTAAATATTTTATAGTAGTCTCAAACAAATAACTAAACCTAGGATTAAAAATAGGCTTATTTTGTGGTCTTCATTTCAACCAAGTAAGTTTCTCAACCAAATTTATAGGTCCTTATCAATTTTAAGAAGATTGAAACTTGATTATTGACTCCAACAAATTGATAAAAAGAATTTATATTACTATTATGTCATGTAGGTTACTTCATAAGCTAAGATTCCATTTGTCAAGTTGCTAAATTATAACTTCTCCTTCAATAAGTGCATTGTGACTCTTCAAACAAGAGTTCCTACACCACTTGGTGAAGTTCCTCATCAAGTTGAGTAACACATGTTAGATAAGATGATAAAATTTCTCATCTAATCTCTTCCATTTGGTATTTTAATATATTTTAATAGATGAAACTTGAAATGCATCTCTTACACTTCTCTCTCTCTCCTCTTCTCACATTCTCCTATATATGCTACCTTAAATGGCTTGTTATGGATCCTCCACCTAAGTATGGTGAATCCTTGCTCATTTTTATGCATTTTATAAATAATACTACTAGGTTTTACTCATTTTATGACTATACTTAATTTGTATATATGGATAGTTGATCTTGTTAAGTTATTTGCTTAGTCTTACTTGACATGTTGTCCTATTCTAACACTTGTATGCAGTTTGAAAGTTTCTCTTGGAGTTCATGTGAAGTGTTAAAGTGAAGTGTAATGGTTTAGTGTGGTTACCTATTCATTAGTGTCATTTTATACCTCTTGATTAGTCCTCCTAGACTAAGCATCTATCACAAGTTCCACATTGAAATGCTAAAAATAAGAAGATTCAAATTAGGAGTAGTATATGATTCATATTAGTCTCATGGTATACATGTGACAATATGAACGTGGTTATTAGTAAATCAATTAGTTTGGTGCATAACCTCCTTATTTAGATTAATTTTAGTTATCTCTAATCCTTTTCCTTTGCAATCAATAGGTTATAGTAGTATTTTTAGAGGTTATAACATCAATGAAAATGAGCCTAAAATAGATAGTTCACCTCCACTTAGTAGGTCACTCACATAGCCTAGAGATCATCTCCCATGTTATCACTTAAATGAGGAGGTCTTGAACAACCTCCTTCAAGGGTATAAATTTTGATGATAACAATTATGGCACTCCTGGTGGGATAAATATTTCATCCCATTGAAAAGTTTTTGATGCTTCTCTTCAACACATCAACCTTTGGAGGCATGAATATGAGCATCAATGGTGAATCCAAGTGAATATAAACTAATTTAAGTATCCCACATGTCAAAAATATTGAAATTGGTATGTATCTTAATCATTATTTTGGTCAAGATGCATATTCCATGCTTTTTATATTCTCCATATTAGGTTGATAGTGTTAGTGGCTTCACCCCAAGTGGATCTCAAGTAGAAACATGTCTACCTTATTTAGGTTATAATTAGTCATATGTTCCCTCTCCCAATCCAAATCAACTTCCTTGGCATCCTACTCATCCCTCTAGGCAACCTTGTCAAAGTAATTTTGATTCCATTCTTGATCTCTTAGACTGCAAAAAAACTATTGCAACTTTGGGAATGAAAATGAAGTAGATTGATAATGAAAGAGAGCATTGAATAATTATTTATGACCCTTATATTCAAAATGAAAACATTTAAATGATGAAGATTCTTGTGAATTCACTTAAGACTAGGTAGGCAACTATTGAAAAATAAAACTAACATTTTCCAATTAGTGATGTGATGGAAATAATATGTTTGTTTCAATGTTTTACGAGAATATTGGTAATTAAAGAGAGGCATAAAATTTAATATGTTTAGTCTTATATTATTCTTCCTACTCCACATCAACCTTCTTTTGCTCCAAACGCAACCCAAGTTGCAATTTTTTTATCAAGAGAGGTTTATGCCTATGCAATCTTCACCATTCTTCCTCAAGAGCCTAAAATAATTCCATCTTGGATATATTATTATACAAAGACCCATGATTATGTCATGCCCACTCTTAAGAAATAACCTTCTCCCATTCTTATCCAAATTCAAGAAAAGGAGAAGTTTATGGAATATAATTTAAGAGATATCTCAAGTTCTTCAAGATATTCACCTACCCTTCAAGTTGTATCCATGCATGAAGTTAAAGACACCTCTAAGTTTGATAAAATAATTAAAGAGTGGAAAGAGAAGAATAAAACATCCCCAATTTAATTCTCTTCTACATCCCTTCAATAACATCATGATCAGCCTAGTACTCCTAAAGTCCCAAGTTAGAATGACACTCTAAGAGGTTTTAAGCAAGTCAATGAAGTCTCTTTCCCTCCCACCCTCTCCTTTTGTGAAGGATAATTAGTTACATTTAGCATAAAATATGGACACTCAAATGTTAAATAGATCTTGTCAAAACCAAGTGATGAGATATTCGTCCTTAAAAAAGAAAGTTAATTAGTTGCAAGTGAATCTCAATAAGGTTATTAGGAGAGTATTTCCATTGTATATGACAATTAAATATTTCTTGGGAATCTTTTATATCAATAAAGAAACAAATTATCCTTTAAGGATGGTGAAAAATATGGTCTTGATGGATTAATATAAGGTAATGTGACAATAACCTATTATCAAAATGATTCCATTGAAAAGTGTGAAGAATAAGATCTTGATTAGGCTTGGAAGCAGTTATACCATATTTTCATGGAAGAAATGGATTTTATTGGAAAGCATGTGATTCCTCTAGAGCATGAAATTAAATTCCAACGTGATGTTATAAAATTTGGCATCCCTCTAGAAGAGGATAAATCAAGTTTGGCACAAGGAATACATGATGAATTGAACTGTAAATGGGAAGATTAGCTTCCATTATTAATGGGGGAGGAAGAAGACCAATATTTTTCTCATGGATTATAAAGATAAAGGTGACTTTGCATCAATTGAGTAGGTTGTAGCTGAACATGATGTAAATCTTCTTGATGATACATTGGATATTATTCTTATTGAACATCATAGATAAAACATAGAACTTGTAGAATACAAATTACATCCATTTCATTAGTATGTTCAAGCATTGGAAGAATTTTACCAACCTTTTATCCCTCAAGAGAATGGAAAGATTTAAACTAATCTTGGTATGCTTTCAAGTGATGAAGAAGAAGGTGCCTTTTGGGAAGAGCTAGAAATTATTTTCTCTAGTTTAGATGGTGAACCTATAGCTCATGAGGAGAGTGATAATAATTTTGTATTGACCAATAATCATGATTAAGATATGCATGATAAATATCTTGAAGAGATCACCATATTTTATGACCTTGTTGAGTCTCATGAGCAAGTTCAAGGAGGTCTTGAAGACATGTGGCAATCTTATTTGGACATGTCCAAGGAGTTTAAATAGTTGGGTAGTATAGAACCTCAAGAAGAACAATAAGAAGTTATTGATGAAAAGTAAAAAGTTCTTAACTCTCCAAAAAATCTTACTAGTTATCATCAAGAAGTTCAAATACATGGTGTAGCAAGGTATAATGAATATGACACTCTTTAAGATGAACATGAGATTTAATTTGAGGATTCAATAGAGGATGAAGTTGAGAATGTTGCTGCACATATGAATCAAACCATGGTAAATTGAGAGGTCTCTCACATTTCCAAGTATGAACAATAGTATGAGGTGATAATTGAACATCATGATGATTTTGTATTTGTAACAACCGCACTAGGTTTTACTAGAATATTGCAATAGTTTAAAAAAATTAAATAAACATATTCCACTTATAGATTTCAACACGAGAAACCTAGCTAGTGATCTTTAACTAATTGTATTAATTTAGTTAACTGTAAATGTTATAGATAATCCACTTAGCTAAGGATCAAAATGAACTAATAAAGAAATCATGAACAATATTGAAACAACAATAAATACTGCATGTCATCATAAATGAAATGGTCTAATTTTATCCACAAATGATATAATATTACAACTATTGTTGTATAATTATAATGTGTAAATGATATAGTTTTATAAATACATAATAATATATCTAATAATAAAACATGATACAAATCTCCTCTGAGTAGGGTCTCCGTGACTCAAGTATCAATATGTAACTCAAGTGTAGTCAGAAGTAGAGTACTCTAATTAGTATGGAGAACATTATCTGAGAACTTTTCCATACCAACCATAGACCATAGAACCCCTACACTATCTCCCAAAAAATGGGATGGTCCTCCCTTCATGGATGGTTAGATAATAATGGTATGAGAATGTAAATTAACTAACCAAAACCTATGTGGTGAAGATATCTAATGTGTAATGTGTATCATAAAGAAATTTGTTCTAATATGATATCACACAAATATGAAAACTATATCAACATATGAAATGACAATGTTTACCAAACATTACTTTGACCAAAGTTTCAATAATAAATGATCTTTAGGATCAATCAAATTCATACACACCACTTGATCGAATTACACCTCATTTTACATTGGTGGTGCTAATTAAGCTAGTGGAATACATCTACTACTTAATTAGGGAATGTGAGATTTGGTAAAAAAATATAATAATAATAATAATAATAATAATAATAATAATAATAATAATAATAATAATAATAATAATAAAACCAATAGATTCATTCAAAAATATTTCCCCTTATCGAATC
>JARHVA010004519.1:1502500-1534640 GCA_037957365.1 Torreya grandis | reverse complement strand
ATACATGTGACAATAATAATGGTTAATTAGTCATATATGTATTGGGATAAAATAAATCCAAATGAAAGGAGCATATGTATATAAAGATAAAATAATCTAATGTAAATATCAGCCATGATATCCCTTACTCACAATAGTTACCCAAGATGTATCATAATGTAGCCAATTGGGATATGAACAAAACCAACACTCACTAGTCAATTACTATCAAGACATGCTAAATAGGTTATAATCATCATCTGTAGAATGCTATTGGTTAGGTCATGAAAAAATATTTGTTTAGTTTATCATGCAACACCTATTGAGTTTCTTAAGATAACATGAATTATCTTCTAAGGAAAGGTAAGTGACAAGCAAACAAAATGACTAGCAAATAAACTTTGCTAATTATAAACCTATCTCACAATATCACACAAATGGTAGGCATAACTAACGTAAGAAAAATCCAAGGATATAGAAGTTTAACCATTGTTTTCAAATATATTTATTTCATAAGTGAATAAATAAAGCAAAGAACTATAAAACATGTACATAAATTTAACATATCTCTATCTTTTTATGTTTCTTGATGGACATAAGTTATATGCATGATTTGGTGTAAATAAAAAAAGTGTGAGATCTAAGACATATTTTCTATGCATTTCATGATACAAACTTGATAATTGTTGCTTTTGATACTTAAATTTTTAGAGAGTACCAAATATTGTTTTTGGTCATGTGACTTAGTTTTAGTGTGATTGAGTTGACTGTTCTTTCTTATTATATATATATTAAATAAAGAAGATAATTTTACATAAAAGGTTAAACCTTATTGTTGAATTAGTGTCTTGAGTTACAAATCTATTGATGGGAATATCAACATTATTATTGTACTGGTATTTTGATTTTTGTATGTCAAAAAGGTAGTTAAATGGTTTCCATAGAGTAGCTTCTCAAGTGAGGCTTTAGGGCTTTCAAATGGGATCTATTGAATAGATGTAATTTTTTGGAGTGGTAAGGTCACATGGTATGTAAAATTTGTGCACTATGAAAAGAGAGTGGATGCATTTAAGCAAATGCAATATACACAAAAGGGTTTATGCTAAGTTTTGAAAATTAGAAAGGGATAGGTATTGGTTGTGTGATTGTATATGTGATGTTTTATTGTTTGAGATTTTTTATATATAAATTTGTAAAAATTTTAATTTTTTAAAATCTATGTTGATGTATCATGTAGTGGCACAAATTTTTAAGGGGAAGCAACACTATCTATTCATGGCTATAGAGAGAGTGTTAAATTTTGTCTAGGACACTAGATATTTATACATGTGTTTGTGTATAGGTGTAGAGGTCAAGCTCAATCAATAGATCCAATGTTTTTAAAACAAAGATTTTAGCATTAAAATTTTTCATATATTCAATTTATTTGGTATCAACATTTTTTTAAGCATCTTTGAAGCGTTAGAGTATGTATTTCATGCACTTTATCACGTTTGATCAGTGTATTATCTAGTTATTTCATCTTCTAGTGAGTTTTTCCTATGTGAGGATTTATCCCACAATGGCCAGTTAGACTATTTTAGTATTTTTCCTTACCTATATATACAAGTGATTTCATTTGTACAATAATTCTTCATTATGCTTCATTCTAAATAATATATGGTTTGCCTTATTTATGCATATCATATATTTATCTTTCTTGTGTGATTTTTTGTTCCTAACACTTTGAATTATTGCTTTGGAATGCCTTTACCATTATTAACATGGTGCTAGATCCCTAAAGAAGTTGAAACCATCCAATATCTTGTAATTGAGATAATTTTATTCTACTTCCCTTGCCACTTCTTCTTCCCTAGTCATAGAGAAGAAGCATATAATATATTTGTGCAAGGAGATCTGGGTACCCTATTTTCAAGACTTTTTGAAGTTTTATAATTTTTTTTGAGTTTGAATCTTTTGTTACTTTTGATATAGTGAAACTGGTAAAGATCTAGAATGGAAATATTATCACTTGTTTTGATCTTTTCATCTATACTAAATTGTTTTGTCATAACATCAACTTGTTGATCATCTTCGCATCAAATCCAAGCATCTATTTGCATGCTTGGATCTATTCTATTGTATATTTCTTAAGAAAGGTATTGAGAATTCTTTTCTAGACACATAGGCATTGAATCTAATAACTTTAAGTATCTTGGCATCATAATCTATTAAATGAATTGAGATCTTCTTTTTCAATGGATCAAGTAAAAATCATTTATTTTGTTTTGGCATCCTTTTCAAGGCATTGGACCTATATTTTTCTTTAGATCTGAGCATTGAAATTACTTGAAAGGCATTTTTGTTAATATCAAATCTACCGAGAGTATGGAAAGAACTTAAACTACTTGATTTGATCTAAAAGCATTGGATCTTGGAATAAAGTCTATTATTTCTATGTTGGAAGGAGGTTTGTTAGAGATAAATCTATTTTTATTATAGTATTGACCAATGTGGAGATCTTAGTGTCTACTACATACCAAGTGGATGGAGAGATAGGAACTTGGTGAGTTTGGCATCTCATATTTGTTGTTGTAAGAATATAATGATTTGGCTTATCTAAAATATAACTAGTGTTACATAACAGAGCATTGGAAAGAGAAAAAATATTTGATCTTTGGAAAGAGAAACAAAATCTTTATTTTGTGCTGTGTTGTTTTTGGCTAGGTGTTTGAAAAAGATAGAGGCACCTTAATTCACTTTTGCCCCAAAATCACACTTTAGCATCTAAATTTTTTCTATCAAAACCTCTACCTATAGAAGTAGTGTGTTTTATCTAGTTAGATCTACTTAAAATAGGAGAGAGGCATATTTATTTTGCTTCATCATTGAAGATTAGGCAAGGTATCTTAATCTAATAGTTTTTTATCTACATTGAATGTTTTTGTTTTGACATTGAGGCATACCAAATCTAAGGAGAACCAAGGAAAATAGTATAGACAACCAATATTTTTATTTTTCTCTCACAAACATTACCAGTTTTATTCATTTTTCTATTACCATGCTATATATTTTACCTCAAGAGGAAGAAAACATTTATTACACAAGCATAACATTAACCAAAGGGATCCTTTTTCACATAAATTGGTGTTTATGAATCCATGGTTCAATTTATTGTTCTAATGAGTAGTTGTACGACTATGCCATTTTCTAATTTGGTCACAAATTCTAGTTTGTAGTGAATCTTTTAATGTATTTACCCATTTTATAGGAAATTGTAATCCCTATAACTTTTGAACTGTAATTAAATTTGAGTATTTTTTTCAAAAGTGCATGTTTTTTAATTCCATATCAATTAGTGTAATTAATTTTTAAAAAGTAACTACTTTTATAAAATGCCAAACTGGGCGGGGGTATTATAATATAATATTTTGCTACTTGTCTCAGTACTAATTTTATACACCCTTTGCATTCTTTCTGATCTTTGGTCATTATTAATAAGGCTTTTAATTCTGGTGTTGACCATTATGAACCTTTGAATACAAATAATTACCACATATGAAGACCTTGAATGGAAGAACTCATAAATCACAAAGGATTATGGTCCCTAATGAATGAAACATAACCATAGTTCACACATGAAATTGAAAAATTCCAACATCAATGTAAGTTTGAAGAATGTATGGAATTGATTTGGGTTATGTCAGTAATGGTATTTTGTAACATTTTGATAGGTGTGATTCTCCATTCAAAATGTTGACTAAGTTAAAGGGTTTTTTTTGGATAATATATCACTTGAGAGAAATACCTCTTGAAGTGGAGCTTACTTCACTAAATCTAGATGACTTGGTTTCCATTGTTAACTACCTTATAAAGGTTATGCATTTATTGACACAGTTGAAGGGGAATGAATGAGATAAAAAAAGATGTAGAGTGTGTAAACTTAATCTTGTCTAAGTTGAGTAGCCTATTCCAAATCTTTGCTTCTACCTTTTTCTCTAGTATCTGATGCCTTAGGTAACTCATTCAATTTGACAAATTTAGAGTTGTTTTGCAAGATACTAACTAGTGAAGAATCCAAATTATCTCACCTTGAGTCTTCCACCTCTCAAAAAGCATTAGTGGCCTCAGATCCTAAGATTATGAGAAAATCTAGAGGTAAAAGTAATAACACTCCTCCACCTCAAAATGCACCTAAGCCCAACATTACTATATCTAAACCCAAACCATCTTTCAAATCCAAAACTAAGTATAACCTATCTTGCTTAAATTGTGGGGGGAATGGTCATGAAGAGTATATTTATTTTAATAGAATTCAATCCTTGGAGGATGTCAGATGGAAACAAAAGATCTCTATCTCCACTCCTTCTCCATCTTATGACCATGGGAAAGTACTTAATATTGTCAAGAGATCATAGTTACCTACTTAAGATAGTTGGGTTCTATATTCTAGTGCTTCATACCATATGACGTATACTATGGAGTCTTTTATATCTCTTGGTCTAAGTTCCACTTCCAACATTGAGGTAAGAGTTTCTTCCTTCATTTTTGATAAGGAGAAGGGTGACATACAGATATATGTTGGATGCATCAATGATATATTAAATGTTTTAAACATCACCACCATTCTACTTTCAGTATATCTGATTTGTCATTCTAGTCAAGGTAAAATAATGACTTTCAGACCATAGGGTGCTAAAGTTTGAGATCTGTTACAACCACCCACACTTATTACACATGGTGTTGTTGATCATAGTTCTTGACTTTAATATTTTGATGGTTTTGATGATACCCTTCCTATAGGGACATGTTTAGTTTCTCATGCAGATTATGAGATTTGAATTTGACATGAGAGATTTGAATACCTAAACTATAGATATTTGAAGGAATTGAGCACTCACACTATGGTATAGGGTCTTCTTATAATTTCATGTCTTGATGAAGTTTGCTTCGATTGTTCATTAGGGAAACAAAACCAAGATCCGTTTCCTAAGGGTATGTCCATGAGATCTTCTTCACCACTTGAGATTTGAATAGTGATTTGAAGGTTTCTTCTACTCTTTTCAACTAATCTAAGTTTTCACTTACCTTCATTAACAATTTCTTGAGGCATACTTGGGTTTATTTCCTCAAGTACAAGAGTTATGTCTTTGATAATTTAAAATTATTTAAGGCTCTAGTCGAGAAATAGTCATGGAGTTGCATCAAAAAGATTCATAATTATAATGGGAGGGATTAATCAATGTATCATTCACTAATTTTTTTATCATCCCATGGTATTTTTCACCAAGATTCTATTGCACATACTTTGCAACAGAATGGATTTACGGAAAGGAATAACCAAACTTTGAAGAAGATGGCTAGCTACATGATGCATTCACGAGATTTACCTCCTATATATTGGGGAGAGGTAGTTAATTGTATGAATTACATTCAAAACTACACACCACATCGATCACTTGAGCATATGATTCTAGAGGAGACTTGGTCTAGATCCAATCCTGATGTCTCAATGTTTTGAGTCTTTAGGAGCCTTAAATGGGAGTTTTTACCAAATAAGTAAAGGAAATAATTAGATAAGAAGAGTAAACCTTTGATTTTTTAGGGTATTGCAAGGATATGAGATCTTATCATATTTTATATCTTGATACTCATGTATAGTTTGATGAGCATTTTACATCGCATAACTCTTCATATTATTCCATGCCTTCTTCTTCTTTAGATGATTCACCTCCTCTCAAGGATTCATTCTTTGAGGATCTGTTTTAAGATATTCCTAAGGAGGTTATAGAGGATGAGGATCCTATTCACACTGATGTTCCCACTATGCCTTGATGGGCATGTACTATAGTTTCTAAGACATCACCATTCATATAGTATCTTTCACTTATTCAATATCATCAAGCACATTATATAGGTACTGGACATTTCTATTAGGCATTATATGGGTATGCATAGTATTTTTCATAGGATCATGTGATATATGAGTGGGATGATGCAATGAAAAATGAGTATTATTCATTGATGAAGAATCACACTTGGGATTTGGTCACTCTTCATAAGGGAATAATGTTAGTTAGGTGCAAGTGGAGTTACCACACCAAGTATGCAACTGATGGGTCCATTAAAAAATATAAGGAGTTTCTTATTACAAAGGATTTCTCACAAGTTGAATGTATTTATTACTTTGAGACATTTGTGCCAGTGGATAATATGAATTCTATTCACCTTGTACTTTTTTTGATTTCATCACAGGGTTGGCCAATATATCAGATGGATGTTAAGAGTGATTTTTTGCATGGAGACCTAAATAAGGAAATATATATGAAGCATCCTACCAGGTCTATTTGTGATTCTTATCTTGTTTGTCAACTTAGGATGTCTCTTTATAGTCTCAAATAGGCTCCTTAGGATTAATATGTGAATATGGGTTCATTTATTCTCTATATTTACTTTATTCATTTCCATTCCGATCCCACATTGTATATTCAGCATATTAGGGATGACATTATTATTATGTTCTTGTATGTTGATTATCTATTTCTCATAGGTAGCTCCTCATTTAGATTAAATTATTTAGTGATCACTTTCAAAACAAGTCAACATGATAGATCTTAAACTTCTGCATTTCTTCTTTGGTCTACATATTTCATAATCAGATATAAGAATTTATTTGAGTCAACAGAATTACACCATTGATTTTCTTCAACATTTTCGCATGGTTAATTGCAAGCCATGTCCTTCTCTTTTTTATCCTAGAGTCACTCTCAGTTTCTCTTGTATTGCTCCACTTTGTGATCCTACATTGTATAGGCAAATGTTTGGGAGTCCTATGTATTTAACCCATACTCACCCATAAATTTCATTTTCAATTGGGATTATATCTACATTTGCACATGACCCTCATGAAAATCATTGGTAGGATACGAAGAGGAGTTTTGCATATCTACAAGGATCTACTCATTTTGGATTAAACTACATCAGGGGTTCTACTTAGTTGGTTGGATATGATTATTTATATTGGCCAAGTTATCTTGATGATAAGTATTCCACTTATGGTAACATCTTTTATCTTGGTTATTCACATATTAATTGGTTGTGAAAGAATCAACAAGATATTTCACTTTCATTTATAGAAGCTATGTATAGGGCAGCCATTACATCAAGTCAATAGGTTCTTTAGTTTTATTATTTGTTGGCACAGTCTATCTTAACACATGATTCACCCACTATATTTTGGTGTGATAACCAGAGTGCAATTCATATATATTGCAAACTAGTTAAGCATTAAAAAACCAAGCACATTGAGGTAAACATGGAATTCATTCAAAAACACATTCAGGATGGTGTTCTTAGCTTGGAGTACATTTCAAATTTGTAGAAATTTGTAGACATCTTTATGAATCCAAATTTGTAGCAAGTTGTAGACATCTTCATGAATCCTTTTTCATCACCTAGTTTTCTTGAGTTGTGTGGCATGTTTGGGGTTTCATAAGTTATCCTTGGGGGTGTTCATGAGGGTATATTCTTTGTTTATTTCATGGATACATATTATACATGAGAACCTCATCAGGTCTAGTTGTCGGGACTCATACTATGGATATGCCACCATTTATGTTTTGGTTTTTGTTAGCTCCTAGATTCACTTAAGGGGGTGTTAGAGTATGTATTCCATGCATTTTCTAACATTTGGTAGTAAATTAGCTAGTTATCTCATCTTGTAGTGAGTTTTTCCTATGCGAGAATTTATATCACATTGGCCAGTTGACTAGTTCAATATTTCACCTTGCCTATATATGAAAGTGTTTTCCTTTATAATAACATGCTTTGTTATGATTCATTTTGAATAATATATGATTGACATTATTTTTGCATATCATATCTACAGCTTTCTTGCATGATGTTTTATTTCTAACACTTCTATTTTTTGGATTGAAATGCCTTTACCATTGCTAAGATAGAGGTCTACATAGAGTATTTGGATCATCATGATCATGTCATGTGGTATGATCTCGGGGGATCATAGGATTCATAGCCAAGGTAGTGAAGTCAAACCCATGATATTTTGAGTCTATGAGTTGGTTTTAAGAGTATCAGGGGTTTGACTTCACTACTTTGGTTGTCAATCCTTTAATAACCCAAGATCATGCAATGTGACATGATCTTGGGGACTTGGGTGATCGAAAGGTTGAAAATGTTTCATTGGGCCCTCCAAAAGCTAACTTTCCATGATCCTTCCACTTGGTAGGATCACAAAAATAATGAGGCCAGAGGGCCTAATGAAATCAAGTCAACCTGTAACCACATAATATTTTCAAACTTTTATTATTTTTTCCACTTTGTATCTTGGAGGAACCTATTGAGTCTCAATATCTTTGAGTGCATGATTTAAGGGGTGCACCAAGAAAGGGGTGGGTAGACCATTGGTTCTTTGTAAGATTGTTTTTCCTTTTACCACTTGTCATGTGCACACTTGTATCCTAAAACCATTAAACCTAAGCTTGTTTTTCTTATTCCTACCTCCTTCAACATTTTTCCCCTTTTCATCCCTCATTTCTTTCCTTAAGATCCTTTTTGACTATCAGTTATACGGGGTCGACCTAATATAGTTTAAGGGTATTATTTACATTTTAGTATGTTAGCATTTCAATTCACCTAGCACAAACCTAATTAATTTTCCTCAAAAACACACTGGGTAAACTAGGTTGACTCTATACAATGGACATTCAGAGAAGGATTTAGGGCAGGATCCACCTTTATATATATAAGGTCATTTCCTACCATTTCATAAAATAAGAATTATTAGCAAATAAGTGTGAATGAACATCATCTTATTAACCATTATACTTGAGGAATAAATCCTAGGGTTCCATACTTTATTTGGAGATATAGATCTTGTCTTATGGATAAGTCTTTTGGATGCTTAGATAGATTGTATAGCCTAGAGCTGACTTATCTTGCTTATCCTTATGTACCACAATAGTTTTTTGTAAATCACCTTACCAAGGGAGAGATTGATGCTTGGAGGGTTTGTGTTCAAAAGTAAGTATTCCTAACTTTATTTCTCCCTTGTAAGAGTAGATAGATAAAGTATTTGTATTCTTCTCTCCATGTATTTAGGATTCTATATACATTGACATGAGTATATGTATTTTATTACATGTTTAGTTTAGCTATTTGTTTTATTATATCTAATGCCCACTTTATGCCACAAGATTTGGTGAGCACTAGATTATATTTAACTTTCTTGTTAATAGAATACAATGAACATTTAAAGCCTTAGGAATCCATTAGGGTTCTTGTGTGATTGTGTTAGATTATAGGCTTTGGAACCCTTCCTAGTATGATATGTTGTGACAAGTGATACAAGTGATCCCCTAATTAGGTATAGTGGATCCCCATATTGGTCATGATTTTTCTTAACAAGTATATCCCTAATTAGAAGTGTGGGTGTGATCTATATTATCTGATCCATGATTAATTCATAGACATGACGCATTTTTGATTGCATACATTCTGGTGAGCATGATGTGAATTAACCTTTCTAGGTTTTGTTCACTTTTCCTTCATTTATTTCCTTTATTTTTATCATCATTTTTATCATACACTTTTACATTATGGATCATTTCTGTCGACCCAGATTTTTATCTTTGTACATAGGTTTTAAGAACAAGCAACTAGATTGACCTAATCAACCAATTATAATTTTCCAACCTTTCAGACATCCAAATTAACCTACTAGGTTGTCCCAATTGACCCATTATAATTTTATCACTTTTCAGTAGGTTCTTATATAGCTTGATTGGTACTATCAACCCATTTTGTAGGTTTATCAAGTATACTTCTAGGTTCTCGACCAATAATCTTATTCATTACATATCTGATCCACCAAGGTTCCTTTATACTTCTCTATTTATTTCTTTTTAATATTTCCTTTCATAGTTTGTAGTCTTCAAAACTGCCCTTGCATAGTCAACTAGATCGACATTGTTGACTCAGTTCTATGTTCTCCATGTTGTCTAAAATAACTAGATCGACACTGTTAACCTAGTTTAGTTTTACACCTTACTTCTGTAGTATAGTTTTGACCCTATCGACCTTGTTTTGTATTTTGTGCATATAGTGTTCACACTATACCTTGTTTCAAATTTGGAATTAACCTCATATATGTTATTAATTAGCTCACATATTTCTTTTTTTATTGTTTGCATGTTTATAATAGTTCACATAGTTTAATTAGAGGGTTTTCAATTAATGCCTTAGTTTCACTATTTAGATTTTATGCGCACAACATAAAATCACATAACATAAACAAGCACTTTAACATTTGTCTACCCTATGCCAACCTACTTGGATTTTATCACCAAGGGGTAAGCCAACTTGATGCTCTAGTCAAGTATAAACCATGGTTAATGGTATATTCTAGCTAAGCACCCGACACCCTTACCACTACAATGTGTGAAGTGAAGGGATAGGCCCCAATACCAAGCCTATATCATTGCCACTATAATCCCTTTTATCCCAAACTTCCTAAAACTATCCTTTAATTTCTATTTAGTACCTTGCTTGTAAACAAATTTTAATCACATTAAAAATCATTCTTAATAATATAATAAACAATAAGGTTGACCAATTAGTTATCTTTATATTTCAAGTTATTTTCTTGTTCTTTGTTCAATTGTGTGCACAAAAGGTTACATTAGCTAGCATTGGTGCAATATTTTTTTTATGTGCTTCAATTGGATTGGCCAGTGTTTATCTAATTAACTGTCTATTTCCTTTTAGTACTCATTACTTTTCATTGCTTGTAAAGTTACCTTATTTCATTTTGTAATCTATTTCTAGGCTTCTTAAGTTCCCTATTTTCTATACTTGATCTACCCAGTCAACCTAGTGTTTGTTTGCCTTTTGTACATTGTAATAGATTGACGTAGTTGACCTTGTATAATTTTAAAATACTTGTTTTTGTACTGGGTTGACTCAATCGATCCTATACTATTTTTAGTCACCTCTTTTGACATTTGATTTCTCATATCTCTTCTTTATCCTTCATCATGGACTTTCTATTTGGTCATGAGACTGAGTCACAGTCAACAGACATGATGAACTTAACCAATCCTAATAGGGTATCCCATATACATAGTAAGGATCCTAATTTGGATGCTATTAAAATTCATATTACCACTCGAAAAATGAACTATGAGACCCATCCAAATACCTCTTTGCAACATAATCCTCCTCTTTTCTTAGAGGATCAACCTGAGTTAGAGTATACTTTTAAAATACTTTTCTTTATTTATGAATTTACTCAACATAGAGGAAATGATCCTTTTACCATTTATAAATTCATGATTAGTGGTCAAACTGAAGAGCCTCATTCACCTACTCCTATGTTCTCAATGGGATTTGGAGGTACCACTTTCTTTGGTTCTCAACCTTTTCCTTCAATTTTATTTCCTTATTATGCCATGACCTCTTCTTATCTAACTTCTTATACCTCCATGCCTAGTATCTCAACTAACATGGTAGGTTCTACCTCTAGTGGGCCTCTCATAGGATCCACTATCCTTAATCCTTCCACCAGTTCATTGGTTACTACCCAAGGTAATCATGTTTCTAGTGCCCTAAATTCTCATAGTCCTTCTCAAGCTCATATCAACACTAATAGTGGTACCAAAGCCATTAATACCAACACAAATAATAATTATAATGACTCTAATATTAATCAAACACACCAAATTTTATTTTAAACTCTCAATCAAATGAATACCTTTTAAGCACATAACATGAATCATATGATGAGAATGTAAAACTACCTTCTTAAACTTCAATCTCATTTTCAACCAATGGCTTGGGGCTGATCTGAAAACTAAAAAATGCAAGTGTAGCAAATTCGAATAACACACTTTTACATTTAAAAGATCTTTATAATACCCAACTTTTTCTTTAAATTTTTCATAAAGAAATTAAAATTAGAATTAAAATGAAGATAAAAATTATTAATCAATAGAGAAAAATTAGAAGAAATCACCAGCAAATTGATAATGCAGTTTGGCTTCAATAGCCTACGTCTCTGGGTCTGTCTAAAGTGAGGACCATTTCCATTAATTTGTGCATCAAAATGCCTTACAAATTAAATTCAAGTCTTCAATTCACCTTCCATGGTCTTTGCTTGCCTGTATAATTATCTCTCAGACCTAAAAATAAAGGCACAAGGTCGTATAAATCATAAATTAATCCTTGACCTTCTTAATTCTACACACAGTTAGCTGCATAATGCCCTTCAAGTGGAAATTCGCCCCTCTTATATCACTTCCAAGCCCATGGCTCAAGCAATCAAGGGCTTATCCTTTTGGGTGAGAGGTCCTAGGTTCAAGGCATCGACCTTCCTTTTGGGATGCTTTTGTCTTATCTTTTATCCCATATTTGGGAGTTTGTAACTGTTTATATGCCTTTTAAGGCTTAATGGTCCCCACAATGAATGCCAACATCCCTTTTTTGAGGGATACTTAGGCGCTAAAGGTAATTTTGGCACCTAACTTAGGTCACCATTGTAAAGTGTGTTGGCAAGTGGTCTTGGCATGTTGGCAAGTGATCTTGACGTGTTGGCAAGTGATCTTGATGTGTTGGCAAGTGGTCTTGATATGTTGTGTGGCAAGGTATGAAAATTCTTATTCAAAGTGGAAAACAACTATCCCACATTGGTGGGGTTTGAGCAGCCTTGATAACATAAATACAATGTTGTAAACAATGACATATGAAGTATAAGAGGCCAAGGCACCCCTCTATAAGAGTGTGTCAACCCTCACTGAGGGCCCTTAACGAGAAAATAATGGGGTCCACAGATACTCATATGACCACCTGTCAAAGACTGGAGGCTAAAAACAAACACCAAACCAATTTTTTTACACCAATTCACATTGCCATGTGTCAAATGGTTATTGGACCACTTGGCATATTACATAGTACCATATCATTTTTTGACACCTATTAATCCCCTATCACAAGAATACTTCAACAAGATTTATCTTGAGCATTCAGACTCCATTTTGCATTCTGGAAGAAGCATAAAAAAGCTCTCGATGAACTCTAAATGTGCAAATGGTTTGACCAAAATTTGAAGACTTTCAAAAATGGAATAGTACATGGATCCACTTGGATCACTCCTCTCCACTAGGAACTTTTAGATCTCTAAAAGTTGAAATTAATTGGTAATGAGGTGAGGGTATTTATCCCTCACCCTTCTAGTTTCCATCCATTTGGCCTTATTTGGGTGCATCCCTTTTAGACCAACAAGAAGATATTCAACATCAACTCTTCATGAAGTCTGCACATTCTTGTCAAGAATAGTATCTTCCTGTAATTCCATTAGATATTTAGGAGCAAAATCATCAATAGAAGGAATGGATACACTTTCATCATGATCAATTATCATTGGAGGCTCATATAATTTTAGATTTTCCACATTTACAATTGAATAAATCTACATGTAAGATGGTAAATCTAACTAGAAAGCATTTGTACCAATTTTTTCTATAATTTAAAAAGGACCATACGATATTGGTTTCAACTTTTTACCTTCACCTGTTAGTGTTTCCTTACTAATGTGAAGCCATACCATATCACCTACAACAAATTGGTAATCAACACGATGTTTGTCATGTCTGGATTTATACTTGGCTTGACTTTTCTCCAATTGAGTACGAACAGTTTGATGTATGAGTTGTATTTGTTAAATGAACTTCTTAGCTCGAATAGCTTCTTTTGTTTCACCAACAGCTGTATCCTATCCATAGCAAACATCTAGAGGAGATTTAGGCAAGTATCCATAACAAAATTCAAATGGATATTTCATAGTAGAAGAATGAAGTGCCCAGTTATATGCATGTTGTATGTAACATAATTGTTCATCCCATAACTTTGGATGTTTATTACTATAACCCCTAAGTAAATGTACCACAGTTTGGTTCACAACCTATGATTGCCCTTCGGTTTGCGGATGAAATGCAATACTCTTTTTTAATTTAGTGTCCATTAGTCCCCACAAAGTTGACCAAAACTCTCCAATAAATCGAGAATCCTGATCAGAAATGATTGAAGTAGGCAAACCAAAATAAACCCATACATGTTTAAAGAACAAGTGTGCAGTGCCTTCCCTAGTAATTTGCTTAGTGCAAGGAATCAAAACACACATCTTGCTAAATCTATCCACAACCACATATAAATAGTCATGTTTTATTTGTGTCATAGGCAAACCCCCCAAAAAATCCATGGAGATACTTTCCCATGGGCGAGTAGGAATAGGTAGAGGAGTGTAAAGTCCTAGTTTCCTATTACTAGGTTTGCTTGTGGCGTAAAGAGTACATCCCTTAATATATTTGTCAACATGTTCCTACATATAGGGCCAGTAACAATACATTTTCAAATGTGCAACCATTTTAGCAACTCCAAAATGACCAAAAATAAGAGAAGTATGTGCTTCTCTAATCATGAGCACCCTCTCATTTTGAGGTATACAAAGTTTACCCAAATGATACAAAAGATCATTGTGTACATGATAGTCCAATTATTCTACTTGTCTACTACTCATCAAGTCTTTATAGACATCCTGAAAATCAAGATCATTAACATATTGTTCTTTACAACTCTCATGAGACAAAGAACCATGTTGTAAAAGAATAGATGCAACAACCATAGGAGGCCTAGATAACATATCTGCAACCTTATTTTGAATACCTTTTTTATACTTAATCATAATATGAAATTTTTGTAAGAAACCCATCTAGCAAAATTGTCTAGACTATTGTAGCTTAGTTTGTGATTGGAGATACTATAAGGGATGATGATATATATGTATTATTGTTTCTTTTCCCATTAAGTCATGTTTCCATTTTTTAACACTTTGAACCAAGGCATACAATTCCTTATCATAAGTGGGATATTTTCTTATTGCACTTGTGAAAGTTTCAAAATGATAGCAAACTAGTTTTTTACCTTGCATTAAAATGGCTCCCATAACATACTCACTTGCATGCATCTCGATCTCAAATGGTTGTTGCATATCAGGAAGTGCCAAGACCGGAGTAGTACTTATCTTTTCTTTCAAAGTGTCGAAGGATTTTTGATGTTTGCCTCCCCACTAAAAGACCTATTTCACACTTGTCAAAGAATGCAAAGGTGATGCAATATATGAAAATTGAGCACTAAAATTTCTCCAAAATTGTAATGCACCAAGAAAACTTCTAACCTCAGTTTTAATAGTGGGTGTAGGCTAGTTAACAATGGCTGCTACTTTTGCAAGATCAATTTTCAATTCACCATGTCCTACAATGTAACCTAAGTATATCAAATAGGTCTTGCCAAATTCACATTTTGACATTTTTAAATAAAGTTTTTCCCTTCGTAATGCATCCATGACTTTCTTAATGTGGATCACATGCTCTTCTCAAGACTTGTTAAAAATTAATATATCATCTAAGTAGACTATAAAAAAATCATCAAGGAACTGTCTAAAAACATCATTCATCAATCTCATGAATGTATCTGGGGCATTACACAACCTGAAAGGCATAACAAGCCATTCAAACAATCCCTATTTTGTTTTGAAGGCAGTTTTCCACACATCACCTTCACTAATTCTTACTTGATGATATCCACTTCTCAAATCTAACTTAGTGAAATAAATATCATGTTTTAATTGATCCAATAAATCATCAATATGAGGAAGAGGGTAATGATTCTTAATATTAATTTTGTTTAAGGCACGAAAATCAAAACACATTCACCAAGTGCCATCTTTCTTTGGCGCCAAGATAATGGGTGAACCAACAGGAGATGAACTTAGATGAATAATACCTCTATCTAATAAATCCATTACCTATTTTTTGATTTCCTTATTTTCCACAACTGATAACCTGTACATGTCAATGTTAGGGAGAGGAAAATCTTGCAATATCTGAATTTCATGTTGAAATCCCCTTTTAGGGGGCAAACTCTTAGGATCCTAAAATACATCATCATAAGTAGAAATGATTTCAACCAATTCGTTCTTGTGTTTAGGATCACAATTTTCCAAAGCCTGAGAATATTCTTTTTCCTTAGACTTAATCAACATGAGACAAAAAGTCTTGCTTGAATTAACTAGTCTTTTCATTTGCTCTACTATAACCAAGGAAAGACTTATTTTAATGTGATGTGTTCTGACTATATATTCAATGGCATCCTTAACAATCAAGTACTTATTCTCCTCTCTATAAAAGATTGCTTTTCTATCATAAAGATATGGGCTTCCCAAAATAATCCCACATATGTCCAATGGGACAACATCCAACTCAACCTCATCTACGAACGTGGATGTGATGGCAAACCTCAGTCTACAAGTTTGTGAGACTTGTATCTTCGCATTGTCACACACCCAACCTAGTGGATAAGGCTTCAAATGGGGATTAGTTTGTAAGCCTAACTTCTTAACAACCTCTTCAAAAATTAATTTTGCTTGTGAACCACTATCAAATAGAGTGTCAATCTTAATATGTTTTGAAAAAACTCTAATGTGAAACAATTCATTTCTTTTTTATCAACATGCACAAAATTTTGTTTAGAAGAAGATGCATCATTTGATGACTTAGTGCTAGAAACTGAAAGAGAAGAATCATTATGCAATCCCATAGCTGTGATCTTAGTTTCATCACCTAACTTTGAACCTAAGTCCTGAACCATAACATTAGTCTTCTTTTCTTTCTTTTGAAACCTTTTAGGCCTTAACTCAGGGTGTAGTTTCCAACACTTAGACTCATCATGATTTTTCTTGCAATGATTACAAAATGGTTTTCCTTCTTTTTTAATAGTAAAAGTGGATTTCTATTTACCCTTTCCTGATGAACTTTCCCCTTTGGATTGCTTAACATTATATTGCTTACTTTTAACTTTATGAAGAGATTCTTTTGATTGTTTTCCTCTAGCCTCTAAATGAGTGGCTTGTATACATACTGAATCTAAATTAGTGGGATTGAACATAAGAATCATATGTCTTAAGTAACTATGTAGCCCACCTATATATATTTTAGCAGTGTTTCTTGTGTGTAAAGAGGAACATTCAAAAGTAAAGCTTTTTTCCTAAATTCTTGTGTATAATCTTGAACATTTTTTCCTTTTCCTTGTCTAAAACTCTACCAATCCATAATGGCTTGTTGCATATAGCCTAAAGGATAAAATTTCTTTATGATTTCTTCAAGAAATTCATTCTAAGTATAAATTCAGTTACCTTTTTGAAGCTCGGTTTCCTTCAACTTACTCTCCCACCAAATGAGAGCTGTGCCTCCCATATGAAGAGTAGCCAAATGAATTTTTGATTCATCCCCTGCAATCTTTTGGACCCTGCAATAAACTTCTATCTTCTTGACCCAATTATCCAACTTTTTGGCATTAACTTCACCATTAAACATTGGTAATTCAAACTTAATATCTAATTTAAGTGAAGGGAGAGATTCCACAATTTTTTTACCATCATCCGATGAAGATGGTTTTTTAGTTTCTTTACCTTTCAATTCTTGTGAATCACCTTTCTCATTCTCAAATTTCTTTTGTTTGTCATAGTATAATTCCTCAACCATGCTTCTCATCTCCATAAAATCTTGGTGGAAAGCTTGTTTGGATTCCGTCTCTTATTTGACCATCCTTGAAGCACACCTTGAGCCAATCTCTGGATTATACTCAACGATTTTTCCTTCACCCTTTTGGGATTTAGACCTTGTCAACATACACTAGAAATCACTATTAAATACCAACCACTCTGATACCAAAAATCTAATCTAAATACTAAAAAATGCAAGTGTAGCAAATTCGAATAACACACTTTTGCATTTAAAAAATCTTTATAATACCCGACTTTTTATTTAAATTTTGCATAAAGAAATTAAAACCAAAATTAAAATGAAGATCAAAATTATTAATCAATAGAGAAAAATTAGAAGAAATCACCAGTAAATTGATAACAGAGTTTGGCTTCAATAGCCTACGTCTCCGGGTCTATTCAAAGTAAGGACCGTTTCCATTAATTTGTGCATCAAAATGGATTAAAAATTAAATTCAAGTCTTAAATTCACCTTCCTTGGTCTCTACTTGCATGTATAATTATCTCTCAGACCTAAAAATAAAGGCCTAAGGCTGTATAAAGCATAAATTAATCTCTGAATTTCTTAATTCTACACACAGTCGGCTACCTAATGCCCTTCAAGTGGAAATTCGCCCCTCTTATATCACTTCTAATCCCATGGCTCAAGTGGTCAAGGGCTTATCCTTTTGGGTGAGAGGTCTTGAGTTCAAGGCATCGGCCTTCCTTTTGGGGCACTTTTGTCTTATCTTTTATCCCAAATTTAGGAGTTTGCAACTATTTATATGCCTTTTAAGGCTTGGCAGTCCCCATAATGAATGCCAACATCCCTTTTTGGAGGGAGACTTAGGTGCTAATGGTAATCTTGGCACCTAACTTAGGCCACCATTAGAAAGTGTGTTGGCAAGTGGTCTTGGCGTGTTAGCAAGTGATCTTAGAGTGCCCTTGGCATGTTGGCAAGTGATCTTGACTTGTTGGTAAGTGATCTTGACTTGTTGGAAAGTGGTCTTGATATGTTGCATGGCAAGGTATGAAAAGTCTTATTCAAAGTGGAAAATAATTATCCCACATTGGTGGGGTTTGAGCAGCCTTGGTAACATAAATACAATGTTTTAAACAATGACATATCAAGTATAAGAGGCCAAGGCACCCCTCTACAAGAGGGTGTCAAACCTTGTTGAGGGCTCCCAAAGAGCAAATAGTGGGGCCCACAGATCCTCACATGACCACCTGTTGAAGACTGAAGGCTAAAAACAAACACTAAACCAATTTTTTTACACCAATTCACATTGCCACGTGTCAAATGGTTATTGGACCACTTGGTGTATTACACAGTGCCACATCATTTTTTGACACCTATTAATCCCCTATCACAAGAATACTTCATCAAGCTTTATCTCGAGCATCTGGACTCCATTTTGCATTTCAGAAGAAGCATCAAAAAGCTCTCAATGAACTCTAGATGTGCAAATGGTTTGACTAGAATTTTAAGACTTTAAAAAATGGAATGGTATATGGATCCACCTAGGTTAGGGGCACACATAAATAAAATTTTTCCCCTCCTCTTTGAGATTCCTAATGAAATATTATTCCTCAACCTCCTTTAGTCAATAAAACCATCAAACATCTACAAAATGAACCTCTTACTACTCAAATTTCCAACATTGATATAGGAGGTATAATGCCTACAATTTATTATATCGGGTCAATCGATCTTACCCATAATCTTAAAATATTGGGAAATATTTACAAGGATTGGGTCAAATTAAATAGTTTTGCCACTACCAAACTCCTAGCCAAAACAATCAAGGGTGATGCCTTGGATTGGTACAGTCAACTTGGAGATCATTCCATTTCTAGTTTCAAAGATTTAATAAATGCTTTAGTGAAAGAGTTCCAAACTAATGATCTTCCTAAAAACACTTTGGCCCATTTCATTAATTGCAAGAAACCTGAGAATGAAATTTCCCAAGGCTTTTTTAAGTGATGGAAGACTTTGTAAAATAAATGTGAACATAACATGGTAGATGACAATATTTCTCATCTTTTTACAAATGCTCTCTTTTATAAATTACAATATTGAGTCTGCACTATCTCTCTCTCTCTCTCTATGTATATTGGAGGAGGCTATTGACCAAGCTAAAAGATAAGATTTCCTAGTTTGTCAATTTGAGCAACCCCAACCTTCTATGGGTCCTCATTTATTACTAAAGAAAAAAAAATAAAATATCACCAATGATGGTGTTATAGATTCTTATGACACCATTCACAATGTTCAAGCTATCATTCTTAACCCTTCTTCAGAACCATCTCCTTCTCAATAATTTAATAATCCTCATTTCTCTTCACCAAATAATATTAAAATTCACAAAACTTTATCCTCAATTGAATTGCTTAAGCATCTACACAGGCCTCTCCTATGAGAACTTGACCCTACTCATCCTATCAAATCCTGGTATGATACTAAAACGTTTTGTTGGTTTCATGCTAGTTGGAGTCATTATCATGATACTTGTAGACAACTTCATAATTTATCTATGGATTTTCTTATTAGATCTAATTTTGATCATGATTCAAGATGTTCAAGACAAGCCCACCCCTTCCACCAATAATGAATAAAGTCTTGTTGAACCAAATTTTGAAGAAAATGTTGTTAAAATGACTAATATGCGAATGGTGGTGGCTTTTATTGATTCTCAACATATCTACACTCCTTATTCTCATAAGACATCATGTTATCTAGTAATCTTCTCCAACTCATTTAAATGAGTTGAGGCAAGAATATATTATCGCTTTTGATGATCAAATTTAAGATTCTCCCTTGGATAACACATCCCATTATATTTCTACCACACTTCCATCATCTTTCAATGCTAATGATAAGTAAGCTTCTTCTAACACTTCTTCTAACTCTCAAAATCAACTTAAACTAAATAGTTCATCATCTCAACATGACTTACCACCTTATTCTAAAACTTATCCTTCTTAATATCAATAAAAATTCCAATGCTTTTTAGCTCCTCCTTCTGAGGACCTCCTTAACCATTATGTACATTTATCTAAAAACCTTATTATGGGATATGATGTGTGAGATCCCAATGCAGAGCTCACTAATCTCCAATCCCAAATTCCATTCCTTGAGCTTATGAGGACTTCTCCATGTCATCAAAACTACCTCATGTAGCTCTTATTCAAAAAGGATGTCCCTCATCCTCCCCTAATAGGATGTGAGGTAGCTTTACTTGGTTTTGAAGATAGTATTTGGCAACAATGTGAAGAGATGTCTATCCATGTTGATGAGACTATAGAAAATTCTCCTCTAAAATTTCCCATAGATTCTATGATTCTTGACGAGATTATACTTTGTGTAGATGATCCTCCTCTATTCATTAGAATCAAAATAGGTGATATCAAAGTTAAGCATGCCTTGATTGATATGGGTTATATCACATATGTTGCTTCTCTTGATTTTATTAATACCCTTGGGTATTTCAAATGCAATCTCAAGTCTACACATAGTACATGATAAGGATATAATAGAAGGAAACTAACTCCTCTAGATTGTGTGTGGCTTCCCATTACCATCCTAGCTATCACCGTTCATGTGAAGGTGATGATATTTAACTTCCCCCTTTCATATAACATCTTGTTTGGCAGGCTGTAGACTCACTGCATGAGAGATATTTCTTCTTCTACCTACCAATGCATTAAATTCCCTCACAATGGATCCATTTATGGGATTCAAGGTGACACTAACCCTTAAAATTTCAAAAATTTCCAAGATCATGGTGTCTTCAATATTCCTACTCTTGAGCTGTTACCAAGTGTTTTATTTCATGAGTATCAACATCTTAACTTTCTTATTAATTCAACCTATGGTTACAATGGGAATCCTAAGCTCATTGATAACATTCTTCCCAAACTTTTATATTTTGATGATGATGAGCTTGATGCAATTACCTTTAAGATCAAAACTTCCAATCTCTTACCTCATCTCATTTCATAGCTTCCTACTTCTTTACAACATCATTCTCACAAACCTCCGTGTCATGACACTCCTATAGTATTGACTAAGAATAGGCATTCTATTCACCACGCTTCATCAGATGACAAGGTTATCCCAACTTGTGTCATTGATTTTCATACCCCACATTATGATGATGTTTACTCTTTAGATGTTACTTTATTAGATGGTTTTGTATAGGCCTATGAAGTTGAGATTGTTTGTTATCATTATTCTTTAATTGAGTCTTTTCATGCATCTCATCATTTTCATTCACTTATAGTTATTTATTTTTGTATTTTTCCCCTTTATCGCAGGGTAGAGATGGTGCTGACACCTCTAGTTTTGGACGATCCACGTAGGACTATGCTCATGGATTATGATACAATTAGGCCTTACCATTTTTATAGGTTCCCTAAATCTCATCATTTCTTTACCCCAAAGGTTAGTGCAACCCTCTTTAGACCTTCTATAGATCCCACCCCTCACTTAGTAGAGCCTACTATAGTTTATTCTATTCTCGCTCCTATTGTTACTGAGCCTACCCCTATTTTTGATACTATTATGCCTTATATTAAGCCTAGTTACATTTCATCTTCATCATCACCTCCACTTGATGATGGTTTGATTCCCTTGCTTAAGATGGCTCTTTTTCCCACCAAATGGGCCGATGAGTGTTCTATAGTTTCTTCCATCTTATTTTACCTCCTTCCATGAGTGATTCTCCTAAAACCATTCACTGACATATATGTTACTTTCATGGGATAGATAACCATTCTTCCACCCATTATCTCAAGTTACAACAATATCTTGATACCTTATGTCCTTTTTCCCCATCATCAGACAAAACCATACCACCCCTAAAGGTACTTCTTGAATATTTGCCTAAGTATGGTGACGTATATTGTCTATGGTATCTCTGCAACACCCATCACACTGATCATTATCACATTCTATAACAACATCTCAAAGATCATCTTTTAATAATTCCTAGACCTTATTTTGTTCCCACCATAGGTTGTTCTTGAAAGAAGGCTCCTTCTTCTTTTCCCATGGATCCACCTCCAATGATTCCAGCCCCTCTTGTTGTCCCTTCACCTCCTTCTATGCTTCCACTTGTGATTACTTCATTTGTGGACCTTACCTCACTAATTTATCCTTCTCCACCCATAAGTCCACCCATGGATCCCTCTTCACTAGTGATTCCTTCTCTTCCCATAGACCTTGTTTCTATGCATTATCCTAACCAACCTTTACCTAATTTTCCTCCTTAGCACTATCCTTTAAGCATTCCTACTTTTTTAGTTAAGGAGATCAAAAAAGAAGTATTTTCCCAGTATTCATTAAAGATTGATGAGACCTTAGCATCAATTTGATTATAATTTCATAGATATTTATTCGATGTATTGAATAATGTGTGTGGATAGGTTTACCAATATTTATGAATACATGCATGGTAATTTCTCATTTATCTTTGCATTGGACATATGCTCCAATATTATTTTTATTTGTTATATCATTTAACACTATGTCAAATTTATGCTTATCTTATATCATGATTTCTTATTCATTATACTATAGCTTTCTTATCTTATTATTTACTTTCACATATGGTTTTCTTTTATTTATCATTTTTTTTCCCTTTTTCCTTGGATTTTTTCTCAAAACTCTCGTTCTTGTATCTTCATGATTGTTTTTCTTTCTTATCCTTATTTTTCACAGATAATTTGTCATGGTGATTCAATTATATAAACCCTATTTCCCTTGGTTATTATCTCCCTTTACCATGTGATTAGTTAGCAAATAATCTATCTTATTCTTATCTCCTTTCATGAGTCCACTTCAGATCTCCTTTTTACCTCTTCCCTTTATCACAAACTAAGCATATACTTGTTTAATACTTGAGATCACATACTAGTTCATTGTCAATCTTAAGTGTCCTATTTAGTATTTATCTTTGTTTAATTAGATTCCTTTAATCTTAGCCTATAGCTCATTTGTGTCTATCACTATCTCTCTCATGATCGGTCATTCCAAATCTATATAGAGGAGGAATCATAAAAATACTTCAAAATAAAGTTAAAATCCAAATAATTTAAACATAAGGCAATGAAATCAAAAGGAAAAAATATTATTAAAAGTCTAATCACACTAAAAGATGTGATTCAAAGCAAATCTCCTTCTTCTAGTCAAATCTCAAACTCCACAGTCAGATTCACATAGAGCGAAGTCCTTTGGGGTGTGGTAATATAGTAGATTAGAAGAGGATAATATAAATAAATATTTTAGTGCTACCTACTTTCTCATATAGGTACCCAATCTTCATAGTAGACTGATGGCTATGTAAGGGGTCTTGAAGAATGAAGAACACGTCATGAGAAGGTAGGTACATTTTACATTTTCTTTGTACCAATCTACCTTCATGAGTTAATCTTAGTTGCATACCTATTTTCCTATAAAGATTTATGTTTATAGCTAGCAGGTTTCCTTTGAACATAGATGATCACTAGTCACTTAATGTCTTCTCATGCCCTTAGTATGCCTCTTACCTCCTAAGGTCTTCCCATAAGATGCCTAAGTATTGATTTTACACTCCATTTTTCACTCCTTATATCCCTTATATTTCCTCTTGAGATTTGTTGTTTGGTTTACTAATAACCACCCCTTAGGATTTCATTTGTGAGTTACATTATAAGACTATAAATAGGACCTAGCCATCTTCACAAATTACCATATTTTCCTTCCTATTACCCACATCTTTTTATTACCCAATTTTCCTATTTATTCCACCTCAGTGGTGTTCTCTTTTTTGAGTTGCAATATAAGACTATGGATAGGACTTGTCCCTCCTCACAAAATTTTCCAATACCCAAGTCAACATCCAAATTACATGTGTCTAATTTGAGATAAGAAGTCAATTGATTATAAAGTTACACATCATTTTACATACTTCCAATCTTGATATTTAGTATGTTTTATGCTTACTTCATTTTTATTTTACTTTTTATCTTCTTATTTTTTGAGTACATGTAATATTTCAACCATTTATTTAATTTTCCATACTTCTCAGCTTGAATTAGTATGATTGATTGACGTAATTTATTTTTTTATACCATTTGTGCCCTTTTACATACCTTCTATTTTATTACATTGTTTTCATACTTCTTAATGTGATATTTAGTATGATTTTACTTGTTTTAATTTGGTGCAAAAATCTTTCATATTGGTTTAAAAACAAATTCCTTTTTACCATCTTATTTTTCCATTTCTTGGTTATTTATACTTAGTAATCTCTTTTTATTACACATTTACCAATTGAAAATAGCGTGTAGTACATTTGCTTGATTGATTATATTTTTCCATGTCCTTTTACCTATTTCTTTTTAATCATGCATGTGTTTTTCATACTACTAGAAAAGAAACCACCACTCATACATTTCCTATAGCATATACAATAAATCTAAATACATGTTCTAGAAATAAATATATACTAAGGATCCACATCCACAACCACAATGCACAAAGAAAATCAACCATAAAGACAACATACACAACCAACAACAATATTCCAAAATGATCCAATATATATATCTCATGAGTTTTATACAATGCCTCAGATCTATAGATAGGATCCATCTTATCTATCTCATGGCCTACCCATGCTGCCTATTATGGCCTCAGTGTGACTGATAAAAAAGGTACATTTTAAGGAGGCCATTTGGGATCTCAGTCACTCTACTTGTCCCTTTAGGTGTGCTACTCACATCTGTGACTCCATCTGCCAGGTATGGATCTCTATCATCTATGCTAATATAACTAGATACACATCTCTCTCATCTAATAGGGCCTACTATGCTTGTAGATCCACAACACCCATCGATGTTAGTGGATGCATCCTCTCCCTCTATACCCATATCTACCTTACTACCTCTTTAGCTAATCTAAACAAGATCACATGAGCTGGGGCAGATGGTACACTCAAATCCTCTAGTTTCATGGGGTTGTATGGTTATAGAGTCACATTTAGGACATCATGAAGTGCTCCCCTCACTAGGTACCACCATCTCTCCTTCTCATCATCACCTATAACTAAAAAATCCATAAGATGGATATTATATCACTTTTATATCTCATAATATTTATCTATCTCTCTAAACAAAACTTAAGCACCAAATTAATCATCTTTTTACCTATTTGTGTCTCAACTACTATGGTCTTAGCATCTAAGTGACCACTTAGCATAGTCTCCCTATCTATGCGACATCTTATCACCTCGTCTTTAGCATACCTCCTCAGCTCAAACCCAAATACCATGGCTCATGTCAGTCTCATCCTGCATCTGAGTAGTCTTTATATCATCTCCTCTAGCTCACCTATGGGGTCATCTAGGATGGTAATAGTATTTACTCTCTCTTTGGCCTCCTACATCCATTAATTCCATGTCCTCAATGGCCGCTGCTCATCCTGATGTAGAGTTGGTAGTGGTACATAAGGTATCTCTACCTCTGCATCCCTATCCTCTTGCTCTAATCCTCATCATGCTTAACCAATCTATGGTCACTCTTGGTGTGGCCTTAATTTTGTCCTCACTACTAGTGTTTTGAGTCCTATCCTCCCCTATGGCTATCTCAAATGCTAATCCTACTACTCAATCATTAGTATCAGTGCTATTGGATGAAGTAGGCCCATCTATCCTAATACTTGTACCACTAGATGTGGCTCTCTCCACCATAAATAGTGTCTAATAACCTTTGTCCTCTTTATCACTGGTGTAATTGTGCTCTAGCTCATCCATGTAGCTACTATGTGCTCGTATGGCTACTACATGAAGTTTGCATGTCTCATTGACTACATCATTGCCACATGTGGTATAACCCATGCTACCTAGTCCTCCCTCTATATCCTTGCTTATGGTAACCTATCATTGATCATATGGGGTAGCCCAACCAACTGGTACATAAGAAAACTCTTATAGATCTAAGCCATCAATAATATTATCAGCCCCATGGTTCTCTACCCTCTAACTAGCATCTTGTACATATCATGTACTAGCTAGACCTAGATGATTGAGCCTAAGTTATATATAACTTGTTCATCTAACATCATCCTAATCAAGGCTACCATGAATAGTGGTACCTTACCATCTGACTTGTGACATAGCGCCCACTATGTCATAAGGCCTATCATAGCCTTATGAATATTCAGAATCTATGATGTATAAAAATCAAACATACTACCCTCATGCCTTTTTATATCATATATAAGATTGTATTCCACATATCTAAGGCTCTCCTCTCCTCTAGACTATCTGGTACCCCTATAGTCACTTGTGCTACTACTATAGGTAGCCCTAAGATGTCATATACATCCTCTATTGTGATAGCCACCTCTACTATGTCCCTATCCACCTCCCATATGAAGGTATTAGTCAATCATTCCCAACAACCAAGGAACATGACTAATAAGTCAGCATTGAAGGGGATCCATCACATCTTTGCTATCCCACTATGACCTATGGACCCTAGTCTAGCCTTATCTCCATTTGATAGCCTCTCTAGTAAATATGGTAACCATTCCACATCCACAAGTCACCAAAATCTTTGTCAACACTACACACAAGAAACAAAAAAGGATGTATCAGTTTGTTCGTGTCATATATAGACAAAATACATTCTTTTTTACATTTTTAAAAGCCTAAACAAGCCTAAATTACCTTATTTTATTATCTTTTATCTTATATATCCTTCTTGACCTTAATTGGTCATTTTAGACCATTCTAGCCCTCTTTCAACCTTTTGTATACTTTTTCATATCTTTCTAGCTCTTTGGTCAAATTAGTTTGACCAATATTTTCCTACCTTTTGGCTTGGTTGACTCAAAAATCTGATTCAACGCCCTTATCTTCATCTCCCTAGTGTTGAGTTTCTATTATGAACCTTTCAGACCACCTAACAACTCCAAACCAAACTTTTAACCTATAGAATGTATAAGATCGACCCATACCTTTTGGATCATCACTATGCATTCTACCTATTTTCTTGCCTACTAGGTCAACGTGTTCAACCCAATGATTTTTGGCTACTAACCCCTTCCATTTTCTGGAAAAAGTGCAATTTTCTTACTTTTTGCCTGAATCCTTCAAACCCATTTCTTATCTTCCTATTTTCTACCCCTAGAATCTAATTTTTCCTCATCATAAATCTAAAAATGATTAAAATCATAAATTACTAAAAATTCATTTAATTCAAAGCAAATTTGAAAAAATGGTTTGAGATTCTTAGTTGCATACCTGTACTACACCTGATGTTACCTCTATAGCTCCTCCTTGCCTAGCATGTCATCTCCTCACTATCCTAGCTTGTTTTTTTTTTATCTAGAGCTCTTTTTCTCATATCACACAAGTCAAAATAAAAACTTAATTCCTTTTTGCATTATTTAAAACTACATTTTCAAAACTCTAATCTTTCAATTATTGTCCTACAAATTCCCTATTTTGCTTATATGTTTTTTTCTACTCATTTATTTTGTAAACCATAAAATGTGTTAGATTCATGATGATGTAGAGAATATTTTCTGGTATCATATATCTATTTTCCATTACAATTTCATCTAATGTTCTCTACATTGGAAACCTTCATATCTCCTATAGTTTCCCTCTTTATGTATGACACTAAGGTAAGTTAAAGGTATGTGTTTTTCAATTCAGTCATTTGAATTATCTTAGTTGTTACTTACTTCACTTTACTTAGCATCAACATTATGTGTTATCATGTTTTATCTCGAAGCACCATCCTGTGTTTCACTTACATGACACATGATGAGATTTGAGTGGGGTATATATATACACATAATATTTTTAAACTTTTATTGATTACTGACACTTTGTATCTTATAGGAACCTATTGATTCTCAATCTATCTAAGTTCATGCATTAAGGGGTGCATTGGGAAAGGGGTGGGTAGACCATCGGTGCTTCATAATATTTTTGTTCCTTTTAGCACTTGCCATTTACACACTTGTGTCCTAAAACCATTAACCCTAAATTTGTTCTTCTCAGTTTTACCTCCAATTTTTTTCCTCTTTTCATCCCTCTTTTATTTCCTTAACATTTGTTTTGACTATTGACTATACTAGGTTGATTGGGTTGACCTATTACAATTTAGGGGTATTATTTACTTTTTGGTCTATTAGCCTTTCATCCATCCTAACACAAACCTAGTAAATTATCCCTAAAAACACATTGGGTCGACTGGGTCAACCCTGTACAACTGACATTCAAAGAAGGATTTAGGGAAAGATTTACCTATATATACAAGGTCATTTCCCACCATTTCATAAGAGAATAATTATTAGTGAAGAAGTGTGAATGAACATCTGATTATTAACCATTCTACTTGAGGAATAAATCTTTAGGTTCCATACTTTCTTTGGAGATATAGATCTTGTATTGTGGATAAGTATTTTGGATGCTTAGATAGGTTGTGTAGCCTAGAGCTGATTTATCTTGGTTATCCTTAAATACCACAACAATTTCTTGTTAAGCACCTTGGCCAATGGAGATATTGAGGCTCAATAGGTTCATCTTCAAAGGTAAGTATTTCTAACTTTATTTCTCCTTTGTAAAAGTAGACAAATAAAGAATTTGTATTCTTTTCTCCATATATTTAGGATTCTATATACAATGACATGAGTATATTTCTTCTAATACATGTTTAGTTTAGTTGTTTGTTTTATTATTTCTAACCCCCACATTGTGCCACAATCTTCAATTAACACTAGATTAGATTTTGATTTCTTGTTATTAGAATATAGTGAACATTTAAAATCTTTTCACTCAATTAGGGTTGTTGTGCGATTGTGTTAGACTGTAGTCTTTGGAACCCTTCCTAGCATGATATGTTATGACAAGTGATATAAGTGATCCCCTAATCATGTATAATATATCCCCATATTAGTCATGCTATCGCTTAATAAGTGTATCACCAACTGGAAGTGTAGGTGTGATGTATATTATCCAATCTAGGATTAATTCATAGACATGATTCATTTACAATTACATATATAACCTATTGAGAAAATAGGTCCTTGGGATCATGTTTCATGGCATGATGTTGGTATTCCAAGGCCTTGGCGAATCTCAATCATATAAACAATCAAGGTAATAATTTGTTCAAGAGGTTTTTGGCTAGTTAGTAGTATAATCAACCTATTAACTTAGAGATGGAAATGAAGATAGATTAATAACATCTAGCTAAGTTGAAGGTTGATTTCAAAATTATTTTTCTAGTTTCAATAACTATCTTGTAGTGTTTCCCTTCAATCTACATTTGTACGATGCTATAGGAGATGGATTCATAATTGACAAAGAGACACCAACCCAAAGACTCAGATTATCAAAGGTTTGAATTCTTTGCCTTTTTTGTCAATCCTTTGATCACCCAAGATTATGCCATGTGGCATAATCTTGGGGACCTAGGTGGTTGGGAGGTTGACTAAATTTCACCATGCCCTCCAGCCTCTAGCTTTCCATGAACCTATCATATTATAGGATCATAAAAAGCCAAAGATCAAAGGGCCCAACAAAATGAAATAAACATCTCAAGTATCCAATAACCTAATATTATGCCCCATGGAATTATATTAGTACTTGAGGAGCTTAGGGAAGCTCAATCATATAGACAATTAGGGACCTACTTTGTGGTAGAGGTTTTTTTCTAGTTAGTAGTTTAATATATCTCTTCACTTAGAGATGAAAATGAATATAGATTAATGACATCTAGTGAGTCTAAAGTTTGATTTCAAAATTATTTGATTAGTTTCAAAAAATATGTTGAAATGTTCACCTTTAATCTATATTCATAAAATTCTTTAGGAGATTGCATCACAAATGACATATAGAAACAACAAATCAAAGACTCAAAGTATCAGGGGTTTAAATTACATACTTTGGCTATAAATCCTCAAATCACCCAAGATCTTGCCATGTAACTTGATCTTAGGTCCCCAAGTTCTCTATAGGTTGATTGTGTTTCATTAGGTCCCTAGACCTTTATCTTTCTGTGATCCTTCCACATAGTAGGATCATAGAAATAAAGAGGCCAAAGGGTCTAGAAAAATTCAATCAATATCTTGAGCCATGGATCCACAATATCATTTTACGTACCATGATCTAAATACTCTTAGACCTTGAGCAAGCTCTATCTTATAAAAATCATAGGCTCTACATTGTGCAAGAGGTTTTTGGCTAATCAGTAGTTCAATCTACCTCTTTTTTAGAAATGGAAATGGAGATAGATTAATTAAATATTATGAATCTAAAGCTCAATTTAAAAATAATTTGACCAATTTTAAAAACTATGTTATAACATTCACCTTTAATTTCCATTCATATGGTGTTGTAGGATAAGGAGTCATAGGTGATATAGAGCATCACCAATGTAGAGACTTAGAGTATTTAGGGTTTGATCTCACTACCTTGGTCATCAATCCTCCAATCAGTCATGAGTGTTCCACATGGCATGATCTTGGGGACCTAGGAGCTCACTAGGTTGACTATATTTCACTGAGCACTCCATCTTTTTAATTTTTTAAATCCTACAATGTGGTTAGATCACCAAAAGCTATAGGTTTGAGGGTCTAGTGAAATGTAGTAAACCTCCTAAGAACCTAGGTCTAAGGGATAATTTTACATGGAAATATCTTGGTTCTCCAAGACCTTAAAGAATATAAATCATATAGACAATCATGTATCTACTTTGTGCAATAGGGTTTTGTCTAGTTAGTAGTTTAATCTTCCTCTTTGCTTAGATATTTAAATGAAAATAGATTAATGACATCTAGTGAAGCTGAAGCTCAATTTTGTTTAGAAACAACATCTGGGTATGGCTGAAAATGAGCCCTATTTATTTATGAAAACTCTTTAAATATTATAATTGGGGTAGACTCAACATAATTTAATGACGTAGAGGGGATCTATATGCCCTAGAAGGCATATGAGATGTAAACCCCAAACTTTTTGAGGTGAGGATTGTTTAGAAGGGAAGTCATTATTTGCACTCCATTGTCCAAATTTGAATCATTGTATAACCTTGATTAAATTGAAGAGCTAATCTGAGGTGATAATGATGGGGATGTTGAGCTTGGGGCACATAGATTTTTTTTTCATTTATCTCTAATCTCCTTAGATGGTTATAACTATTGGGGTAAATGTTTTTGTAAATTTCAATAGATTGTTATTTATAATAAATGATTGCATTTAATTTGATGTAGTTTTTGAAATTATCCACCTTCACCTCTAAAGTTGCATCAAAATATTTTCTTCTAGCATAAATGTTGATAACTACCACATTCTATCAATTCTAGTTGTAACAAAAATATAATCTTGAAGTTATCAATTGGATCAATTTAAAAATTAACTAAATCATCTATGAAACTAATATCTTATTAAACTAACTTGTTTTTATTTTTCATGACATTTAATAGTGTTTCAATAATAAACATAATCTTCCATCTTACATTAATTATTTTATAAAGATATAACTTTAACATGTTTTATGTAATAATTTATA
>JARHVA010004519.1:1470000-1497500 GCA_037957365.1 Torreya grandis | reverse complement strand
ACCAAGTATATATTAACTATTTGCATGGATGTGTTTAAATAAAGTATATCATGTTTCATAGTTTTTATTTCTGATGTAGAAAATATTGAAGTATTTTTAAAAATAATATTTTTCCTAAAACATGACATTATTCCATCGTTGAGGAATAAAAATGAAAATTTTGTGTAATAATTGAGTTCTTTGGTGTTTATATTATTCTTATTTCTTAGAAACATAAAATATTTGGATTCATGAGGTCATAGTCATGAATTATGATTTTGAAATTTAATTTCAAACTCCATGTATTCAATGAGAAAATAACAAAACTATTGTATGGTTCATAATCAATTATGAAAAGTGTCACCCATTGTGTACAGGTTCTTAGTCTTTGCATTTGAGTATTCACTTTTTAAAATATGATAAAATTCTAAATATTTATGATAAGATACAGTGATCTAATAATTTTTACTCATGAAAGTGTAGTATAGACAAGACCATGTCACTTGACACTAGAAGGATCAAAAGCTAATGCATCCATTGTAAGACCTTGGGATCTATGTATTGTGCATGCACATGTTATTTGTATTGGAAATTTTTGATGTAAAATAATTATTTATTTCTTCATAGATTTGTTTCTTAATATCCTTATTATGTGAGTCTAATTCTCAAGAATTTGGTTACTGTAAATGATCTAAATTTTTTGTGCTATAATATTTGAATCCTACTATCGTTAAATTGGATACGAAGTTTGTCTAAGTCTCTGGGCATGTAATGCTTGATAATTGCATCTACACCATTTACTAGTCCATCTTGTATGTCAAAGTTTCCCCCAATCAATTGAACCAATATTTTAAGTTTCAATATTATTTTGTCAGAGAAGTAATGTTTCCCATTATTTGAAATTATTCCATGCATAAAATTGATTTTTTTCCAATAACATTCCAAACATATGCACATTTAGAATAAAAAGCATTTTGACAATGTGTTATTTTATCATCATCATTTTTATGAAATAAGTATGGAAATGTTATGTCATGAAGAGCAGGCCTATAACATGTGTTATTCAATTATTTAATATATGATGTAGTCTTATGACAATTTCTAATACAATTCAATATGTAAATAAATTGTAAGTTGCTTTGTAAAATGCCTTATTGTAATTCATAGCATTTTACATTTTCAAGACAAAATTTGTAGGGAATCTAATTTCCATTCAATATTGGTTACTAAAAAATATACCAGAGTCATTTATCTATATTAAAGAGAATGCGACAACGTAGTAAAGATACTTCATCAATGAGAAATAGTTGATTTTTTTTTTTATAATGTTTGCTTAGAGCATCAAGAGTATTTTAATGTAATCACAAAATTATTTTATATTTTTATGGTAATTGAAAAATAGAATGTGTAGTTACACCATTTGCATTATATGTTTCTTTTCAAGTATATGCATAAATTAGTGCTTTTATTTTTAAAGGATTGCTATGGCATTTCTTGTTGTATAATTATGCTAATGTTTGATATATTATTTTTTATATGAATGTTTTCTTTGTGACTTATCTTCATGTTAAAAATAAATGGATAGGCATAATTGACAACCTTTTTACACTCTTCGATAGTACATACAAAGAATATGCATCACAACATGATATCAAAGTTATTAATTTATTTATTAAATATATTCTACAAATTTTTCCAAGTTTTTATCTTACAAATATTACATGAAACTATAGATTTAATTATTACAGAGTCTATTAATGAATACTTTGCACACACAAATCTGAAATTATTTCATAAATATAGTATCCAACCTATTGATATTATTTCTCATTTATAATATTCTACATATGTTCACCTAAACATAAATAATATGTTTTAAAATGCATTTGAATATAAATAACACTATTCTTAGACCAATTCTAATTCATATTATAACAAATAAATGTATATGCATAAGAAAAAATTAGCAAAAAATACAAATGTTTACAAAGAATGAAGTAGGCCAAGAACAAAATTTTACATATCATGTCTAAGTTGTTTGTTATTGGCATCAAAATATACATTTAACACAAATAATTGGAGTGTAATTAATAACCTAAAATTCATGACACTAGTTCTTCCCACGAGTTTAAATATAACATCTACTAATAATACTAAAATGAGCACAAAGTGTAGTTTGTTTTAAAAACAAAAACATAGTGTTTAAATTATCCAATGATTCTTTAGTATATTTAGATTGTTATATTATTATGAATAATTAGTAAAGGATAGTAATTAAATAAGTAGGAAATTACTCACATAAATGGATTGTTCGACAAAATAAGTAAACAACATTCAAAAGCATCGAGTAATTAAATCTTAATGTATAACATGCTTGAGTTCAAACTATAACAGATCCAAGAATAGTCTAAGGTAAAACATAGTCTCAATATTGATAATTATAATCCTTCACGGGCCCTTTCTCTTAGCTTGGTCTACGTACCCATTCTCTTTGCAGTGTCACTTATCCTTTTTTTGTTGGCTAGGTATGTTATTTTTCTTCATGGCTTTGTTACTACTTCTTATAACAATATGGATACTAGGAAAAATATTTGAATTTAGTGTCAAGAATTTAATTATATAGTTAATACTTAGTTTAATATGTTCTTTCTATAGAGGTTTTTGAATTTTTGACTAGATTTTTCTGTTCTCCGATATACACCTTCACTAAAAAAAAGCATTATAAGTTAGAAATTATAATACAGTGTTGATGTTTTATGTTCTATATTTTGTAATTGTGTGTTTTGATGGAGAGATGTAGGAGAAACATACACTTATCCATCTTTGTGTTTTTTTAGGGAACATAAATAAATTCTTAAAGTAGTTTTTGGAGAGGATATTAAACTATTGTTTATTCCTAGCCGATTACTATAAATATACAAAATATATATACTTCAACTAATATAGATTGAATGTGTGAAGACTACGAAAGTGTATACAAATAACATAATCAAAATATGAATAGCTATATGGCCTCAAATTAATTAAACACTATAAAAAACTTATTTTATGCACTACTAAATGGTTGAAACAATAACGTTCTCCAATTACTAATTCACTTTTGATTAAGGTTTTTTAGAAGTATAAAATATTTTTTCAACTCGTTAAAATCTAATATTTGTATTATAATAATAATAATAATAATAATAATAATAATAATAATAATAATAATAATAATAATAATAATAATAATAATAATTAAAAAAAAATTTACTCAAATTTTGACCTGTTTTAATAATAATACTAATAAAATGTACTCAAATTTAATCAGGGTTTATTTTATTATTTATTTAAATGATAGGAACACATGTGATAGATGCAATTTTATATATTTGAAATTAATTAAAATTTTTAAAAACATTATTTAAATATTTTATATAAATTATAAAAATTTCAACTTTATATACTTTATAAAAATTGGTATATATTTAAATCTTTTTAGTATAATATTATTTTAGTATTGTCATATATTGAATCATATTTATACATTATTATATGAGATTAATATGTTATTAAATTAATGATGTATTTTATTATTTGAATATATATTTTTAAATATTTTATATTATAATAATATAGTATTAATTTTATTGTAACTTTAGTATTTAATATTTGACGTGAAATTTTCAAATAATAATAAAGGAGTGGGTTATTTTAATATACTTATAAATTTTGAAACATCAAAATTGTTAAAAAAATCCTAATTGGCAAAGATAGTCAATTAGAAAAAGGAAGGTGAATCATTTAAGCTCCCCGTAGAAACATGCAAATGCCCAACTACAACACCACAAACATATGTTGACATATTTACACAACACCTATTGAACTAGTTGATTGTACGACAAATATTGATATTGAATTATAATTTTGGAACACAAATTTATCTACTTTTATTGACCTAATGTAGATTTATTTGAAGTTTTAATTGTTAAATTTGTTCATTTCAAATAAAATGAGACTTTAATGAAGGATGAATTTTAATTCATCTTATGTTGTATAATTAAGCTCATTACTTGTTAAATCTTCCCTAGGTTTTAATTTCATATGCTCTTGTTTAATTCCTCTCTCTAGTAGCTAGTGTCTCAATTTCACATGCCATAGCTAATCTACACCATCAGTGTAATTAATAAAAGAATTTTTCTACTGACCATAAAGTAAGGTAGTTCAGGTGTTATTTTATCTATCTATGTGTTTTTTTAATAATTGTTTCTACCAGATACTATATCTATAGGTCGTAATAACATGGAAAAAATAACTCCTACTTACCAGACTGTGGTCATAGATTTAGGTAAGCTAAATTATCAAAATATATCTTATGAATTAGCTACTATTGTGATTATAATTGGGTGCATTAGATATTAAATTATGAAAATTATTTTCCTATAATTTTGATTTTAGACATGTATCAAGGGAGTTAGTGTTGAGTAATAGATAGTAAATTTTTTTAATGAAAACTACCCATTATATGCACAATCTAAAAGTGTGTGTTTATTTATGCACTTCTCGCTAGATAAGGAAGAGTATATAGCTTTATGATTATGTGTGTGAGTGTAGCCTAATTTGAAAGAATGATTGGTTGAAACAAGAATTTTAAGCCAAAAAATAGATGACATTGTATAGCCTATTTTTTATATTCAGTTGAAATAATAATTTAAATGCCTTTATAAGGATTAAGGTGTAAGCTTAAGAGTATGTTTTTCAGGCACAAGATGTAGGATTGTGCATCTATTAATTAAAAAACCCCACTATTCTCTTGTGTAAGTGTATCAATAGTTTACATACATACAATATCTAATTTAAATAACAATATTTGAACCTTACAAAATTACTTGAGTATTATGTATTTTTATAAATAGAATGGAATCTACCATATCAGTGGTTTTACAACATTTACAAGGCAAAGCTCACTTGGTCAAAGAATACCAGTAATTGTTGTAGTAAGAAGGACAACAAATGCAATGGGGATAACAAAAAAAAGGATGAGTTATGTAGTAGCAAGCAATACAACAAAAGCAATAGTGACAATTAAAAAAAAGGGATAAAATAAAAACAAGACAATGCCAGTTTAGAAACTTCTAGGATTCTAGCTAACTTACACAAGCGTCAAAACCCAAAAAACATTGCACCTTACAAAATTTTGGTAGTTTGTCTACTACATATTTATTTTCTATCACTCAATACATTGATTTGCAACCACTGATATATATATATATATATATATATATATATATATATATATATATATATATATATATATATATATATATATATTACATATATATATATATATATGATTTTTTTTTCATACTATAACAATGAATTTAATTCTCAAATCCATCGAAACATCTAATTTAAAATTCTAAATTTTGATTGGATAACTTATTTTTTGCCTTTTTAAAATTTAAATAGGGTAATTTTCCATAGGAAAATAGTCTTATCCATTTATACCAACCAATTACAAGTCAGGAAGATAATAGATTTCATTTTTTTAATTTTACAAATCATAACATAATTTATTTAACAACTCATAAACTTTAGAAATCAGTGATATGCACATTGCCCCACACAACTAATTGATCAAATTGATTACAATAGTACCTACATAGCATTTACTAAAAATTATCTAATTATGAGCTATTAACACTATAGAGTTTTATGTCACACTCATCACCTAATATCATATTTATGAAGGTTTGATTAACTCCTACAACAAGCTCAATATTAATTATGGCACTAGGTATGAAATAAAGGTGTCTTTAAAATGATACTAGGAGAAATTTAAATGGGACTTTAAATGTGACATTTATTTCTCTTTTAATTTGACATTAATTTCAAATTTTATTGTGGGATTAGATCAACTTAAAATGTGGCTTAAGCTAAAATTATAATTTTATAATTATATTGAAATAAAGTGTGATTCAATTTATAAAATATAAATTATACTATAAATATATTTATGTTTAGCTAATTCACATTAGTGAATGCTATTACAAATAAATTTATGTTTTAATATTAAAAAATTATATAATTATATACATACATACATACATACATACATACATACATACATACATACATACATACATACATACATACATACATACATACATACATACATACATACATACATACATGCATGCATGCATATAGTTAATGCCAATTGTATCGCTATACAAAAAAATGAAAATAATATAGTTGTGAATTTTAAAGTAAAAAATTTAAATACAAACATAAATGAAATATGTAATAAAAAAATAAACACAACAACAAAATAACATAATAAATTAAATTAAGTCATGATAATACAATAAAAATATAGTTGTAAAGTCATGATTCATCCTAATGATTAGGTCATCAGGCTAATTTACATTATTCCAACTGTAATCCCAACTTAAGTAATATAACTATTACTCACACCTCCCCATACACCAACAAAATATATTTGTTTTTAGGTAATTAACATTCATGAATGCTATTACTTATAAATTTATGTTTTAATATTAAACAATTATATACATACATATAGTTAATGCCAATTGTATCACTATACACAAAAATGAAAATAATATAGTCATGAATTTTAAATGCAAACATAAATGAAATATGTAATAAAAAAGTAAAGACAATAATAAAATAACATAATAAATTAAATTAAGTCATGATAATATAATACAAATATAGTCGTGAAGTCATGATTCATCCTAGTGATTAGGTAATCATGCTAATTTACTCTCTTTCAACTGTAATCCCAACTTTAAGTAGCATAACTATTAATCACACCTCTCCACACACCCTGAATTTTGTGTTTCCCTTACGCACTATGCAAAAAAATGATAGCTTAATATCTCAAAAAATAAAATTATAAAACATAAAGTAATATTAGATGATAAATTATAAAAAGACATTTTATAATCAGTTTAAACAATGTACATTTCTCAGTTCGACTCCATCTCCTATTTGAAAAATTAAATATAAAAATTATTGATATTATAAGAATATAAAATCAAACTTGAGAGCATTTAGTAGTTTAAAGTAACTAAAACTATGATACTTATGAAACGTGTACATGTTCCCTCAAATCCCATAGGACCTTTGGGATTGGTTGTCATTTTCTCTTGCTAAAGTTGATTAAAATGATATAATTTTTTTATTAAATAATAAAAATAATACACTCAAAATAAATATATTTTAAAAATATATTTTTATAAATAAAAAAATGAAAATTCTTAATTTTTAAATTATGATATTTTTTAAAAAAATTCCAAAAGATGCTGAAATTTACAAATCTAATAAATTAAAAAAATTAATTTGATCTTTATCCCATTTTTTTTGAATCCCTGCTATTTTTCCCTATATTTGATGAATTAGTCATAATTTATTTAATTTATGTGATTATTTGTAATTTGGTGAATTCCACTATTTTTTCTAAATTTGTCAAAAATTAGCTTATATTTCCATAAATTACCTTATCTTTCTATAAATTGCCTTAGTTTCCATTAAAGTTCATTGATTTTATTTCGTAATTTTTGAATTTTTTAAAATTTCTCCTAGAATTTTCAATCTTACATTAGTTTTCCCTAGCTTTTAAAATATGTCCTAATTTGTGATTTTATTTTCAGTTTTACCTAAATTGCTTTTATTTGAAATAAATTTCCTTAATTATTCAATTTTTTTAATTTTTTCCAAAGTTTTATTAATATTGGTCCTTGGAATCACTCATTAGGACATGCTAGCTTTTTTGGATATTGGGTGTTGTGACAAGCCTTTGAATATTGTATGAATTTCCTAATAAGTTAAGGATAAATGAGTTACCTATTTGAATTCCAAGTATGCTTACGATTATCCATTAGTATATATGGACTTATTAATAATTTAACATTTAAAGAACTCAGAGATAAATAGTAAGCCAAAATAATTTTAGGTTGGTAAGGAATATGCTATTAATTCAAGTAATATTTATACACTTGGAAAAAAATTATTGAATTAAAGAGCACAATATATTGATCTTTATTGAATTCCATCCTCTTCTTTTAAAAAATTAAAAAATATATATTGTTGCATACAAAATACAATTCTTCACTTTCATGACCTTTCATTTTTAGGACCAAAGGAACCATTAAAGTTATGTGTACTTTAATAGCCTTCATGAAACCATGTTTTATATAAAAATTGACTATGTTTTACATTTTTCACCTATTTATGTTAAAAAATGTGTGTGACTTATGTTTCACATCTCTTGCTAACAGATGACTCACCCCAAGAAAAGATGCTAGTGGAATATCAGTGATTGGAGCTAGGTGAAGTTGCCCTTAACTAAGCTTATATGTCAAACAAGAAACAATGGTTAATTTTTTATGGAAGTGTTTCTTGTTAGTTTTCACTTATTACACAATAATTATCCTTCTTTTGATTTTTTAACCTAGTAGCATAATAGCCTACTTTCCATTACTAGTTTCTAATAGATTGAAATAATTATGAGGCCACCCTATATGAGGTTTCAACCTTCCTATCCCTACTCCCAAAGCTTTGTACCTAAAAATTTATCACCTTCAAAATTTAATTTATGTTCCAAAGCGGTAATGCCTTCCTATGATGGAGTCATAGCTCTTGAGGCTGTAAAATATTTGTCCTTAGAGAAATGTGTGGCGATGAATACATTGCAAATGAGGAATCAAAAACCAATATTATACCAAGTTATTGCTGAGGATGAGGTTACATTAACTAGGAAGCCTTATTAACACAGATAAGTGTATAATCTCGAAAAGTGGAATCTTGGATGGAATTGTAAATATTTGTAAATTTATACTTGCAAGTTTTCCAATCTACCAAGATGTCCCTAATCATTATGAATAATGTGAAAGGGATATTTTGGTTTCATATAATGGTTTAGACATCATCATTATAAAAAAATACTAATTGATATGTATGATGCACAACCTTTTTATGGATATCTTGCATTATCTTCTCAATTAATGGACATATCATCACATTTAGATGATTGTAAACATGTTGTGTAGCATTTGTAACTCCTAATTATGCATTCTAGACATTGCATTACCTATCACTATGATGTATTATTGAAAATAATTTTACTTTTTGGTCAATGATTTGTGGCTCTCCATTCCGACCTTTTATTTTTTTCCTTGAGAAAGATCCAACATAATGTCCTTTCATGAATCTTAGAGTTTGATTTTCTAGTCAAGCATATTCCTAGAATTTTTCGTATATTGAAGAGTAGGAACATCTAGATTGTACTCATATTATTATAGAAACTCAAATATTCTTTCCATATCCTTACATAATTGTTTTACTCAAGATTTAATGTCCTATAGTCATTGTGTTTCACCCTAATCCTGAGTTAACCTCATCAAGAGAGGAGTGACCTTATTATCTTTCACTATTACTTAGTCCTACAATATTTTGTGAACCAATTTTAGGTAAGTGTCATCAATAATAATGTGCACTTTGGAAAACTATTCTTACACATCAACATTATCCATCCACAATTGAGTATTATGTTATTCAATCTTGATAACCTTTGACATCATGGTTATTTAGATTATATTAGTACCTTCAATATAATTTATGAATAATAACTTTTAATCATCAATATTATTTTTTTGGATTTAGGTAAGTAAGCCAATTGGGTTTAAAAAGCCATAAATGCTATTTTTTGGTGTATTATTTATGTGACTAATAGAGTAAACATGGTATGTTTTAGTGCTAGTGTGTGGATATCAATCCACCATGATTTGATGGACTCCCCTTTTTTGTGAAGATTTCTCCTAGGCTTCTACTTGTCCATACCCCAAACCTACAAAATATGAAATTTTTTATGCTTGTGATTCATCCACTACAACATGTGTTGCTTTGGATCCTTGTTTAAAATATTGGGACAAACTTTCGTGACCTTCTATTGTTTGGACTTTGCTTATGGCTACATTACTCGCCTACACAAACTTGTCCTATAACTTATTTTCTTGTTCATACCTATCCTTCTCTTATGTATGCTACATATTTTATTATTGTTCTTCTATGACCTTTTTCACTTGTTTTTCATGCTTGCACATGTTTTATTTTCATTTTAAATTGAACTTCTTAACTACTCTTACAACCTCAACCTTTCTTTTTTTATTCGATATATTTCACAAATTTTTCTTATTACTAATTATATAGTTGGAGTAAGACCTCCTTATCCTTCTAAGAATTATCTTATACTACTTTATATTCTTATATATTTGCCTTATCAATGTCCTTTAATTTATTTTTATGTAATTTAATCCTATGCCTTAGCTTTATCTGGATTTTCATGCCTAAGAGGCTAACCTATTCATTTTTGTTCATGATGTCCACCCTAATCCAAGGACTTAGTTGCATATTATTTGAAAATACGTATTTATGAATGTGTGTGAGATTACATTGATACTATATGTGAGATTGGTGGATAAGCTGATGGTGTAACTTATTATTTTAATGCAACATACTTTGGGCATGTAGATGGAGGTAATCTAATATTATTTTAGCATTTTATATCATTTGTAATTAACTCTTCCTACCTCTATTTTTACTTTTATTACTACTCATCTTGCACTTGAGAAAGTTTCCATCATTTATAAAATGGTTAGGTATGGTTAAGAAACTCTAGGTGTGAAATATTTCCACACTAGAGTCCTATTTGTAATATCTTCTTCTACACTACTTCATACTAAAAGAAATTACCTTTAGACTTGTTTTTTATTGACATCATATTTACTTCTTATTTAGTTGTAATAGATATTTATGTAGTTGGATCTATTTGTGTTGTTGTTGTTGATGCTAACACCTCTTCTTTAAGTGGATATTACACTTTGTATTTGGCCTCCTCTTCTTTCTCAACTGTGTCTACCACAATGGAAATTGGAGGTGGATGAATTTTTGCAATCAAGATGGATGTGATGTCATATATAACCTACAATGTGTGAACTAACTTTTGGAATAATAAGTACTTATGTTCTTAATTTTTATACATATCCTCCTTTATATCCTAATAAAACACCCTATATACCTCTTCAAGTGTAACTCCCAATAGATGTAGGTGATACTCTACTGTGATTTTTTCATGCGAGTGTCTTTTAGGCATAGATTTATTCTCTACATTCATTTGGAAAATAGTGAAGTTTTTTGAGAAAGTGCCTTATGGTTGGATGGATATGTTTTTAATTATGATTCCAATGTTTGATATTTAGGGTCATCCTACACATGTGCCCTTGTTTTTTATTGTGGCACATCTTAAATTTCCACTTTTGAATGAAGTTATGGTTTCTCTAGTCTAGGTGGGATGGATCATAATAAGTTATATTTCCTCCCCAATTATGCCCAAACCATGTGGATGTTGATAAAGAATGGTATAGGAAGGATGTACATTTTTTACAATTCATGAATTCAAATTTGGACTCCATTATAGTCTTGGTAATTATTGTGATTGGATCGAGATAACTGAGAACCTCAACATATATGTGGGAGTAAATTGATATCATGCCCTAAATTTATATTCATCGTGCTAAAATTTTTATCATCTAGAGAAGGTATTGTCCATCTTGTGGCCATATTGAGTTTGGTAAGGCATTGGATCACCAATAATAAACATATAATGTACTTTATCCTTTTCAGAAAGTCCATTATATGAAACAAAGTATGAGGACCAAAAATGGGTAATAAAATGATTGAGTTTATCCTATGAGAAGCTTATAAATATTTTTTATGAGTTCATTTGTGAGTAACTTATGTCACTTTAAGTTCTCTCATAACCTTATCATTATGTGTGAAATATTAATTATTCCATGTTTAGCATGTTTTGGAACTTCTATTGTATACCAATACCTATGCATTATGCATTCTATGAGGACATAAACTAGTGCATCCATGACTTGATCAATGGGAACTCCTTTGGTTATCCTCACATATCACTTCTAAATTTATGAGTGTGAGGGTTATTCATCTTGTTATCATGCATAAACATCCTCCTTTTTAGTAATGAAACATTTTGAATATTTTCCCTAACAAATTTTTAAAAAGGTGTGAGATGGTCAATGTGAAATGTATTAATTTGAATAGTAACCATTAGCACACATGAATAAGGATGCAGTGTAACCCTATCCAATATAATGAAAATTTGTTCGAAAATGGCAAAGACTATTTAAATATGCCTAATAGGAACTTGTAGGTTAAATAGGGATTAATATGGTTGGAATAGGGATGTTTGTATGTAATTTTATATTTTTTTAGGATAATAGAGGCTCTCATTTAAATTTTGAGTTAGGAAAATGGTGAATAGACCAAGTAAGGTAAGGATGTCAATACTAAACATTATCAAGCACTTAATGATTAAGTTTACCTATCTGTAACTTTTGATGAATAAATTAATGGCACTAAATTATTATTTTACTTTAGAGAGATGATTGATTATTCCTAAATTCATTAGGAAACATGAAGTAGATTTCAAATCTTGAAAATCCCTTACACAATCTCTATCAAAATATATAACTTATTTGAAGTCATGGCCTAGAGTATTTTATCCCAATTTTTGTGTGATGTATTTAGATATCAAAGAAATATCTTTATTGGTAGATAGTTACTTTATCTAGGTGTTTTATTGAATCTATAAAGAACACAAACATAAAAATAAATGTCTACTATAGTTTTGATTACAATGATCAGACTTATAAAGACTTTTCTATACTTAGTTTTGTATTAAAAGTTTGTAGTATCATTTGATGTCAGATGTAATATTTTTTCCATGTGCTTACTGATTGGTTTAAAATATATCATTCCAAATTATATCATAATTTCAAAAAAGTACTTTTATTTTGGGATAAAATTGTACTCCCATTTTTGAATCACCTTAATATTCAAATTATAAGGAAGGTGACATATAATTTTAATTAAAAAAACCATCACTTCTAATTGGAATCTTGAAGTGTACCTTTCATTATTTCATGTGAGTAGCAAATCATCCACACATGCAATGCAATGAGATATACAACAATTTTCTCAAATATTATGAAAAACATCATTGTATCTTCAAAATCAAAAACCTTGAATCTCATACTCAAGATATTATTTAATTACACTTGATAGTTCAAAAATATTACTTATGGAATGACAATGAAATTCTATTTCATGATTCAAGTTTGAATGAGAATATAAATTATAATATAAAATCCAAAATGTTTGTTCACTTCACATTCCCAATATGACTCTTCCTATTCCTACAGGAAAGGAGAAAAAACTTATTAAAAAAAGACAAAAGTTATTCACCTATGATTAACACCAATATAAAATATTATTACATCTCCCCTTTATCTAAAGGGGTGTTTTACAGACTAATAATTCCTCTGAACTTTTCATTTTTTCTTATCCAAGCACTTTTATCAAGATGTTTGTTGGTTACTCTATTGTAGGTCAATGTTGCAATTTGACACTTCCATATTTCACATAATGTAGAATAATATGAAATTGGGTATTGATATGCTTGGTTTGGTTGTGAATGGATTGACTATTCATGCTTTAGATTGGAGAAGTATTGTCAACCATGAGATATGTTGATGATAACTATTACTCCTAAAAATATGAAAGAATAATATTAAGCCACAAGATTTCTCTAGTTGATTTTGAAGCGATCACATATTTTTATTTTGCTTAAGAATTTTAGCATTAATTACTTGTTATATTTACAATTAAAAATTACTGTTCCCAAATTCATCAAAAGAACTCAAGCTGGACTTTCCATCTTCATCATTATCATCAACATAGTTAGAATCTTAATAGCTAACCAGTTTGAAGTCTTCTACCCTAGAGTATTTGAAGCCAAAATTATGTGTTCCTTTGGGATATCTAAGGACCCTTTTTGTTAATACCCAATGACAATCTTAGCATTGTGTTATGAATCTTGAAATGACACAAAATCCAAATGATATATCTGGTTGAGTTTTGGTTACATAAATCATACTTCCAATGATTTGTATATATTTAGTGGCATCAAATAAGTTTGTTGAATCTTTAGATGTCAATTTGATATTTTGTTCCATGGGTGTGGTAAGAGGCTTACAATCTTGCATTTTGAATTTACTCAAAATATCACCAATGTTCTTCTATTGAGGGATGAATAAATACTCTAGTTTCTGAATTACTTCAATGCCCAATTAGTAATGAAGGTAACCCAAATGAGTCATTTAAAAAAAAAATCATCAACTCTGATTGGAAATTTATAGTGTATCATTCATTGTATCATGTATTAAGAAGATCATCAACATATGCCACCACAAAAAAAATATTTTATCAACAATTTTGATGTAAAAAATTGGATCTTCAAACTCAAAACATTTGAGTTTCGTGTTCATGAGGTACTTAGCTAGTTTATCATACCATACTTAAAGGTATTATTTCAAACCATGCAATGATTTTTCCAATTACACAACCTATTCTCTTATCCATTTACTATAAGACCTTTAGGTTGTGTCATGTACATAGTTTTACATAGGTCACTACTCATGAATCTAGTTTTCACATCCATTTGGTGAGATTTCCATCTACTCTAAGCTACCAAAGTTAACATGGTTCAAATTATAGTCCATTTTTATAGGTACAAAGGTTTCATCATATTCAATTCCATATTTTTGAGGATATACATTTGTAACAAACTTTGCTTTATGCTTGTCAAGTGAGACATCGATGAACTATATTTGTTTTGGTAAAACCGCTTACACCCAATAGGTTTTTATTCATATGGAAGGTCAAAAAATTTCCAAGTTCCATTTTTGACCAGTGCATTGTAATCATCATTCATTACTTTTTCCCAATATTTAAGCTTCTCATCTATTTGGAAGATGTTGGTTTTGAATCAAATACAACATTAACTCCTTCTTCTAGAGAATCATTCAAGGTAATTTTTTCAATCCTATCTTTTATTTATTGGAGGGACTTTTCTAATTATGATGCAAATCCATATTCACTTTTAGTGCCTATTTTTTAAACTTCATCAAGTTTCACATCTAGAAATGTTTGAGTGGCCCATGTAGGAATATGTTTCTATGTTTTAGGTGATTCAAATCAAGATTTTAAAGTTACATCATTTTTTCCTTGTGTTTTGGTATCCTCTCTTAATTGTTTGATGAAGTTTCACTCTCTCATTTAGGATGATTTCAAATCTCATGTATGGGAGATAATGAAAAGTCAATAGAGTCCCAACTGTGTGTCCCCCACTCATGATTTAGAACATACAAATCACTCCCTTTATAGACATAAAACTTTTCATACTTTTTAAGTCCACTCAACTACCAATAAATGTGCTCTTTTTCCTTTATAGTCTCCCAAAATAAAACTTCTATTATGGTAAGAAACTTATTCTCTTTCTCATCATATAGCTCGTATGATTTAGAGTATTCATAATATCTTAATTAGATCCATTTTTGAATCATGTGGTCCAACTTATCTATTTTATTCTTTAGAATTGATGAATAAAAAGTGGATCCAAAAATTCAAAGATGTTACAAAAAAGGAATATGATCACACCACATATCATATAGAAGCTTGGATTCAAGATCTGTTGATGGTTATCTATTATGAAGGTATACTATTCTTTTAGTTGCTTCAACCCAAAAGTGTAGATTTACCCATTTGAAAAAAAACATATCATGAATAATATTCATCAAAATTCTATCCTCCCTTTATATAACTCCATTTTGTTGTTGAGTGTAAGGGACTACAAGATATTATTTTATCCCTTTTTTCTCAAGATAGGATTCAAACTTATTTGATGTGAAATCACCATCATTGTATGTCTTGAGTGACTTGATGTGGGTTTTAGATTAATTCTCAATCATGGTTCAATTTTTTTGAAATGCCTCAAAGGATTGTAATTTTTAATTCAAAAAGTATATCCAAGTCATCCTGCTATAGCGATAAATGAAAAACATGAAGTACTAATGACCACCAGTGGATAGGACTGGAACAAAACACATGTCTAAGTGAACTAGTTGAAAATTTATGTCATATTTACACTATGACTTCAGTGATGGTTCTATTATGTGTTTAGCCAATATACATGATTCATATTTTTCATCTAATTTTGTGGGTAATGTAGGCATGCCAAAAATAACATTCTTTTGTTGTAATACACAAATGTCATTATAGTGAGTGTGCAAAAATTTAGCATGCCATAACATGTTTGGAGACATTCCATATTACACAAGATGAGCATAATTCCTTGAATTTTATGGCTCACCCTTGAGTGTGAGTAGTTTTACTTCCTCATATCTAGTCAAGATGACTGTATTATCACTTTTTCTCTTGATAGCGACATAAACATTTTTTTATAGGATATAATGGTCTTATTGCCTAATGAGAACTAGGGAAACTTTTTTTCATTTCAATTGAGGAATGTAGAGATAATTATCGAGTTTGAAATATGTAAGTTATTGACACTTGAGTATTGTTATACCTATTCTTTGTGTTTGTAGATTTTATCTAGCTATGAGCTATACTACACCACAACTTTATTAACTAAACTCCTCAAATAATTATTTTCATAAATTCATATGTAAAGTGGCACCAATATTAATAAGCCAAGCCCAAAACCATGAATATATGATTGTGACATTGTTTGTTTCATCATTTGTATTGGAAAACACACATTCAGTAGTCAATTTGGTAAAGTTTGGCTCTTTTTTTCTTTGATTTTATTTTATTAGTATGGTATGCTTCAAATTTATCACATGGAGTTTTTCAATCACAAGTCTCATGACTTAATTTTCTATAAAAATATTCACAATAGACGTTTTATTTATCATTTTATTTTTTACCATCTTGATTTTTATTTTTCCACTTTTTCCCTTGTACTTCTTATTTTACATATTATTGCCTTCATTTTTAGAAAGTGTGGCCTTATTGGATGTTTTATAACACTTTTATTTTACATAGTGCACACTTTCTTCTATTGTGGACTCATTTTGTCTTACCAATTCCTTTTCTCTTTCTACTATCTTTTCAACCAATTGATCAAATATGAGATTTTTAAATTAATTGCTTTCTTATACAAATTACAAATAAGTTGAATAATTAAGAAGAGGGGGTTTTATAAATTTGGTCACGTATATGTCAATTTTCACACCTTTTGCATCTGCATCATGCTTTAATTCACGTATCTCTAAAGATAATTTCATTACACCACTATCTTTCAACTTAAGGTGTAACAACTTCAATAATAAATGAATGAATTCCAACTATGTGTAGGAATCATATAGCTCATTTAGTTTTTGAAATTATTCCCATGGAGTATTACACCATTGTATATGATGAAACACATCTCCATTAACTAAGGCTCTCATAAAATCTAATGTTTTTTGGTTTTTCTACCTCTGTGCCTAAATATCCTTTACATTCTCTTTTGGAATAATTGGTTTTGTGTCTCCATTAAAAAAATTAAACCATAAATCATTGAGGATGAGTGTGTTCTAAACTTATTGAGACCATTGTAACCAACTATCTTTGCAGGTAAATTTTGTGCTAATGATAGATTAGATTGAATGCATGATTTTGAGTCTTCAATTTTGAGTTTTAAGTTTTTTTAAACCTTAATTGGTTCTTTATCACTCCAAAATGGACATATTTTATATATACCACTAAATCACTATATCTAACCTCTCAATATACCCACCCTTCCTATATACTCATTATTAAATTGAAGAAGTTATCCCTTTCTATTTACTCACTAGTAGGTGAAATATACTTTAAGGTATGTGAGAGAAGAGTGGTACATGGTACCTAGGTGGAAAATTAAAAAGATTATCCATATCATTAACACTGGATTAAAAATAAAATGACATACATCAATATATTATTTTTGTATTGATTTTTAGATTCACGTTATCTGACAGTGACAAATGGGTGAAAGAGTGGCTCTCCTTATTTCTCCCTGAATTTTAAAATTTTGGTTATTTTCCAAACTTGCTTAAAGTAAATTTATTACGGAAATTAAATTAAAATTTGATCCAAAATGCTTTTCAAATCTAATTGATTGCAAAATTTGAAATAAATCACTTTAAAAAAATTGAAATCATGCTTTTTGAATAAAAGACTAATAAAATATGTGTCATTCTCCATTTTTTTCTTATGTGGAATAATTTATAATATTGGAAATAGAAAATATACTTCTTACTCAAAATTTAATACTTAGTTTTATTTGGAAAAAAATTGAATATCGAGTTTCAAAATTGCCATGTAGGGGTATTCAAAAATTCTACTCCATCAATCCTCTATGTTTCTACTTGAATCATAAATCACCTTTCAAATAAATTTCATGATGAAAATTTAATAATCACTACACAAAAGCAAGTTTACCCACATATTAAATAGAGAATCCACACAAAATTTGAGATCTCGTGTACCAATAGCTCCATATATTACATAGTCCAAATAGATGTCCATAAATTAAATTGTCAAGTACATTGTTATAAGGGGAAAACCTGAACATAGCAGTTTCTAACACCATTCAAAAACTCATGGGTGATAGAAAACACCTATTACATAGTCTTAAACATAAACTAAAAACACAAAATCAGCAAATGATCTTATTGCATGCATTCTTCTATAGAAAAATTCCTTGTTTGAATCCCACACAAACATAATACACAAGAGAATAGTTCCAAGTTATGATTTTTTCAGCTATAACTCCTCCCACATAGTCAAAGTCTAATAAGAAAATGAAAAACCTAGACTAAGATGTTAATAATCTAGTTAAATGCCCTTCAATGATAATCATTGTCACACAGAATAATTTTTTTCAGCTAAAAAGAAATGGAAAACGATACAACTAGAATAATGTAAAAAGAATGAAAAAAATGACAAATTAAAATTCCAAGCTCTGATACCAATGGTAGTATAAAAATATTATTTATGGAATGAAAATAAAATTATATTTCATGATTCAAGTTTTAAGGAGAGCAAACATTACAATATAAAATCCAAAAAGACTATTCACATCATATTCCCAAAGTGACTCTTCCTATTCCAACAAGAATAGAGAAATAAATTATTAGAAAAATATTAAATATAGACACCTAGGATTAACAACAATATAAAATATTATTATACTACACTCTTTGATCTTTTTTAAATCCATACAACTATTTGTTGAACATGCACACCTAGTATTCTTGACTATTAATTGTAAAACTTTTTGGTTGAGTCATGTAAATTTTTTATTTGAGATCACCATTTATGAAACTATTTTTCACATACATCTAAATAACATTCCATCCATTTTGTGTTGCTAAAGATAAAAATGTTTTGATAGTATTCCAATTCGTTGTTGGTACAAATGTCTCCTTATAGTCTATCTCTTCAAGTAGTGTCCTTATAGAATCAATAGATGGAAAAAGATCCATTGAAATGGGATAATTCCATTTTAGACCTATGTATACATGTGGGGATATACCTCCTGCTCCTTCTTCTATTCATTATGCTTACACTAACTATTTATAGTTTATGTAATTTTTTACTCGATAAATGTATTTCAAGGCTAGTTATTTGTAGGGAATATTTTTCTGGTGAATATTTTTAATTAAGAGAATATGATATATTTTTAGACTCAAACTTGGATATGTGAATAATTTTAGACTAAAAATAGTTTAAAAAAAAACACATGTCATTATTTATTGCTCGAATAGCCAAATGATTTTTAACCGTAATGGGATTTTATTTTTGAACCTTAAAAAATTGATGTTCTATGATTTTAAATAGTGTTTGGATCACTATATATTCTTTGGGCCCTACGATCACACTCATCATAATTCTAGAAGGAAAAATTGAAAAATAATTAAATTCACTAGTTATACCCAACCCATATGTACTAGATGTATCAATATATATCCTCAAAATTAAACATTATTAATCATATTTAGCAAGTTACTAAATTGACATTTTTGGGTTATTGAGATAGTATAAAAGGATCTAATACCTACAATGTTTAGATAATACCTATTATGGTTGGATAATAACTGTGATATTTTGATAATACCTGCTATAGTAAAAAATACAATGATGGTTAAAAAATACATGTGATGGTTTGAAAATAATTACAACCATTTTACAATATCCACAATGGTTTGAAAATATTGTGATGATTTAATAATACCCATGATGGTTTGATAATTAAGAATGGCTTTAGAATACTCGTAATGGTTTGATAATATTGTGATGGATTTATATTACTACAATGCCTTTAAAATATTGTGATGGTTTTATAGCATGCTTACGGTTTGAAATTATTGTAATATTTTTACAATATTGGGATGGTTTCACAATATTGTGATGATTAGTGAATCAATTATCATTTATATTATTGGGGTTGTGTATTATTTTGATACCAAATATGAATGTAGAGTAAATGTTATCTTGATTGACACACCTTTTAGTTTTTCTATTTATGTAACCAAAAATGTGAAAAAAATGGAATTGGTTAATATTTGAAGAAAAAATTAAAAAAATGAAATTCTAAATCTTTAAAATATACTGACATTTTTTCTGAGAGAAACATACAATCATATTAGAGGAATAAATTGGATAGTATTTAAATTATTTGAAGGAGCAATTAAAAAACCATATCTAATTTTTTTGAAATATAAAAATAAATATACAAAAACATTATGCTTAATTTTTTATCAATAAAATTAGGGATTATATTATGGGCCTTGCTTGTTAATTAAAACACAATAATAAAATATAATAAAGGTGGTGAATCCACAACATAACGAAACAAATAAAAAATCATAGAAACATGCCATTTAGAGCTGAGGGAAGAATAAAAAAGGGCCTTTCTTTTCATAGCAGGCTAAAATCTTGACATGACAAAAAAAAAAATTAGTTCCTCTAGATAATGAAGACGAAGGCAACATTTTTGGTAAAGGAAGTTGTAATTCAATGGTGCTAGAGTTGGGTGAAGATTAGGGGAGGCCCCTTGAAGATTTCCTTGATGTAGATAAAAACACATTATTGTAAATCCATTCCACAATAGATACCATCTAGTTACACCATCTAAGCAAACTTACCTTAGTTTGTAGAGTATAAGGGATGTTTTAATGCAGAGAGAGGAATGACTAGCAACTTTCCACCAACCCTATGCTTTCTAGTCATGAAATTTCCCACTCCCTTTTCATATGAAGTAGAAGATATCAAAAGGCTATATATTTCCTACCTTCAACATTTCAAATCTTTAGGAATCGTAAAATTTGATTTATTAAAATAAGGCCATTCCAAGAAATCTTACTCTAGCCTCTTATTGCAAGAGAAGTTAGAGGTGCTCATCTTGATTTTTGAGCAATATTGATGGCTTGTATATTTTTTAATTTTTTTTCAATTCATCAATGTTTTAAATAATTATTAGGGAAGAAGTAAGACTAAACTAACTATTATGTGTAGCATGTAAGGCGTAATCATTTAAAATTTACATAGGAAGCTATCACTATCCAAAGCTTAGTATTTTTCCACTTTGTGATATTTGTCAAGGATTACTCAATCAATGATGTGATTGAGAAACCCTCCCAAATCTCATTGAGATTAAATCGTACATATATACATTAAGGATATAACATATTTTTTTAGGCTAAACATTGCAAGGGTCTTTTGTGAAAATCCATTGTGATAGTGAGATGGGAGATGTGATTGTGGAGATGGGGTTTCAAAGAAGTAGGGGAATGATATGAAATTAAGGAAGCTCTAGGAAGAATGAGAGAGAATAGAATAAATTGCCATCATATATGAATATTAATTTCAAGTCACATCTATGTAATTTTGAGTCCTAGTTTAAAAAGTATGCAGAAACCAAATGTTTAGAAACAACGATCTTAAAAATTCATTACAATAAAATTATTTATAATATTAAAATATTTATAATTAAATCGACCTATATATAATGTCAAAATGTTACATTAACCTAAATTTTTATTTTGAATTGTTTATTTTTATCTCTAAAACCTTATCGTGATGCTTCACATTTTAGCAATGCTTGACCAAAATATTTGTCTAAGTCACGGAATACTTGTCATGTCCTATGCTGGTTTTCATAATTAGAGAATGCTACATATTATATTATACTTAATATAAGAAAGGTCGACAAGTCTTACCATGCTTTAGCATAAAGTAAAATTTAACAAGACCTACGATGCTCCACACGTTTGGTGATGCCCGGAAAGGCTGAGAGAATCATGATTATCAAATGGACGATTGATTGCTATATTTGTCTAAAATGACAGATGTTCCATGTTATTTCTCTTTAGGAACGTCGTTTGATATCGGTCTGCCGTGCGCAAAACGAATGAATATCATGATGGTACCATATACCAATATGAACAAACACGTAATGGATTGATTCATACAAATATGTTACCCTCCCGTGTGCGAAAACGGATAAATGACTAGACTATTCTCCATGAAAATCTGAATCTTCATCTATCAAATGTTATTTGCATTCAGTACAGTAAACGATTATAATGATTTTGCAGCGTTTTGCTACATCGAAGGGATCGACTGCGCACAGAAAGATTACTGCGACGAAACGAATACTCAATATTCTAGTATTTATTTATTAATTGATTGCCGTGTTCTTTCTTAATTTCAGTTTTTTCATGAAGTAGAGTATTGTAGGAACTACAACTAAGGTCTAGCAGGACAGGACATTTGGTTCGACGGGATGGGTGAGCCGGAGAAGGTTGCACAGCACCCCACCATTTTTCGTTCAAGACGGCAGTGTGGTTTTGGATGAGCAACTTTCATACTACCCTAACCTCTGGACTGGGATTCGGAGCCACAATCCAAGCTGTTAATGGTGGAGAATGTAACAGAGCTGACCCTGATTCCGTCAACAGCCGCATCGGTTATTAACAAAAGTACTGCCAACAGTTGGGAGTAGACCCTGGCTCCAACTTCTATTGCTAAACAAATTACGTAGCACTTTCTATAAAAGAAGGGCAGGCAAATAACAAATAAGACATATGCTGTTGCTCTGCAAATTCTCAATTCCTGCCGTTGAATAATAACTTTCATGGCGTTCTTTAAGTTTGCATTAATTAATTAATTATTTATATATATATATATATATATATATATGTTTGTTGATTTTCATGTATGCTTTCTCTTTTCATTGAAAAATGTTTTAAAATTACAGGGAAAAGAGTCTGCTTTTTTAGTCTTCTACCTTTAGTCAGTAAAATGTATATTGAGATGAGTGTCATGCTATTGTAAAACAAATGACCAAAATATTAATCTCCTTAAACTTATAATTACAAGAAATAATTGTAGACCAAATTTCTTCCTTAAACTTATATTTAAAGTGAGACTGTTTTTAATGTCCTTAGTTACATAAATATAATGTCAACTTAGAGATTCCTTAAAGTTTGTAGTGAAATTACTTTTAACCTTATTTTTTAATGCCACTTAGATGATTTGTTAATGTTGTTTAAGTGATATGTTAATATCTCTGAATGACTTTGTTAATTTCATTTGTTGACTTTAAAAACATCTTCAAATACGAATTAAGCTTTATTATTAAACATTTACGCTATATTAAATTTAATTTAATCTAATATTTTAAAACATTAAATTTTTGAAATTTTTAATTATTTTAAATTTCCCCTATTTTTTCTTATTTATTATTTTTTAAAAATCATCTTAGATTATCTTAGTTTCCTATAATTATCTTTGATCTTTTAAAAAATTACAAATTTAAAATATTTATTTTAATAAACATCTCTAATATGTCTCATTTTTTCAAAATTGTGCTCAATTTTCAATGTTTGTCTTATTTAAAAAACAAACAAATAAATAAACTGAACTTAAAGTGTTATAGCATTAAAAATATATTCATTATAATGTCATAGAATACTTCAACTATCATTCACAATCCCATACAATTCCCTACATATATCTCAATATGCTCAATTTCATGCATTTAAATCACATAATTTGTCTTGGATATATAATGTCCTTATTTCTTGGCATGAATATCTAAGAAAATACCATTGTATTCCCCTTTTCGATATAAGGGATGAAGCCTATGAATCACTCACCTCAAAATAAATATTTATGTGCATCATGTGTTATAAAGTATATAATTGTTTAAAAATATGTATACAAAGATGATAATATATGTTATTATAAAAATATTTCATCATTCATGCATGTATGTAATAATAAATCCAAGAAAATTAATCTAAAACTTTCAATGTATAGTAGATATATCAATCAACAATATAGTGATAAGAGTCATAGTAGAGGCATGATAACAATCATGGCATCACTCAAAGTAAAATTATGTGTTACAAAAATCACAACACCAAGTTCATAATAATAGTCATATTTGTAGCCACACACAAGCACATACAAAAAATACCATGAACAAAAAATCATACAAGCATAGAGTACATGGCATGAATCTAACTTGACATAGGTAAGACATGGACATGACTCAAATCTTTTGGCACAAGTGACACATGATGTGACAAGACACACTTAATGAACTCATAAATAATATCAAAGCATATATCAATGAAAAAAAAGACATGATCAAGAACATTAATCACACCTAAAGCAAGTAGTTTTTTCCATGTAATCAATCAATGTCATTATTCAGTACAACAAAGTACAATATCTATGTAGGAAATAATACTCCAGAAAGTATGAGCAAGTATAAGTGATGTAAAAAATTATACTATGGTAAATATAATAGTATAAAAAGATATACATGAGAATGTATTAATATGTCCATAGTCTAGTCATGCCCTCTAAGTAAAAGGGGTTCCACTAGGTGTGATTAATGTCATGAATTAGTATGTCTATGTATCATATGTAACTTATATGTCTTCCATCCCACTCATATATACCATGGAAACTATTTATGTACAAAATTTTGACATATTTAATCATGCATATAACAAATAAAATCAATAAATCTTTGTGTACCAACAAAGAATGTCATGCATAGTTCTTAGTTTTGTATTTCTATTGAATATTTGAGCTTTTTACATTTTTAAAAAAATTTCAAAATTCCAATTTAATTATTTTGAAACTAAAATATAATCCTATAAATGTGATGATCAAATGAAAGTCCTATATTTAATAGTGTGAATGTTACATTCCACATATGTGGAGTCACACACACACACACACACACACACACACACACACACACACACACACACACACACACACACACACACACACACACACACACACACACACACACACACACACACACACACACACACACACACACACACACACACACACACATCATTGTCTTAATTAGAGAAATGGTCACTTCCTTTCAAATATAAAACATCATCGTCATATTTAACATGATCTTATATGAACTATGTATGCATACTAGCCATAATAGACTATGTTTTATGTCATTAGAATCCCTTAGTGTTATTTATGAAACACAATCAAATGGTCTTTGTGAAGATGTTGAAGGACATGACAATAAAGTAAAATTTGTTAAATTTTAGAAGAACATTTATGTAATAAATATTTGAGAATAGTATTCGAGGAATGTAAATCATGTACCTCTAATTTGACTTAAAACATTGAACCTATGTAGATTTTAAAATAGGTTATTATGGAGATGACTGAGGAAATGTCCTATGATGGATAGGCTATTCATATGGAACACTTAGAATTGAAAGCACCTAGTTTCTATAAATAAATTTCAAGCATAAATGTAAAAAAGAAGTAATTTCACATATATTTTGTACCCATGGGTGTATTAGTATCTTTTTAAATGCACCACAAATGAGAAAATGTAAGAACTAAGTATAAATAGCTATAGTCCCTACTATGAGTGGTAAAAAAAATCCCATAAGAGGATTTTTTGCTTTCCATATAGAAACATTTTAATGAGTTTGTTTTATTAATGAAGTTAGTATTTTTATATGCAAGACTAGTAATGGATGTCTTAATGCATAGGTTTTTGTTTGACCTATTATCCTCCATAACATATCATATAAAATGTGCATTAATGAAATCACATGTGCTAAAAATGCATTGGTAGAATCATCTTCAATAATTTGATCTACATAAAATGTAATGATATGTATTTATACTTGTGTGATTTAAGTGTAATATTTAGGCCATCTATAGGGTCAGCCTCCTCAATTTTAGAATCATAAGTCTAGGAAAGATGCAAATTTTAATTCATTTGTACCTTTAGATTATTATTGGTTTATTACACCTCATGTTTCTTAACTTTAATAAAAAATATCTTATGTTTCAAATTTAACTGTCAAATGGATTCATTAGTAGGCACTCTAGCATAATTGGGCCCAATAATATTGTTTTAATTCATTCATATATATTATATCTCAAACCAAAGCATTTAGTATTTAAATATCATATGTATCTATGCTAGTCATAATATGCATTGATATTAAACCACTTATTTTTTCCCTCATATAAATATACATTGGTAGAGTGAGTGATATGAGTTTCCACTCAAGTAGATATTTTTACACCTTTTGAGGGAGTTTTAATAACCATGATCATTTACTCTATTAAGGAGTTGAAAGGACAAACCTATTAATACATTTTGAAGATTCAATGATATTTATCTTATCCTCATTATTAGTATCATTGGCCTTAGATTTTAATAGTGATTTAATTTTAAACATGACAATAGGAAACCTATGTGGGAAATTTAGTTAGAAAATTTATCTTAATAATGGAAATTATCTTAATCTCATGGATTTGAAATATATTTCACATGTTGTAGAAAATTTTGAAGTGTTTGAACATAGTATACTCACTTATAGGAAAAATGAGGCTTTGTTGGATATGTATTGCAATAAAAAATATCAACCTAATTAGGACCACATAATATAATTTGGGACTCAATTTTCCATAATTTAATGCCCCACTGAAATAATAACTAAATATGTCTCAATTGGGAACACACTAGAAGTAATCGAGCCCCCTCAACCTTAATGTGACTAGTTAAATCTATTTTAAACCAAAGTTATCTAAATCCCCCATTAAATTAATTAGTTTATTAGTTTAATTTGGGAAGCCATCAAGGTATATTGATCACCCTAATACAAATTTAAACAAACTAAATGACTTAGGGCAAAATTTTATTTAATTGCATCCCCATCTAATTAATTTTATCAAATAGTTCAGTGGGAAAATTAATGAGGGAAATTGAGACCCCTCAACTTTAATATGACCATATAATGTGTTTTAACGATAAAGTATCCAACTAATAAGTCCATACATTCTATTGGGGATGCAATTAGCAAAAAATTAGCCTCTCAAATTAATTACGATTACCTTTTATGGTTTGGTGGTCAATTTTATATAATTGTACCTCATTGAATCAATTAGTCAATACACTCAATCAGGGATGACATTAATTTAAATGGATGAACCTAAACCTAATTATGCAAATCTAAAGTTATTTA
>JARHVA010004519.1:1457500-1465000 GCA_037957365.1 Torreya grandis | reverse complement strand
CACTATCCAATCATTGAATTGATAGAACATGTCAATTGGAATAATAGTGATAGAAGCTTGATATTGAAAATAAGAAAGAATGATCTAGTGACCATTGATGGCTTGCATGGGTGAGCCATCTTATGATTCTGAGATATGATATCATTAGGAAGTATATGGGTGTCACTCAATCTTGGAGGGTCTAGTGGGGTGAATACAAATGACTTGTTTTAGAAAGTTAGAAAACTTGAGGATCATGTTTTATAAATAATCATCATATGTCATCTATTCTATGAGACATGAATAATTATTGGTAACTTCTCAGATGAATAAATATAAAATAACGGACAATGTTTGAACAAACCCTTCATTAAGACAGGTGATAAACAAGAACCCTAGAGATAAGTATGTTGTATCAAATAATGATTTTGGTTAACCCTCATAAGATTCAAAAAATGTTGGAGATTGTTATGTCTAACATTCTCATTTCCTGGTTAGGCAAAATTTTGGTTATACATAGGCAAGTTATATTGAGTCTTACATTGTATTTTCATTAGTTTATAACAATATGAAGGGACATTTTGACATATTAATAGGGTTGTAAGTACATTTTAATATGGTATTTTCACACCTGTTATATTTAATAGCCTATTTCAAGAGTAGTGTTCGAATGTGCATAAATGTTCTTATTTTTTGTAGGCATGCTACAATCATAAAAATTGTGATGGCATGTTTGTTTCCATGATTTAATCAACGAGAAAGTTGTCAGGGTTGGTGTTTTCAACATGTTTCAATTAGAACACCATTATGGTGTTGTCTTATTTTACTTGAAGAATGATAAAAAGTGTGTTAAATGAAGCATTAAAATGGTTTTTGGTTATTAATAATTGAATATTATGATCATTTATACAATTGCATTTAGATTAAAAAAAGTTAAAATTCAAAAAATATTAGTTGATATAAGACTCTTTTGATGAGTGGTATTAAGATAAGTAAAATATATTAGCAATAATATTTTGCTCATTGATTGGGCAAGGCTATTTCCAAGGCTAACATACCCTTTGATGGCGTAAAGGTAAGATCTTGTGATGTAACATTTGGTTACTATATATACATAGTTGTTTATGTGTTTTGGTTGTATCTGTCATTTTGGTTGACTAATTTGTAGCCATGATATAATCTAAACTTGAAATGAGTGATTATTAAGCACTACTTGGTCCTATGAGTTGGAATTTTGTATAAAACAAGAAAGGTTGTACTTGATAAAACACATGCATCTATTGGCCTATAAGTGCCAACATACTATGGATAAGGTATAATTTTTGTCTATACCAAGAAGGGATATTTCAGAATAAATCTTTCAAGTTTTTTTTAAACCATGAATGGAATGTATGTTGATTTTATGCTAAAAAAGAACAACTTAAAACCATGATCAGGTAGTGATAAAAATCCTAGGTACCCACTTAAATCTTTGAAATAGTGATCAAATTTGGGTGAATTCCCTCAACTGATTGATTATGAGATGGTGAGATTGGTATCCCTGGATCATCATAAGATCAATAGAAATGGAGAACATGATAAAAACCTTGGGTTTACATGTGAATGCTTATAATGGCTTCTTTGATATTTAATGTGGTTGGAGTAGGGCATTACACTAACCCATGAATTGATAATGATTGAAAGAGAAGTAACCATAATGGTATGGTTGAATTTGTTAGTGCATATGTTCTCCCACCTAGTGGTTTTACCTACATGTCTTTTTAGCTTACTTAGATTAGTTAATTAAGTCATTAGGGGTAATATAACTTTAAGTGGGTTTTAATTGTGAATTAGGGTTTTACCTTTTTGGTGACCTATTTTCATCCTATATGTACTTTCTTCTTATTCTAAGTTAGTTAATAAAAACATTTCCTTTGTGGAATTTTCTTATTTTTGGATATTTAATTCTGCCTCTACAAGAATTCAACATTACAACATGCTAGCTATTTAGAGATCTTGGTGAACTCTAACATGGTATTAGACCTTTCCTGACACCCTCATGCATTTATATCCTTTGGTATGATCCTCATGCATTATCCGTAGCTAGTTTTTCTTCTCTATGGTCACATTTTTGACCCAAGAGGTATGATTCATCTCTACCTTGAAACTCATGTCAAACGACCTCATATTGAAAATCTAGTTAAATATTCCTTATGGGATTTTTGAGATATCAAATGGGTCTCTCTTATATTTTTGAGCAAGTTCACAGATTTATGGTTGCTTTTTTGACCCTAAAAGCATGATTCTTCTCTACCTCAAAACTCATGTCAAAAGGGCATTGATGAAAAATCCACCTACATATTTTTTATGGGTTTTTCATGATCTAATATTTCATATCAAATCTATTAAAACACCTACTAAAATATGGACCCAAGTCACCAAGATATTTGGAGTGCAGGATGTGATAAGACGACACGAGCTAGAAAAAGAGCTCATTGGATTGAGCCTAGATGACTTAGACACTCTTTAGGACTTCACCAAATTCAAAATTTTGAGATTGTAGTTGAAAAAATGTGGAATTTACAAGAAAGATGAACAACTTGTTTTATCAATACTCTCTAAACTGGGCCTTAAATATTCTATATTTGTGTCCACTTTCCATGCCATTAAGAGTGATCTTGACACCGCATGGAACATGACCATTTTTAAATACCTTTATTGCCTACCTGATTTGGAAGTAAGATAAGTTGATACATATGGGAACAATGAAGTCATCTAAATCTCATTCACTGATTGCTAAAAAAGATAAGGCTTCTAACAATAAAGAGAAAGTAGACCAAGAAAATGTTGAGAAGGATGGAAATCTTTCCACCTCCAAATCAAACAATATAACCCCTTCTTCTAGTCATAATCCTTAAAAATATTTGATCAAATATGTGCATTACTTATGTAAGCATGATAAGAGTAAATTTTTGAAGAAACAAATTGACCACCGTACTAGCATTCTTATTCAGAATAACATAGGTGTTCCAGATTTTGTCAAACCATCTTAATCAATCCATGAATCCACTAAGGCAAATTAATCTAGAAGGTAAAAGGAAAAAGAGAATAAAATGGGGAAACATAAGGGCAAAGAATTAGTTTTAGTTGTGCCTCTAACTCCTCTTACATGGGTTATTGACTCTAATGCTTCACATCACATGGCCTCTTCATAGATTGAGTTTAGTTCCTTGGAACCATGTGACATGTCCTCTATACAACTGGGTGACAACACTTATAAAAAGTTTCTCAAGAGAGGTTATATTGAAGTGAGTGGTGGAAAATTGAATAATGTTTTAAGTGTACCCTAACTCTCAACTAATCTCCTATTAGTCTACCAGATCACTCACCTTATTCTAGGAATGCGAGTTAAATTCACTCCAAATTCAGTGTACATTAGGGAGTTGAACATTGATACTATTTTAGCTATGGGAATGGTCTATCATCAAATGTATCCATATATCTTCTCACATTTTTCTTTTGACTCTCCTTCAAAATCTTTAGATTCCTCTTCCAACTCACATGTACCTATTGATACTTCTGAGCTTGAGCATTTTTTTAATATTGACAACTCTTATTCTACACATGACTATAGAAGTGAAGTAGACACACCTACACCATCTCCTTATCACCTTTTATATATTCAAGATTTATTTCTTGATCCACCTACCTCTAGTCTACTTTCAAAATTATAAGTAAAATGTCTACTAATCTAGGATACATCAGACATTAGGTAGTCTATTCCATAGTTATAGAGAATTCTATTGACATTATTCACCTCTGATTCTAGTGCACCATATTGGAATATATAGGTTGGGATATCTACCTCATAGTATGATAATCATTCCTTTATTAGGAATTACACCTTGGTTGAAGATCCATCAGGCACTTGGTGGACAAACTCACTATTTTAGGGTGAACCACTCTTCACTGCATCTAATTCTAATTCACAGTCAATTTTGAGCATTCCTCTAAGGGACATCAGGTGGCTAAAATAAATTGTAAACCTTAGTGGGGATTTTTAGCTCTCTTCTCTTAACTTATTTATTTTGGGGAGGAGTTTTGTTTTTATGGGTTTTCTTCTTTACCCTAGTTAATGAGAGTTGCTTTGTGCTCGGGTACCTCATTAAGCCTCATTTCCAGGACCTAATTCTTCTACTCACATGAGTTATGCTTTAGGGTGGTATTAGTGTAGGTGTTTTCCCACCTAGTGGTTTTACCTACACATCTTTTCAATTTACTTAGGCTAGTTAATTAAGTTATTAAGGGTCATTTACCTTTAAGTGGGTTCTAATTGTGAATTAGGGTTTTACCTTTTTCATGACCTAATTTCACCCAATATGTACTTCTTCTTCTAAGTTGGTTAATATAAAAATTTCCTTTATTGATTTTTTTTGTTTTTTGAGCTCTCATTATGCCTCTACATGAATTCAAAATTACTGCATGCTCATTATTTAGAGATCTTGGTGAACTCTAATAGAATTTATTTTGATTAAATTATGTGATGAATGTTGATATGATTAAGCACATGGTATAATACATATTATGGAATAATTTCAATTCAAATCTAGGATTTGGTTGAAGATTTGATTAATGCAGCTATTGTCCTAAAGTTACAAGGTTTTGCATAGTAACACCTCCTTGAAATATGAAAAAACTAATAAAACTAAAAAAAATTGTGCGCACGCTTCTAATTCTAAATAAAATAACTAATTTGAAAATTCATTAATATTTTTATCCTTGGAAGATCCCATGGTTTTAATACATGATTAGAAGTTTTGATAACACTCTAGTCAACAAGCATGTTAAGGTAAATTATAATCATTACAACTAAGAACACTTATGTTCCTAAATTTTTTCTAATTGAAAACCCACATAAATAGTGGGGAATATTTTATTTTGTAAGTGTTGTGTTAAAAATAGTAGGTTGCCAGTAATTTTTGCTAAGCTAAGAGCATATTCGGATGGTAAACACAACAATAATTAAGTTTAAAACCTTTACGATGAATAATTATTGGTCTTTCAAGACAAAAAAACACAAACTCTGTACCTAAATTTTAGATTCTTTTGGAATCTTATGTTGGAATATGTGAATGCCACACCTCATCCTATTCACTTTGGTGTCACAAAGATGACACATAATTTGAAAAGTCATTATTTTAGCCTAAAATAAAGAAAGAAGTGGTTGTATTTAATGGTTGTAATTGAAATTCTAGTAAGGTAAGATTGAGCATTGTCATCATGGAAAATTGAAAATGTTATGAAAGGATGTTACTTGTTAATTCAAAAATATTTGAAGTAATATTATTCCTTAGATGTTTGATTTGTCACTAGGGTAGCTCCTCTTTAAAATAAGGATGCCATGACCAAACTTTCTAGCATGTTTCAGATTTCTATTGTTATACCATTATAATTTTTTTCCTTCTACTATGATTGACATTAGAATATTCGATGTAGATGAGAGTCTGGTTTAGATGTTCTATTGATAAAATGATTAAATAGTATGATTAACTAGTTTACTATTACTATGGTAGATGATTATACTTGATTATTTTAATTATGTGTATATTATGCACAATTAATATTTCATCATTGTTTATTATTGGTAATTACACTTTGTTGAGATACTATCGATGCTTCTTCTATTGATGTAGTAATAAGTCAATGAGTTAGGCTCGATAGTGGATTTAGACAACTAGGATAATAGAAATGAAGTTATAAATAGTTGGATTGATATCAACAAGTAAATGTACTTGTGATAGATTCTAAGCCATTTATTAGGTCCTTCTTTTTTGTGGTTGTCTTGTAATTATTATTTTGGAATTGATTATTTATTCGTGTCTTCTTCACATTTTATCATATATGGGAGTTTATGATTTGATCTTAAATTATTCATTTAAGTGATACCATTGATTTAATTAATTTAATCCTTGTGTGTATTTATTCTTTTTTTGAACTTATCTCAACTCCTTTATTAACTTTACTTTTCTTGTTTTACTTGGATTCCATGCTTGGACCCATAGGCCATATTGTTTTGATGGTGACTATGTATAAGAGGTTAGAATGTTAATTTTAAATTAAATGGTGAAAAATATTTTTAAATAAAATTAAATAAAAAATTTCTAACCATGTCATTCTATAACCCAAGGGATTAACTTGGGGAGCCATTTTTTTTAGGCATGCCAAGTGGAAATATGGAACCATATTTTTCCAAGGGATACATTTGGCTAATGAGATAACACTTAGGCATTTTTTTTAGACAAATGGAAAGAAAAAATGAAGGGAATCATGCATGTGGAGTAGGAGAGGAAGAGTTTTGGCAAACAATAAAAATTAGAAAGGATGATGCATTCGTTGGGGGAGAGAGGGAGGTGGTGTTTTGGCTAGCAACGGATGCATGAAGGGATAGAAGGACACCATTTTTGGACTTAGGAGAGGTTGATAACAAAGGAGAATCAACACTTAGATATTTTATTAGAAATGGAGTGAAGGCACACAAGGGGGTTTATACATAGCAATTTCTCTCCATGAAATGAAGGAGAATGCATGAAGAAATGAAGTAAAATGCTATAGTCCAAGAAACCACAATAAATTATTCAGGTAGGAGAAACCATTGTTGGAAAGTGGACAAAGTTATGTAGAAAACTAATTTAGTCAATCATGCATTTAAGTACATAGTGAATAATTATTTTTAAATAACACAATATTATAATATCTCTGAATTACTATACGAATACATATAGGCTATTAAATAGCCATGGTGGTATCACAATAACTTGCTATAACATGGGATATAATGACCTAAAATAGTCATAGGTAATAACAAAACTTACAGGCATACAATTCTTGATAATAAAAAACAAACTAACTTACACTAATTAACAATTTTATGAATATTAAATCTTAACATTCACCCCCTTAATTCAAACATGATAAAAGTCTTTTACACTTTCCATATAGCCTACTCACTTTTTAAGGTGGCATGCCATATATATGGCTTCATGGTATTGGTGGTACCTTGGATTTTCCTTGTAAGATAGCCACAAACCTGTAAGTTATAGGAGTACATCTCTCTATTTTATACACTTCAATGGTTTCTCAAATTTCCACAAATCCTTTCCAAGAACTAGGCACTACTTTAGTGTTTTTGCTCCCCAGAATGTTTTTTAATCAAGAGGAACCAAAATAGAAAATAATGCTTAGTAATTTTATTGAGAAATGACATTTCAAAATAAAACCACACCACACACAACATAAAACAAACACACTAAAATAATGTCACCATAGCAATGACGCAACCCATCATAAGCAACTCACGAGAGGATGCCAATTATCCTCCAACCTCTGTGTATCCTCGATCCTCCAATAGGTTAAGATGATTCATTTAATCTAAGTGTTGATGAAGCTTAGATTATTGAATTTTTTAAGGAGAAATATTCCCCATTATTTATAAATCACGTCTAATTAAAAATGCATCTGTAGAATAATATTTTTTTTACAATT
>JARHVA010004519.1:1365000-1452500 GCA_037957365.1 Torreya grandis | reverse complement strand
CTTCCGACATGGGTTATTGACTCTAATGCTTCACATCACATGGCCTCTTCATAGATTTAGTTCAGTTCCTTGGAACCATGTCACATGTCCTCTATACAACTGGGTGACAACACTTATAAAAAGTTTCTCAAGAGAGGTTATATTGAAGTGAGTGGTAGAGCATTCAATAATGTTCTAAGCGTGCCCTCAGTCTCAACTAATCTCTTATCATTTTACTAGATCACTCACCTTATTCCAGGCATGCGAGTTAAATTCACTCTAGATTCAGTGTACATTAGGGAGTTGCATAGTGATACTATTTTAGCTATGAGAATGGCAAATCTTCAAACTCATCTATATAGCTTCTCACATTTTTATCTTGACTCTCCTTCAAAATCTTTAAATTCCTCTTCAAACTCACCTATACCTATTTAAACTTCTAAGCTTGAGCATTTTTTTAATATTGACAACTCTTCTTCTGCACATGACTACATAAGTGAAGTAGACACACCTCCACCATCTCCTCATCACCTTTTAGATATTAAATATTTATTTCTTGATCCACCTACCTCTGGTCTACTTTCAAAATTATAAGTAAATGGTCTACTGATCTAGGATATATCAGACATCAGGTAGTCTATTCCATAGTTACAAAGAATTTTGTAGACCTTATTCACCTCTGATTCTAGTGCACCATATTGGCATAGATAATTTGGTCCATCTACCTCACAGTATGATAATCATTCCTTTATTAGGAATTACACCTTGGTTGAAGATTCATTAGGCACTTGGTGGATAAACTCACTATTTTAGGGTGAACCACTCTTCACTGCATCTAATTCTAATTCATAGTCACTTTTGAGCATTCCTCTAAGGGACATTAGGTGGCTAAAATCAATTGTAAACCTTAATGGGGCATTTTAGCTCTCTTCTCTTCATTCCTTTCTTTTGGGGAGGAGTTTTGTTCCTATGGGTTTTATTCTTTACCCTAGTTTATGAGAGTTGCTTTATGCTTGGGTACCTCATTAGGCCTCGTTTCCAGGACCTAATTCTTCTACTCATATGAGCTATGCTTCAGGGGGGTGTTAGTGTAGGTGTTTCCCCACCTAGTGGTTTTATCTACACATCTTTTTAACTTACTTAGGCTAGTTAATTAAGTTATTAGGGGTCATTTACCTTTAAGTGGGTTCTAATTGTGAATTAGAGTTTTACCTTTTTGGTGACCTAACTTCATCATATATGTATTTTCTTTTTATTCTAAGTTGGTTAATATAAAAATTTCCTTTGTTGATTTTTTTTGAGCTCTGATTTTGCCTCTACAAAAATTCAAAATTATTGCATGTTCGTTATTTAGAGATCTTGGTGAACTCTAACAGAATTTGTTTTCATTAAACTATGTGATGAATGTTGATATGATTAAACACATCATATATTACATATTGTGGAATAATTTCACTTTAGATCTAGGATTTTTTTGAAGCTTTGATTAATTCAACTATTGTCCTAAAGTTACAAGGTTTTACATAGTAACACCTCCCTGAAATATTAGAAAAATGATAAAACAAAAAAAATTGTGCTCAAGCTTCTAATTCTAAATTAAATAACTTATTTGAAAATTCATTAATATTTTTATCCTTAAAAGATCCCATGGTTGTAATACATGATTATAAGTGGTGGTAACACTCTAGTCAACAAGCATGCTAAGGTAAATTATAATCATTAGAGCTTGGAACACTTATGTTCCTAAATTTTTTCTAATTGAAAACCTGCACAAATGGTGGGGAATATTTTATTTCGTAAGTGTTGTGTTAAAAATAGTAGGTTACCAATAATTTTTGCTAAGATAAGAGTATATTTGGATGGTAAACACAACTAGAATTAAGTTTAAAAACTTTATGATGGATAATTATTGGTCTTTCAAGACAAAAAAACTCAAACTCTGTAACTAAATTTTAGAATATTTTGGAACCTTATGTTGGAAAATGTGAATGCCACACCACATCCTACTCACTTTGGTGTCACAAAGATGACACATAAGTTGAAAAGTCATTATTTTAGCCTAAAATAAAGAAAGAATTGGTTGTATGAAATGGTTGTAATTTAAATTATAATGAGGTAAGAATGAGCATTGTCATCATGGACAGTTGAAAATGTTATGAAAGGATGTTACTTGTTAATTCAAAAAAATTATAAGTAATATTATACCTTAGACATTTGATTTGTCATCAGGGTAGCTCCTCTTTAAGACAAGGATGCCATGACCCAACCTTCTAACATGTTTTAGATTTCTATTATTATACCATTATAATTTTTTTTCCCTATTATGATTGACATTAGAATATCTAATGTAGATGAGATTCTAGTTTAGATGTTCTATTGATAAAATGATTAACTAGTATGATTAAATAGTTTACTATTACTATGGTAGATGATTATAATTGATTATTTTAATTATGTGTATATTATGCACAATTAATATTTCATCATTGTTTATTATTGGTAATTACACCTTGTTGAGATACTATCGATGCCTCTTCTATTGATGTAGTAATAAGTCAATGAGTTAGGCTCGATAGTGGATTTAGACAACTAGGATAATATAAATGAAGTTATAAATAGTTGGATTGGTACCAACAAGTAAATGTACTTGTGATAGATTCTAATCCATTTATTGGGTCCTTCTTGTTTGTGGTTTTCTAGTAACTGTTATTTTGGAATTGATTATTTATTCATGTCTTCTTCACAGTTTATAATATATGGGATTTTATGGTTTGATCTTAACTTATTCATTTAAGTGATACCATTATTTAATTAATTTAATCCTTATGTTTATTTATTCTTGTTTTTAACTTATCTCAACTCCTTGGTTCACTTTACTTTTCTTGTTTTACTTAGACTCCATGCTTGGACTCTTAGGCCATGTTGTTGTTTTGATGGTGACTATGTGTATGAGGTTAGAATGTTAATTTTAAATTAAATGGTGAAAAATATTTTTAAATCAAATTAAATAATTTTTTTTCTAACCATGCAATTCTATAACCCAAGGGATTAACTTGAGGAGCCATTTTTTTTAGGCATGCCAAGTGGAAATGTGGAACCATATTTTTCCAAGGGAGACTTTTGGCTAATGAGACAACACTTAGGCCTTTTTTTAGACAAATGGAAAGAAAAATTAAGGGAAGCATGCATGTGGAAGAGGAGAGGAAGAGTTTTGGCAAGCAATAAAAATGAGGAAGGATGATGCATTCATTGGGAGAGAGAGGTAGGAGGTGTTTTGGCTAGCAACGGATGCATGAAAGGATATAAGGACACCATTTTTGGACTTAGGAGAGGTTGATAACAAAGGAGAATCAATAGTTAGATATTTTATTAGAAATGGAGTGAAGGCACACAAGGGGGTTTAAACTTAGCAATTTCTCTCCATGAAATGAAGGAGAATGCATGAAGAAATGAAGTAAAATGTTATAGTAAAAAAACCCTAATAAATTATTCAGGCAGGAGAAATCATTGTTGGAAAGTGGAAAAAGTTATGTAGAAAACTAATTTAGTCAATAATTCATTCAAATACATAGAGAATAATTATTTTTAAATAACAAAATATTATAATATTTCTCACTTACAATACAAATACACAGGCTATTAAATAACCATGGTGGTAGCACAATAACTTATTATAACATGGGATCTAATGACCTAAAATAGTCATAGGTAACAATTGAGCTTATGGGAATACAATTCTTGATTAAAAAAAATAAACTAACTTACACTAATTAAAAATGTTATGAATATTAAATCTTAACATTCACCCCCTTAACATTATTAATTCCTAGTACTCCCTTAATTCAAACACAATAAATTTTTTTTACACTTTCCATATAGCCTACTCACTTTTTAAGGTGGCATGCCATCTATATGGCTTCATGGTATTGGTGTTACCTTGGTTTTTCCTTGTAAGATAGCCACAAATATGTAAGTGATAGGAGTACATCTCTCTATTTTATACACTTCAATGGTTTCTCAAATTCCCACAAATCCTTTCCAAGAACTAGGCACTACTTTAGTAATTTTAATCCCCATAATGTTTTTTATCAAGAGGAACCAAAATAGAAAATAATGCTTAGTAATTTTATTTAAAAATGACATTTCACAATAAAACCACACCATGCACAACATAAAACAAACACACCTAAATAATCTCACCATAGAAATGATGTAACCCATCGTAGGCAACTCACAAGAGGATGCCAATTGTCCTCCAACCTCTGTGTATCCTCAATCCTCCAATAGGTTAAGATTATTCACTAGGTTGAAGTGTTGATGAATCTTAGATTATTGAATTTTTCGAGGAGAAATCTACCCCATAATTTAGACATCATGTCTAATAAAAAATGCATCTGTAGAATAATACTTTTTTTACAAGTTTGACTCTTTTCATGATAGACTTTTAAAACTACTCTATTGACATTTTTGAATTTTTCTTATGAGATAAATCATTTTAATGGTTATGAGTAAACTTATCATGATATGAAACAATTTATTTGGAAGACCCTCTAACTTCAAAAATGAACTTTATCACTTTGATCATGATATGCATAAAAAGACAACTATAATATGGACTTTAAAAATAGGATCTAATAAACAAAGACTTAAATTTAAAAAGCTTATGAAAGCTATATTAAATTGACACAACTACAAAAAAATTTAACACGACTATAAAAAAATACATGGACACGCTAACAAACTCAACATATGAACAACACAAACAACCTATGATTGACTACTAACCATATATTATGAAAAAATAACTATTTATTCTAAAGTAAAACTAAAGAATAATTAAATAATATACTTAGTTTTCAATTATTGCATGCACATCGCCAACAAAAGCTTTATATACATGAATGGTGGGATATGTGGTAGAAATATAGTAGGAAACAAGCTCAAGATTGAGACAAGCTAGATCATGCATCAAAGGAGTGAAACAAATTGAGTAAAATGATAGGAGTGGCAGTGATTACCATCATGCTCACTATATCAATGAAAATAAAACTTAGATTTGGGTAGAATCTAAACAATTTATAATTTCATGAAGGATTAAACACAGAAAGTAGAATCATAAGGAGAATCCTACAAAGTGTAGTAAAGTACACTACATATTTGAGATATGAAAAATATAACTTAAAGAGAATGAGAAGACTAATATAAGTGTAAACACAATGTATAAGGATGCATAACTCATCCACCTTTAAATTCTACACTTTTTTTGACATCTAATTATTTTATCGTATTCATGAATTAGGTCCAAGGTGTCTGATGTAAATGAAGATCTAGTGATTTGCACTCACCATCCACACAAGAGGATCCCATATCAAATTTTATAAGAATAATATACTACTCAAAAGGTACATGATAGAAATTTAGGTGGAAGCATGAAACTCAACATAGACCATCACTGGATAGAATCTACCTTAAGAGATCATACAAGGCTTTTAACGATATTCAATATTACAGTCTTGCAGAATTGCTTGATGTGTTAACTAGATTTGAGATAATATAATTGCATATTAGAATGGCATTACAAATCTATTCCATAACTTCATTGATACTAGCTAATCTGATACCATTGTTAGAAAGTGGACAGAATTATGCAAAAAATTAACTTAGTCAAACATGAATTTAAATACATAAAGAATAATTTTTTTTAAATCACTTAATATTATAATATTTATCACTTACTATGCAAATATACAAGGGCTATTAAATACTCATGTAGGTAGTACAAAAACTTCCTATAACATATGATCTAGTGACCCAAAATAGTCATAGGTAATAACAAACCTTATGGAAATATAGTTCCCGATATTAACAAATAAACGAGCTTACACTAATTAATAATGACATGAATATTAAATCCTAATGATCATTCATGGTTGAACGTACTTATGTGGCTTTTATTTTTTTGATTGTGCATTATAGAAAACCCTTGCTTATACCTTTATGGATAATTAAACATGGTTGATTGCTTGCATTATGTGGATGAACATACACAAAAATCATGGGTTGTTTTAATACATAAAACCCTCAAGGATGATCTTACATTCAAAAAAAGGATAAGAATACATTACATGCCAACTATTTGATAAATTTTCTCCATACATTATCCTAGCTAAAAGTATATATTTGTATGACATGCCAACTATTTGATAAAATATCAATATACATTAACATAACTGGAAATATATATTTGTTGACTTAAAGTTGTTTGAAAAAATATCTTCATACACTACCATGGCTAGAATACACACACACACGTGCACACGCGCGCACACACACACACAGAGACACACACACATATTGTCAAATAATTGTCCTGCAACCTTCACAAGCTTCATAAATTAATCAATACACACACACACACACACACACACACACACACACAATGTATATGTATATGAATGCATATATATATATATATATATATATATATATATATATATATATATATATATATATATATATATATATATATATATATATATATATGCATGCATTCATATACATATACATGTGTGTGTGTGTGTGTGTGTGTGTGTGTGTGTGTGTGTGTGTGTGTGTGTGTGTGTGTGTGTGTGTGTGTGTGTGTGTGTGTGTGTGTGTGTGTGTGTGTGTGTGTGTGTATGTATATGTATGTATATATATATTTATAAAATGATTAATTTATGAAGCTTGTGAATGTTGCAAGACAATTATTTGACAAAATGTATATATACATATACATATATACATACATACATATACATATATACATGCATACATACATATACATATACATACACACACACATGTATATGTATATATGTATATTTATATGTATGCATGCATGCATGTATATATATAAAATGATTACTATAACCTTCACAAGCTTCATAAATTAATCATTTTATATATATACATGCATGCATACATATACATATAGACACACACACACACACACACACACACACACACACACACATACACATAGACACACACACATGTGTGTGTGTGTGTGTGTGTGTGTGTGTGTGTGTGTGTGTGTGTGTGTGTGTGTGTATACACACACACACACACACACACACACACACACACATGTGTGTCTGTGTGTATGTGTGTGTGTGTGTGTGTGTGTGTGTGTGTGTGTGTGTGTGTGTGTGTGTGTGTGTGTCTATACACACACACACACACACACACACACACACACACACACACACACACACACACACACACACACACACACACACACACACACACACACACACACACACACACACACACACACACACACACACACACACACACACACACACACACACACACACACACACACACACACATATACATACACACAAACACACATGAATGTGTGTGTGTGTGTGTATGTGGTGTCTATGTGTATGCATATGTGTGTGTGTGTGTGTGTACACACAAACACACACACACACATATACATACACACAGACACACATGAATGTGTGTGTGTGTGTGTGTGTGTGTGTGTCTATATATATATATATATATATATATATATATATATATATGTATATATATATATATTGTATGACTAATTTATGAGTCTTGTGAAGGTTGTAGGACAATTTTTTGACTTGAAAAGATGTTTTCAGTGTGTGTGTGTGTGTGTGTGTGTGTGCGCGCACGTGCATGCGCATGCATGCATGCATACATACACACACACACACTGATATGTATGTATATATATGTATGTATTTGTATGTATATATACATACATATATATGTACACATACACACATATACACACACACATATATATACATATATACATACATATATGTACACACACAGACACACACAGACACACACAGACACACACACACATGCGCACGCACGTGCACGTACACACACACACATACATATACACACATAGACATACATATATACATGTGTGTGTGTGTTTTTTGTGTGTGTGTGTGTGCGCGTGCACATGCACGTGTGTGTGTGCATGTGTGTGTGTGCGTGTGTGTGTGTGTGCGCGCATGTATGCACGCGCGTGTACGCACGTGCGTGCATGCGTGTGTGTGTGCGTGTGTGTGTGTGTGTGTGTGTGTGTGTGTGTGTGTGTGTGTGTGTGTGTGTGTGTGTGTGTGTGTGTGTGTGTGTGTGTGTGTGTGTGTGTGTGTGTGTGTGTGTGTGTGTGTGTGTGTGTGTGTGTGTGTGTGTGTGTGTGTGTGTGTGTGTGTGTGTGTGTGTGTGTGTGTGTGTGTGTTGTATGACTAATTTATGAAGCTTGTGAAGGTTGTAGGACAATTATTTAACAAAATGTTTCAATGCATTACCATGGATAAAAATATATCTTGAAGGATTATGGTTTTTAAATCATGATGGATGATTTTTAATATGAATATAATAGCTTAAAACCTACTTTATATGGTTGATTTCATTTTATGCAATATAAGAGCTGCATACACATTTTTTATGATTTGTGCATATGTTTACGAGGCTTAAAATAGTGGCATAGTATGATTGTTCATACTTTTTCAAAGGATGATTTTATATGTTGGTATTATTACATACATTTGAACATTTATTTTAATATTTTTTTTTACTTATTTATGGATCAATTCATCTATTGGAGTGGCTTTATTTCCTTTTGTTGAGAACTTCATATAGCTTAGCTCAATGACTCAGGTGAGTACTCAGTATTGCAATTCGTTCTTTATGGGTTAGGATTGGAATAAATCATTCCATGAATATCCAAAGGAATTCAATAGGATCAATGAGAATTCTTATGCTAATATAGAACTCATATTGATTATTTATTGTGAAGGGATAAATACTTGAGTTGTTTCCTAGTGTTGATATTGTGGGTTGATAGTTTATGATTTGGCTTACAATCATTTCCATGAGGCTTGAATTATTGACCAATAAGATGCATTAAAATTGTATGATTATTTTTTGAGGCATGATTTATTGATTTGTATATAATTATTTGTGAACTAGAGTAATTACCTCTTTTTGGATTTCATTTTATTTTTTGGCTAAACCTTGTTATATGTTGTCAACTTTCCTTTGGTTTTGTTTTAATTGTGGTTGTAAATTTGTCCACACCTTAGAATAATTTAGTTCATGATCATATTACATTATAAAATTCAAATGCATGAATCCACCATATATCTAATGAATGGGGTGGTTAGGGCCATCATATAGATGGTCTCATAGGATTGGGCATGCCGATTGGTCAATTGTGGATTGCCCTCCCTACTGGGATTTTAGTTTATGGTTTGTGGTTACATAGTGCTACCAATATTATTGATAATGATGCTTCTCATTGTAATTAATTATAGTAGTATTATGTCTATTAAAATCATTTTCAATATTCTTATACATCTTTCTATTTCTCATTTGAAGCATAAAGGCTAAAGTCCGATTTGGAATACTCTTTACATTTTTTTTGATGTTGCAAATGCATACTAGGCTATAGTGAATAACATGACTATTTTTTGATGATATTCAATTTATTTAAGGATTCATAATTTGGTTATGAATACTTTTGTTTCATCTATGCATGCCTCAGATTAGATATCTTTACTATTGATGTTCAATCCACTCTTTTAGTTGGAATACTAATGGCTAGACATTAATATTATCTTTTCTTGGGTTGGTTAAATGACATATTATTCATTAATCAATGAATTTAGATAGTATAATTGTTATATTCATGAAGTAGGTCATTTTACATTGATGTCTATAGATACATCTAAGCAACATATTAAGGAATTAGTATTGTAGCCATATATAATTCCTTTGGCTAATTTTTAAGGGTTGTACATGGATGTTATCCTCTTCTCCAGGAAGTGAAAAATTTGTATTATATATATGAAAGTGGTTAGACTTTTAATTATTTATTATTACAATTCATTATTTTATTTTATTTTATTGATTATACAAGGGCTTTTCATAATTTAATCTCTATGCATTGTTCATTTCATATATACTAACATGAGTTGTTTCAATTATGTAATATATGTTATACTAATCATGCAAGTTGTAAACTAGCTAAAACTTAATCATGTTTGTAATTTGTTGAGATTATTATGTTAAGTTACCTAGCTGGAAATTAAAAAGTAGAATATCATTTATTTGTGTAATGAAGAAGAGAACTGTAGTAATGGTGTGAAAGAAAGTTTATAGTTGTTATTTGAGCTTATTATTCCATTTTAGATGGTTAAGATTGAAAGTTACTATATTAATTAAATTCTGAAAATGAATTAATTGTGATGTATTATTTGCTTCATGAGTCCATTAGAAACATGTCAAAATTTTCATAGATCATCAAGGTTGTGACAGTTGGTTGCAATCTAATGATGGGCCTTTAATTGATCATGTTCATGATAATAAAGTAAATGGTAAAATATATAAATTAATTTATTTATATGTGATCAATTTCATATCTTTACAAATTATTAATATCTAAAAATATTTACTATAATACTAAGTGGGTATAAACCATGGAAATTATGTGATAGGATTTTGGTCAGTTGTCATATCAAAAGTTATTTAAAGTTTATTGCACGATTCATTAAATAGGGATTAAAATTGTGCTTTGGGTCACTTTATTCCCAAGCTCAATCTTGTCTTCACACTTTCATATCTAATGTTATGATCTTGTGGGTCATGTATTAAGTACAAAGGCAATTATTTTTTTCCCATCATTTGTTGAAAAAAGTCAATTATTTATAATATTTTTTATAACAAATTATATTAATAAATTATTTAATTAAAAAATATTTTATTGGTAATTCACAAGGCTATTAAATTTACCCTTTGAAATTATTATAATGAGAAAATTTAAAATAAAAATATAATAAAAAAATAAAAAATAAAAACTATAATCAAATTATTCATGAGTCTAAATGTTTTAAGAGCAATTATAAAATAACCCATAAAACAAATAAAATATTATATATTTATATACAAAGGTAGTAAGAATTCTTGGTCACCTCTTGGGGAAGTGGTTGCCTATGTCAAAGTTTTTAATGGAAGGGTTACTAATACTTCACCTATTTTATATGTTCAAGTAAACATTATTCATATGAGTTAATGTGAAAAAAACTCATTTGTCTTAATAATTATTTTTATTTGTTTTGGTTTGCATGAGTGCTCCAATTTAAAATGAGAAGGTGTAGTTGTCATAGAATTCCTTAACAACATGGTTAGATCTCAATATCCATTAGAAAGGTGATGGTTAATGGCTAGTAGAGTGAGGTAATATGTGATATTTCATGTGCCACTTAAAAATATCCATGGGGATGCAACTTAAGTTACACATGACTCGTGGTGCGTGGTTCTTGTATATACTCTATAAATTATTTATTAATATTTTTAGTTTTTAGTGTATTAATATTCCATATTTGACATTGGGGTGGGATGACTTTGAGCCAATTCAATGAGATATATGTTATAGGTCCTTATTCTCAATGATCATACTTCTTAATACTCGGTTTACACATTTTTAACACATTCAAGATTTCCACATAATTTCCGTAGCCATCTCAATTTTATTTAATTGCATCCTCATCTAATTAATTTTATCAAATGGTTCAGTTGCATAATTAATGATGGAAATTGAGAATCCTCAACCTTAATATGATGACATAATGTGTTTTGAGGATAATGTTTCCCTCATTGAGGCTCCCATTAAACTAATAATTTTGTACATTTTATTGGGAATGAAATTAAGGTAAATTTAGATTATCAAACTAATTATGATTAACTTTTATGATTTGGAGGTCAATTTTCCCTAATATATTACCTTATAAAATTAATCACTCAATACACTCAATTGGGGATGTAATTAATTTAAATGGGTCCACTTGAACATAATTGTGATAATATAATGTGATTTAGGGCTTAATTTACTATAGTTAAGTTCCCCATTGAAGTTAAATTGGTTTATTGTTTTAATAAAGAATGAAATTCTAGTAAATTGATTCTTCTCAGCCCAATTGAGTCTCTCGATGAATAAATTAGTTGATTGGTTTAATTGGGGACACAATTAAGAAAATATAATCCCCTTAAACCTAATTGTAACAACCTAATGTGATTTGGTGCTTGATTTTAACTAATTGATTTCCTCATTAATGAAATTAGTCGATACATATGATTGGGGATGAAATTAGGTGGAGTCAAGCTCCTCTACCTAATGTCATATAGGGCTCAATTTTCTCTAAATTAGCACAAAATTGAATCAAAGTCATTAAATTTAATGTGTTAAATAATTAATGTAAATCAATCCCTCTCAACCTAATTCAGAGAAAATAAAAATTGATCTTGGGATAAATTTACCCTAATTGAGTCTAAGATTAGACTAATTACTCAAGTTATTGAATGGGAGAAATAATTGGGGGAAATATAAGCCCCTCAAAAAAAATGTGACGACCTAAATTTATTTGGTGTTCAATTTTAATTAATTAATTCCCTCCTTCAACCAATTAGTCAATTAACTCAATTATGGACATGACTACATAAAATTGAGCCATTGAACATGATTACAACCACATAATGTGATTTGGGGCTTGATTATTTCTAACCGAGTGCCCCCATTAAACTATTCACTCAATTCATTAGATGGATGACTAGATCAAGGAAAATTAAGTCCTCGTAAACTTAATTATGATAATATAATGTAATTTTTAGCTTTATTTTCTATAATTGAGTGCCTCATTCATCTAATCACTATATTGGTTAGGTGGGAGACTAAAATACAAAAAATCAAGATAAATAGAGCTAATTTCATTAACATATTATGATTTGGGGATCAATTTTACTTAATTAAATGTCTCATTCAACCAATCATATGATTGGTTGGATGATAGAATAAAATAACAAAATAATCAAGTGGTATAAACCTAATTCCAATAGCCTAAATTGAATGTTTTTACTATGAATAATCCTAATAGTATGTATGTATGTATGTATGTATATGTATATGTATATTACTTAGTTTATTATTGAAATATTGCTAAATAATATATTTATTTAGTATTATTGAATCTCTTCCTATGTGTAATAAATCTAGAGAATTAAACTTTAGAACAATATTCATAATCCAACATTTTTAACACATAAAGATTCACTCCATTTGTTCGTTATTAATTTTATTCCATTGGATTTCATATTTAATATATTTCATTATTTATGTAGTTTAAATATAATAATTTAAATTAAGGATATATGTAATGTTTATAAGTTTTAATTTTATCAATTCAAATTAAATAAAATTTTATTTTATATTTATTTTATATAAATCTTGCATTCATTATTTTAAGAGAAGTTTTATTTTATTTTTTTAAATTATTAATTTATTTGAACTTTAATTACCTTGATTTAAGTACAGTGAATTTTCATACTTAAAAATACAATGTTAAAATAGTGTTTCTTACTAATTATATTTTTTATATTAATTTTTAAAACTCTTTATATTAATAGCATGACACCTTGATTCATTATCAATAATGACATGGGTACATCTTCTTCGTAGTTCAGTCGATCCAAAAACCCCTTCTATGTTTTTAATAAAGACCAATTTTTAGTAATCACATAGTCTTAGCTACATTCATAAATATTTGATATAAGGAATGCAATTTACCCAATATTTTAAAAAAATTATAATAATATTAATATATATATATATATATATAATCATTTACGTTGTTAATTATAATATTTATTTAAAAATGACTTAGGGTTAGGGTTAGTTTGAGTGGTTGGGAGAAATGATTTAGGTCACCCACGTCTAAGGGTCAATCCTTGATTTACATGTGGTGTGTGGAGTGGGGAATTTGCACATCACCTACACTTTGGAGTGGTCATGGGGACACCTTGAGGTAGGGGTTAAACTTCTTAATGTGTTCCATGTAGATCCCAGTGGGATGATTTGACTATGGATCATTTGGTGGACATTACAAACCCAAACCCACATCCATTAAGCTTCTGATGTAGATTAAAATTTTCGCTTGAGGGTTAGCTTGAGTAGATGAGGGCAATGACTTAGGTCACCTAGGTCTCAGGGTCAATCCTTGATTTACCTACGGTGTTTGGAGTGGGGTATTTACACATAACTTACACTTAGAAGTGGTCATTGGGACACCTTGAGGTAGGGTTAAAAATTCTCCATGTGTTCCATGTAGATCATAGTGGGATGATTTGGATATAGATCGTTTGATGGACATTATGGACCTCAACCCACCCCCATTAAGTTTCAGATGTAGATTAAATTAAAATTAATGTTGTGTGGAGTGGGGAATTTTCACATCACCTAAACTTTAAATTGGTCATGGAGACACCTTGAGCTAGGGGTTAAACTTCTCCATGTGTTCCACATGGATCATAGTGGTATTATTTGGATACAGATCATTTGATGAACATTACAAACTTAAGACTACACCTATTAAGCTTCAGATATAGAATAAATAAAATAAATAATGGCTCACAGCACTTTCCCACCTATCATAATTTCCAAAGATAGATATGGTTCTCCAAGAATAAACCTATATGGAAGCATTGTTCCTCCTATCCTACCCCAACTACCACTACTTCCAACTACACCAAACTATCAATAGCTTAGATCTACTCCAATTGTGATAAAAAATTCTATGACTGGTTTTACAGATTCAAACCCTTTCAACTACACCAAACTAATTGGGATATCATGGAAATGGAGGTGGATGTTAGACATAAGGATATATCCTTCATTGATGTTATCTCCTATAGGCTAGTCTCTAGATCAGATCCTAAACCTTTCACACCTACTTCTCTTGAACTAGTAGTGACTTTTGATGAGGAAAAAACTAGGTTTATTCTCAAAATAAAGGAACATTTTTCCAAGATATTAATAGCTATATCTTGAAGCACTGGAAACCCCTAATCTCAGGAAGTCTTGATTTTTACCTTTACATGAAATCTTCTTTATAATAGTTTTTCATAACATTGATGATAAATAAAAGATTTAGGAAAAATACTGGAGATTAAATCACCATCTTTTAGTATCAAAACCATGTTCTCCTTCCTTCAATCCCCTCACTAAACCTTTGCACATAAAACCCATCTAGGTTCATCTACCCAATCTTTCACTATAGTTTTGGACTAATTCTAGTTTGGAGGCTATTGGTATATCTCTGAGAGAGTTTATAAAACTTCATCTACATACCGATAGTTTATACCTCACTATATTTTCTAGGATCTTAGTGAATATTGATACCTCCAATAACCTTCCAAAAAAATCACCCTATAAATTAGAGACCACTCTTGGTCTCAAGATATTGACTATGAGGGTTTACTATTTCATTGCTATAGTTGTTTTGGCACTGGGCATTTGACAAAAAACTATAGTTTCATCAAAAAATAAATATTCTTCTTGGTGGAAAGATTTTATCCCCAAAAATATCATGATGTTGATTGTAGATGAAGAGTGGGCTACTGACAATGAGGATTCTACCTCTCCTTCTAAAGTCCCTACCTTTCTTGTTTCAAACAAGGATCCTGAAAGCTTTCCTCAATTTGAATAATAACTCTTGGTCAATTTAATCTCTTCAAGGAAGGTGGTGTCATTTCCATCCACATCCTCAAAGGAGATCCCTGATTTGCAATCTTCTAGGGAAGATACTAATTTAGGGTCATCAGTGGAAAATAAATCCCACCCTCATGCCTCAATTGTGGAATCACCAACCTTTTAGGCTAATAATAAGGGTGAATGTTCTATGGTCTAAAAAAAGAAAGAGGGTATAAAAAAACAGTGACCCGGCCTTCCTATATATCTCTCCATTTGGGGGGATTCCTAGATAATATTTTAAGAATTAGTGAAAAAGGGGTAAGGTCCCTATAAGAAGTTTGGAAAAAATTTCATGGAAGTTTCATAGGTAAGTTTTTTTGTCTCTTTTTGGTGGAATTTTTTGTAGTGTGGGTTTCTTTCCACCCATTTGGGTACCGCTAGTAGAGGCATCCCATTTGAGCATTAATATTTTATATTTAGTTCACTCCTTTATATAAGAATATAGGGCCTTTCAAAACCTATTTTAAAACTATCTAATGAAAAAAATATTCAATTTTAAATACAACAAAAATCATCATATAAAAGGAATAAAATAAGCGAGATTTAGGTCTATCCCTAAAAAAATGCCACTATTAAATTGTAGACACCTCAAAATAATCCTTAAAAATTTATTAGCTCTTGAATTCAATTATTATATAATTTTTTGGTGTAAATGTCAAACCCCCCCCCCCCCCCCCCCCCACCTTCCTCCCCCACTCCCCCCTCCTACATTTGCTATTTAGTTAGGATTAGATGCGGGTTAGCCTATCTATAGTAACACTCAACCCCTTTAGAGAACTGAACTATAGATGGTTGGCCAATATTTATATAGAGTGGTTCTAGCCTTGTAGGCTATACTTGTCAATTATTTGTTTGAATTAGTAAATATTAGATTTCTTTTACTTGTCAATTATTTGTTTGAATTAGTAATTCTTGGAATTATTTTTTATAATCTTGTAATGGTTACCAACACATCTCTCAATAGATTTCATTTTTTCTTTCCTATATCCTTTAACTTCCATTAATTTTTGATGTCCCCTAACCCGTTTCTCAGCATCTTTCATTTTCTCTTTTTTATCTCTTCTAATTTTTATTTGTAAAACCCATTTGTGCAAAACATTGTATGCTCTAAAAACTCTTTTAATTAGTTGATTTTGGATTAAGTTACTTCAACCCTTTTGTCCAAGTTTATCTTTTCATAATAGTTGGAGTTATTTTAAGGGGCCAAAAGGGTATGAATTGAAATCAATTAAGATATATGTCAACATAAGGGAATTATATAAAAAATATGAATTAAAGTAAATGTCACATAAGAAACATTAGTAGGTAACATTAGCACAAATGTTAGCATAACCTTTTATGCTAAATAGTTTTTTTAAATAACATTTAAAAATTAGGTCACATGTGATTAAAATTATATTTTATTTCTTTATCCTCATTTTAATATATTTTAATCACTAATTGTGGTAGGGAATTACTATTTGAGGAATTTAAATTGGTTTTTATTGCATTAGGCAATGCCAATTTAAGTGGTTGATTTCCAGATTTTTTTCAAGGTAATGCAAGCGTCAGTGTTGGGGACTTTATGGGTTATGGGATTTCATGCATTAGGTTTTATGCATCATTTTTAAAAAAATTTGGTGATTTTGTGGGCTATATTATACTAATGTTTGATTTTATTATTATTTAATATGTGGGTTAATATTTTTAAAATGAAATTGGCTAAGGTTTATTTAATGGAAATCCTATAATAGAATAATGGGAGAGATGAATTTATATAGGATGAATAACCTTAAGGATGTATGAAATAAGAATAATAAACCATCTAAATTTTATCTAGTAGAAGAAGAGGATGGTAATAAATAAATCTAAAAAAATCTTGTTTTTTTATATATATGGAACATAAATTTAAAAAATTAACATATAATTTATAATGTTAAATACATTTAATGTTTAAATAAAAATTTAAGAAAATATAAAATTGAAAAATGATGTGTGTGTGTGTGTGTGTGTGTGTGTGTGTGTGTGTGTGTGTGTGTGTGTGTGTGTGTGTGTGTGTGTGTGTGTGTGTGTGTGTGTGTGTGTGTGTGTGTGTGTGTGTGTGTAAACACTTAAATTGAGTACTAGAAATTTGGAAATATCTATTTTAACATGTATTGACATAATTCAAATTGTGAGTACCTATTTGATCCTTGTGCACACTTTTCCTTTTTGTATACCTCATTTTTATAGTCTAACCTAATTTACTAATATAATTTTTTAGGATCACACTATTCTATTTGAGAAAAATCCATTATCCTAAGAAGAATATCACCATTTCTCAAACCATTAATTTTTTTTCCAAGGATAGTCTCATGAAGAATAATACATTTGAAGTTTTTTCTTGGTGACTTCCTCTACAATTAATTCCTAGGAACCCTTAATTTATAATTTTAAAATTCAAATGTCTCTATTTGGTTGGCATAGACATGTTTCATATGTCATTCAGAATGGGAAATATAAAATAGTATTCTATAAATAGTAATCAAGCCTAAGGTATAATGACTTGGTAATTCACTCACTACTTAGCATTCACATTTAGAAATACATTAGAGATATATTGAGACATTATTTTAAAATTATTCACATGAAAACCATTTAAAAAATTCTCCCTAGAGCCAAGTCTTAACACAAACATACACCAAATATGTATGTTTTCAAGTGTCAAAAGCATGACCACAATGGTGCACATAGTTGGGAGAAATAAAATTGGTTTTATCCATCTTTAAATAATATTAACGTAATGTTTTATCAAGCATTTATTAGGGTATGATTATAATTATCCAACCCATCTTTCTAACTCATTTTTCGATGTCATATTTTCTCAAAAGTGTAATTAGGGTTTTAAAGTAAGAATAATCAAAATATGGATCAACATATAGTGCTCATATATATTTATCATATCTAAAAGTTTAAGATAAATAATCTAAGGTATTACAACTATGAATAGTCAATTGGGATAACTTATCAAAGAATCTTGGACATTTCTTGTAATTGTAGGGGTTTGAGCTTAATATACAATTTTTATGTAGGTTTTGAGGTGCTGTTTATTGATCTAAATAGTTACGTATCTAATACAAAATATTCTAATAAACTATGAGCCATTGAGTGATGAACATATAATATAAATCACCTAAGTACATAACTCTTCCTTTCCTTTTTTTTTTAAATTCTGATAATGCTAGGTGCAATATCAATATATCTTTAGCATTCATGTTTGTATGATTAATGCTCTATTTGAGATAGTTTTAGTGTTCAATAGTTTTATATTATTTATATTTCCTTAATTACAAAATAATTAAAACATTTGTTTGAAACTAACATGAACATGTTGTGTTTATTTTGAGTTATATTTGAGTCCACATTTAGTCATGCCTTGAGTGCTTGTGTGCTTCATGATCATGATATTATATGTGTATGTGTGTGAATGATTATGTATATAATTCCTTAGATAATTAGTGATATGATTTATATCATGGATGCTTAAATTACGTGTAATTCCTACTACATTCAAAATAACAACATACAACATCAGTTTCAAATATAGAGTGAAATACTAGTAAAAGTAAACACTAAGATAAATTGTTTCCCCAAGGGTGTATTTTACCTAAAAATATGAATTTAATAAGAGAGAATCACACATAATGGTTGATATCTCTTAAATTAAGTGAATATTGTAAAAATATATACATTATTTAGGTTTTCACTTTTTTGTATTCAATTATTAGAAACCATAATTAATCCAAGGTTAACTCATGCCCTAACTCTAGGAACATAAAATATAGAATATTTGAAATAATTCTAACTAAGCTTGTATGTAGAAACATACAAATATATTTATTGTATTTTAGTACACAACATGTCCTTTGCCTTCCAGATATTTGACCTCAAAGCTAGTCAAACAATAAAATGTAAAATTTCTCATTAAGAAAATGAAACATAAAATGTCTACATACTACATGAAAATTTTGAATAACCAACCACATACCATGACTTTACATACTTTAATAATGATAATGACAGAATTTTTTATAACTATTATGACTTTCATTACATTTTGGACACTTTTTCCAAAATGCTTGTCTTTGTCTTCACCATTTACTACCACGTCAGGAACTTTATTTATTTATTTATTTTATATTCCTAAATTTATCATAGCTTGTCCATAACTTCAAAATAAATCAAAAATTTAAATCCTTTTCAGATCCTAATGTATGGCTACAAACTCCTATGTTTTTTAAGGTACATATTCTATGTGTATCACCTTGCACTTCATCTTGGACATGCACATAAAATTCTTTTGAAGTTTCCTAAAATTTTCCTTAATGTATCTATCATTTGAAAAATATTTCATTTTTCTTCATTCATTAGTAGTTTTGTCTAGGACACCACATTCACCACTACATTATTGTTTAGACATAAAACATGAAATGCATAATGCAAACTCATAGTTTTCAAGATGTCTGATTTTTATAAAACTTCCCTCCACCTTTGTATGCACCAAATATGGACCATGTGACATTGTTTGGTGCTTATTCTTGCATGAATCCTTAAATGTCTTCTTTTTATGCAATTGAAACTGTATAGAAATAATGTTCCTAATATTAAAACTAACTTTTGTCCTATGTTGGTCTCCTTGTTAATTTATTGTATTGGCACTCATTGTAATGTTTTCTCTCCATAGTTTTATAATGTTTTACATTTATTCAATAACTCTCTCTAGTAATATGGAAATTCCTTTATTACTTAACCAATATAATGATTATGGTGTCTCATAACCATAGAATGTCTTGAAAGGTGAATTATTTTTGGTTTTGTGGTACATGGTGTTATACCTATACATAGTCAAATGTAACCATTATACCCACTTACACTAATTATCTCCTACATACATTCTTAGATACCCTTCCAATCACTTATTCCCCATATTTTTTAAACATTTATTTAGGGGTAATATGTAGTTCTCATATTAAATGTACTAACTACATTTAAAAATACATCATATTAGAAATGAATTTAAAGTTTTTGATCTTGATTGCAGTTGGTCTATATAGGAATCCCATGTATCTTAAACACATGTTATAAATGTAATTTTACAAAATTAGGACCTCTACTCCTTCCATTTATTTTCAAGATGAAATGGTCATAATTTTTCAATCTATCTACCACAAAAAAATTATATTTAACCTCAATGCTAGGAATACTTATGATAAAGTCCATTCACATAATTTTTCACTTTTTGTTTAGATCCAAATTTGGTTGCATAAGGCCTATATAATGAACACTTTAATCCATATTATACTATTATATTTCAAAATTAATTAAATAATTTAAATTGTTAGTCTTCATTCAAATTTAAAAAAAATACAACCTTTAATGTTTTTATATATTATCTTGAACCACAGATGGCGTATAGATAGAGATGAATGGCCATTCTCTAGTGACTTTTGAACAAAGGGATAGTCACCCCTAAACTAAACATGTCCTTTTAAATTAAGGTGGTCATTTTGAACTAACTAAGCACTCTCATTACTCCCATATTAATTTTATTTCATTGGTTTATTTGAAGTGTGGAGACTTAAATAGTCTAATACAAGGTCTTATATCCAATTAGGATTCGCTAATGGACTTGGATTGAAATATTATAAAGGTTACTTGGTGTGTTTTTTAGGTCACATTAAATTTAATCAGTCTTAAATTTATCTTCCAATCAATTGAAATTAATGAAAAAATTACTCAAAAGAATAGTAAATTCAATAAATATTATACTATTTTTCTAAATAAAGACACTACGTCAATGATGTAAAGATGTTTCACAATTAAAATTTTATGGAGATAAAGTAATATAATGATTAAAAAAATCTAAAACATGCAAGGTAAGTGGAGAATAAAAATGTGGTGAATTGACAAAGTGGGTTTTTAAAGGATATGTTGAGCAAGCCATATACTTGTATTAATAATTATATAATGAAACTAATCATACCACCATTATACTTCCATAAAGTAGTGACTAGGTTGGTCTCCTAACATTCACTAGGTGTTTGTATGTGGTGAGTAGTCTTCAAGAATGTTATTTTCCATGCACTAATAGTTTTTGGCAGACAAATGGTCTTAATCTAGGTAAAAATAAGATCAACTAGGTGCATCTCCTATATACCTTGAGGTATGTTGGGGCCAAAACTTATGGAAGATATATATAATAAGATTTAAGAAAAGGTCCCTTCCTTTTGTTACCACTATAAATTTAATATTTTAGCAAATTGTCACCATAAATCATTCCTCAAGAATTTTTTATAGCACTTATGTATTTGATAAAATGTCCTCACTTCATGACACACTTAAAACATGCAACTACTTCAACAATAGTGATAACTCCTTCCTAATTTACATACCTCAAAAGCACATAGGGTTGGTCCATATGCCAGGGGATGAAATCCTAGTCACCACACCCTAAGTAATCATTATTGGTGATCAAGGTCCAAGTCACACAATAAAAAATAATGAAAATGTAAATTAGGTTAATTATAATCCTTAAATTCCCATAAAGGACAAGAGGAGAACACATGTAACATTCACTTCAATATGGGGAAGGAAACAAAAACTATTTTGATCACCCAAGATCCAAAAAATAGGTAAGGGGGAAGAATAAATGCTTAGGCTATCACACACAAAGACACATAATCAAATAAAATAATTAAATTATTGATTTTAATACACCAAAATCAAGGGTTATGAATGTTTGTTTGTTTGGTTTTGCCTTCGATAGGGAAAAACTAAAAGTAAACAAATTAATAGTCTTATACTTAGCATTTTAAAAGAATTTAAATTCTACAAGTGTGTTATTTTTTTTACCATTAGTGATTCTTCCAATATATAGGATGATTTCAGTAATATATAGGCTTATTTTACCAATATTTAAAACAAATGGAATTAGAAACTAAAGACCAAATTTTTAAAAATCATTGAGCTAATTTACTACTACTAACCAATTTTTTGATAGAAAACATGTTTTTGCTAAGATAAAAAACAAAAACCAAAAAATAGAAATGATGTTTCTGCTAAACATAACCACTTTTTAATCAAAGTGGACCATGTTTCCATTAGAGTGTACCAGATTTCTACCAAAATATAGGATGTTTCTACTAAACCTAAAAAATAGATAGTAGAAAAACACAAATTATTCCACATAAGTATACCACATTTGTATCAAACTATAGCATGTTACCACTGAACCATTAAAATAAATAGTCAAACCATATAAGTATACCTTGCTTTTTCTTGAACTATAGCACATTTCCACCAAACATGAAAAATAAAAATTCAACAAAGAGAAATGATGTCATTACTATATGCCATGTTTTCTCCAAGATCATAATGATCACAACAATACATACAAACACAATATGATATATAAATAATGTTTTTTATAATTAAAAATAAATTCCACTAATTATAGTAGTTTTTTTTCTACTCTACATGTCATTTTTGATAATACATAAAAAAGGTCAAATCTATAGATAGTTTTCTATTCACATAATACACAAAAAGTTCCTAACACTTCTGATTATAATTCCATCATTATTCATACTATTTAAATCATGCTTCTAAGAATGGATATGTATAATATTTTCACGAAAATGTGGGGAATACTGGTTATAGTTGTTACTAAATTGTGGGATAGGAGGATTAAAGAATATCAATGTTGATTGTGGGTTTTGGGTTCTACTAGGTGTGTCATATGTATATATCAAAAGGAATTTTATTAGTACATGCAATAATTATTGTAATACAAAATATAAACACACATAATATACTTAAAAAACTAACACCTAATATAACTTAGAAGAACTATATTTAGAAAGGAATCAATCAAAATTTATATCTTGAATCGTAGAAAGTCAAACAATCTCTTTATTTGGATTGGATGTTGTTCAAAGAATGTAGTTTAAATTTTCCTATTAGATGTGTGTGATCAAATGGACCACATCTTCCTTTAGTAAATATATGATGTATTTATTAATATTTTATGCATGATTGATGATTTAACCTTAGGATTTGGTAGAGATTCATTACCTTGGATAGTCATGTTGAAATGAAAGGGGGACCCCTCCATTTATAGATTATCTGATGGATGTGGACCATCGATCTTGGAGTAAGATTTATGGTTGAGTATAGGTCATCCTCATAAATGAGGGAGGTGGAGTGTGTAAGAGGAGGAATTGATGAGGCATGGGCTTATGAAATGCCTTGTTGAAAAAGGGATTGCATGGGGATTAGAAATGAATTAAAAATTAATTTGTGGGAGAATGTGAGGAAAATATGATTTATTGATTTATGAAAATAGGGATATTCTAAATTCCATAGATTTATCCATTAGAAAAATACTATATAATTAATTGAGATTAATTAAATAATAAGAAGTCATGTGCATTTTATGGTGAAGAATGTAATCATGGAAGAAACAATTAATTGATCAGGGGGGATGAATAGTGATTAGAATAGATATGTTAGAGTGAATGTATTAATGATTACTAATGAATGGATGATGTTTGCATTAATTAGGAAGATAGTTAAAATCAACAAGAATTTTTTGATTTTAGGCTTCTATACTCAGCAAGTGATTTTATCTTGTCCTATTTTTACTAAAAACTCATTAATCACTCGTGTACAAGTCATTATAGATTTATTATAATATATCATTCCAAATCAAATTTCATCACATATATCATTACCTATGAATAATCAAATATAACATTATTTTTATTCTTACAACATGGGGATTTGGACATAATTTAGTTTATAACATCTTGTTTGTTTAATTATTTTAGCATTGTTTAAGTGTTGTACATTTTATTTGATTTTTTAATTATATGTGTGTGTTTATTTCTTATTGTGTTTGTGTAAATCATATGTCATACTATAATAAATTCATCATGGGCTTCTATATTATGGTGAATACTATTGTGTGTTATATAAAAAATCATGTTGTTTAAAAAAGTGAAAACATGTGAAATATTTGTATCATGTAATTTAAATCATCAATTACACCTATCATCCTATCATATTATCCATTTATAATTATCCATCACTATCCATATGAAATGACTAAGTGTGTATTAATAAAATTAAACCAAGAGTGATAACTATATCACAACATCAAATAACATTATATAATCTAAATAATCTAGATCTATCATCATATAAAATTAATAACATCATGTCCATCCATCACACAATTAAATATACATATATATTCAAACAAAAACATGTAATCCAATACCATCACATCATAATAATACTTAGACAATAATAATCCAAATCAACATCAAATCATTATTATATATATAAAATATCTAGATATACAACATCCATGTAACCAAAATACACAATATACATCTACATATCTAAAATATCCTATACACATCCTTATCAAAATCATATGTATAAGGGTTAGTTATGTCTCTCTATAGTGGACTCTTGGGTGGTGATTTACTTGATGAAGGACTCCCCCATGATGTAATCCTCTAAGGTAGGGCCTACACTGAGCATGACAATAAAGACATCAAAGCTAATTAAGATATCTATAATGATCCTAACCACCTTTGCTAATGATATATAACCCTACCTTGGTAATGGGATACAGATCTTAAAGTATTTAAAAAAGCCTTTGTTAGGCCTTGAGACATAAAAATGGAGAAAATTATATCCCGTGTTTCCCATATCCATACCACTTTTCAAATAAGTTAAGTCACCTCAACTATAAATTATGGCATCTATGTATATTAAGCTGTCATGTATGCTCAGTGACTAGCCATGTTACCATTGAGACCAACTCTCTTGGTATTTTAACTTATAATCTCATGTTGAAGAATATAAATCCCATATTCATCTTATATCCATTGTGGTTTATGTGACAACTCTACCCCATCACCTTTTATAGGTGTTTCTATTGCCACTATCACCCTTGTGTCTATAAATGCTTATAACACTAAATAATTAATTGGTAAACTACCAATCTACATTTAGGAATTAACAATATGTATCATGAATCCACCCCTATCTACCATATCCTCCTTATCCATCATCACTTTCCTACACAATATTCATACACTGCCTCGCACTTTGCTACCACCTACATCATGACAATGCATACATGATAGATGTAATATTATCTTATAGAATAATTAACCTTTGATCTAGAATAATAAATATATCATGCCTTAGTTGAGCCCACCAAGAATAATATCCATCTACAACTACTACATATATTATCACTTCCCTCTCATACCAATATATGCCTTGAAGTAGTGCCCAATTACTCATGACCATTACATGGTCTACGAGAGACCCCAATTATCAAACCTATATAAATGCCTAGGTAAACTCATGTGGCTATGTTTGTATACTATACTATAAACAAAACTACCATAACACCTATTTGGTCTATAACACTCAATGGTATAATCCTTACACCTAATGATATTACACTATCATGGAACAACATAATAAAATAATAATAATCTAGCAAGTAAAAATGGATCCCCTTGTATGAATTTTAAATGATGTTTGGAGGGTATAATTTATCTATCAACCATTGATAAAAGGACATATCTCTTAGGTGTTGACATTATGCCCCATAAAAATCAACCATACGTATGTAACCAACTTGTCCCTGGCCCTTTGTCACCATGTCCCCACTAGTAACTCTATTGTGATGTGCTCCCATTCCCACACCTGTTCTAAAGTGGAGGCCCTGAGTCTTTTACCTCTATGATACTCAATAAAATGTAGATCCTTATAAAAATGGGATAATATCATATGACCCATGTAAATAATGTATCTTCCTCTACCATATCAAATATCACATCTACAAATCCCATCTCTAAGAATCAATCCATATTATTAGGTAGTAAAATGCCACTGAGAATGACCATGAGATCTAGGGATATCTAGTTTATCAATCCCTCCACTAATCATGAATGTAGATATATACCCTATCGACATAATCATATGTCTATCATATCTACTAAAATATACATCTCTACTAGTCATCTTAATTTCCTCTACTATATCATCTCTTCATGTATAGGGATTCACAAGATCCTCTATAAATAGTCAATAGTCATGATCATCTCACCCATTATAAAGTAAAAAATGCTAGTATTTGAATGCCAATGATTAATTAATGCATTCAAAAATTATTTATCCTTACCAACCTCAATCTTCAGTGCTATGTGATATAATCTCATACCCTACAAAAATTCATACTCGGCCTCATCTATCTACCTCACTACTACCAACACCATTTATTGATGCTCTTGGGATATGATGATAGATACTCTTGAAATTAGTAATAAAAATGTATACTTATTAATTTTAACTATTTTCTTTTCAAAATATAGTCTTTTATCATAAATGTTATAAATAGTGTAAGCATCATGATGTCTACAAATTTTCTTGATGTCTATGAAACCATTGTGTCATTTATATTGAGATCTATGTTGCCATTACAATCACATCAACAACTAAACTTTCATGCAAATGATGTGAATAAATTTAAATTTTACTAAAAAAATGCAAATTTTATGACATATAAAATATTAAAAATTATCACATAGATATCATTGACCATAGCATAAATGCCATTTTTGGGGATGCAGGGACCTAATTTATCAAATTTGGGATTATGTGAAAACCATAGATGATAACACTAAAAAATTAGGATAATAATATAATAATGATAAATTTAATTGATTTTTAACTATTTTATTATGGAAACTCATTAAAATTTGAAAATTTTAAGGAAAAAATAAATATTTAGCTAGAAATTATTCCTCAAAGAGAGATTAACATTTGAAACATATTATGTAGAGAGGTCAGGCAATTGGAATCAGGTTTCTAAAATTGAATATTGGATAGGAAAATAGTGATAGGAAGATTACACTAGAGGGGTGTCACCCTTGTCTAACCTATGGTGTTATTATCTACGTGTAGTGAGGAAATTAGGTTTTTAGGGTTCTTTGTACCTTAATATGTAGAGCCTATATCTGGTGCAAGACTTTAGGATCACTTTTAGAGACCATTGTGTGACTAATTTTCATTCAAACCCCTATATATTTTACATGTGAAGACCAATGTAAATACATGGGAAGAAAAGGGTTAGTGGTTGAAGTTGGGTGAGACCTCTAAACCCCATGTGTTGAATGATGTCTACATACCAATACTCTGAAGAGGGATCAAAATTCATGTAGTTCTCCCATTCTACATTGGTGTGAGAATAATTGGTGTAATATACTAGATCATGGCATAATACTAATCTTATTATATGTTTTAACCATGAGATTTGACATATTAAATGTATTCAAACTTGAGCTATAGTCATATCATTTATAATAAAATTAATGGGATGCATTAGGGACATAGGTTGACCTTCCTATAACTTTGAATTTGGAAAAATAGTTTTTATTTGGAAGGAAAATAGGAGAGGGGTGAAGGACACTATAGTGGTGTACTATAGTTACACATGGTTCTCCTATCCAATCGGTAATTTTACCATTATAAATGTTAGACAAGTCCTAAAAGGTGTCTAAGGTTGATAGGGAGAGATCTTAGTCTATGCGAGGTTCATACACCAACATAGAAGAGTGTGCAAGGTGGTTGAAATTGATCAAAAGGGTCCCTAAGATAAGTCTAGATCTAAGTATGTAAAATATTGGTCAAAAGTATACAATTTTAGCTAAATTTTAATTTTATGTGACTATTTTCCCCCTATTTTATTTTAATAATGCAGTAAAGTGAAATTACTAGAGTAAAAGGAAAAAGAGTGCATAACTGAACATACCTTTGGAAAGGTGGATGTAGCCCACATTGTTAAGCTATGTTCAACATAAAAATACAATAAAACATATGTATCACATTATCATGCTATAATAATATTTCATAGTTTGGATATCAATATATTATCATATAAAATAATAATATAACATAAGATTACATCACATAATATAATCATATATCATAATAGTATGATATATGGCTATATAGATATCTTATGTGTTATAACATGTACACATTATTGTTACAATATAGATAAAATACTTTTCCAACATTTATTTTTTGTGTATTTAGATAATTCTTGACCCACCTAAATTCCATGCACATTATACACTTTACATAATGAATACAAAAGGAATCAAATTATTCTTTGAGACACCACCATCAAAAGGAATCAATTTTTTATTTCTTTAATCATGAGTGATGGTTCTCATTCAAGGAAGAGGAATAATTTAAAGCATAAAACACCATACAAATTACAATAATTGAGAAATAAATAAAAGGTTTGAGTTCAAACATTTCTCTGAAGACAAAGTACAAACATTATCTATAATAAACCAAATTTCATAGATAATGATGATATTGGTATTTACTAATTGAATAATGATTATTTATTGTTATCTAATTATCCAAATCAGATTGCAAGTCCACATTCAAAGTATAATGTTTTTTATTTTTTTAATGATGAATCTAATGATTTATCTCCTATCAATTAATAAACTAGTAGTGGACATAATGAAGAAATTAATAATTAATAAAATACCATGAAAAACACTAAACAATAATACTAACAATGAATAAATTAGTATTGAACATTATTATTTTAAAACACCCAATTATAAAATTACACAATTAACAACACCTCCAAATATTATGCATATAAAAGGAAAATACTTAATTATAGTTTATGAAAGTATTTTGAAACTAGTGAATAGCAAAATGTTTTACGACAATTCAATAAGACTAGGTGAAAAAAATGAACTAACAATGAATAAAGTAAAAAAGAATAAAATGCCATGAAAAAACAATAAACAATGAAAGTAATAATGAAGAAAGTAACAATGAATAAAATTTAATTAAAAACACTAAATAATGAAATTAAAAATGAATAAACTAGTAGTTAACATAATGATTTTGAAACACCCATTCAAAAAATTCCACCATTAATAATAGCTCCAAATATCTTGCGTAGAAAAGGAATTGTAGTTAATGAAAATATTTTGAAACCAATATTTATTTATTTTTGGACCATAATTCAATAAGAATATCTAAAAACAATTGGGAAAATTTATGTTTTAAATTATATTTAGATATTCAAATATGTCAATTGTATATTTCATTTATGAAATTGATTAAGATGAGACATATAGTGTATAACCTAGCTCTGAGAGCATCTACCATGGATGATGAAAAAATAAAACTATTGAAAATATACATGATGCATATCATACTATAGGCTTGAATCACACAAAAAAATTTGTAATGATTCTTTGTGTATAATTATAACTTGCATATTAAGTGGTCTAATAGCGAAAAAATTATTGACTGAAAAAACTAGCCAAAAAATGGACATATATAGAAAAATATTATTGAATGTGATTGGAAGACAAAAAAGACATAATAATTATAATACCATATATATGTATTCATTATCAATTATTATTATAATAATTTTCAAAGATATAGATGATTATCTCAAATATTTACTTTCATAATTTTTTTAAAATAATATGAGAGTTTCACCCAATACAATACATGTAGTGAAAATAACAATTGGTTTTCATAACTACGAAGTGCATCAGAAGCATTTTTTATGTGATCCAAATGTAATTTTACTCTATTTTTTAAAAAAATATCCAAAAAAAATTATTAGTCAAATATAATTTGATATGAATAAATTATTTTATGTAAAAGTAAATCAAACAGGCATAACTTGTCATTATAGACAACATGTTGAATTTTCAATGCACTATGATATTTTTCATGATAGATGTAATTTACATAATAATAATACTTTGAATGATTGTGGCATATAAGTCCTATGAAAATCATTGATGGAATTCATTCCAACAATTTTTTTTAGAAGACTAGATGGACAACTATTTTATAACAAAGCATGTTTGGATGGAAATTATAACATTTATGGTGTATCCGAAAAATACATAAAAACTTGTCCATGTGGATAGTAAAAGTGTATTTGGACATGAATTAGTTGGTTTTAGTAAATAAAAATACATGAATTATCAAGAAAAATATGGTAATAAAATCTAAATGGTGTGACCTTTTTACAAAATAGATAACTGTTTCAAAATGTATGGTCAAATTCAAGGAGGAAATTATGTATGAGTATGCAAGGTACACACATAGGGATATATGGTTGGATAAACATTTAAATCTAAGAAAGGACACATCGCACTTGGTTCAATTATTTTAGTACTTGTCTTTGCTAAGAATTACAAATTTAAACCATAAATAGAAGTTTAGTCATAGTATTGTAATTCAATACATGTCATATTCATGCATGCATATGATAGTATAAATCAAGACAAAACAATATTAATGGAGTACCATTTATATGTTATTTATGATCAATCACATAGTACATAATATGTGCAAGGTTAATTTTAGATGTTCTATGGACAATTGATAAAGAGGAACATAAATTTATATCATCATTACATTTGGTAAAATTATGACTCTTCATAATTCAAGAATGCAAAAAATATTTAATAGTTGAGAGAGATGCATATTATCACTGGAGTAGAACATATTTGGAGTTTCACTAAGGCTGGGCAAGGAAAAGGGAAGCATGACAATGTTGGAGCTAGTGTAAATGAGGTGTATCAAGAGAGGAGTTAAAGTTTAAATATGGTGTTGTTTAGACTAATGCACCAAACATTTTTGAATGGTGTAATGAGAAAATGGGCCATGTTTCTCAATAAAAGTCTATTATTCATAGATATTTCTAGTTTATTAAGGAAGAAAATTTTGAAAAATATGAAGATTGTATGACTGTAGCTGAATCAAGTGATTTCAACTCATTTTGTAGCTCAAATGCAAGTTCTTGAAGTATTCATACGAGACACATTGTATGATTTTATTTTTTATGCATGGACTCTATTTTGAATGAGTGTGAGTTAAAATAATGGGTGGATGAATGAACTTACAAACCTCTAATTCTAATCAACACATATTAAGTTTGAATAGCTTTAAAGATTATAAATCTGACATCATCACATGAATTTGACCATGTATATGATCTAGTATAAGCAAGTATAAGATTAATCATTATGTATTCTTATTCTCATTAGTTATCTTGACAATGTCATTAAAATTTGATTTTTATGATATAGGGCATGCTTTTACAGATATTATTGATGAGGAAAATATATATTAATAATTATGTTGGTGTGTAGAGGAAAATAAAAAAATGAATTCCCTAGTCATAGGTGAAGAAAACATTAGTTATCTAGTTAGGTTTGTGGTAGTCACTGAAACTTGGCTTCAATAATATCCTCTAAAAATTTCATATATATGTTTTTTTAAAAGACTTTGAAACACATATGAAGATACTACATTTTAAAAATCTGGTTCTTGTAATAAATATTCAATCAGTCAAATAACATGGTATGGCATTAAGCAATAATCTAGGAAAATTTCATGATTCAGACCATGAATATATTCTTTCTGCTACCAAGACTAGAGTAAATCTTAGTGGTTTGATGAATTAAAATTTCAAGGTATGTTGACTTGTCAAATATTTAATTTTACCAAATTTTATTGAATTTTTAGGTAGTACATTTAAATTTATTTTTTAATTACTTATTAATTTTTTTATAGGTTAGTGGTGCCAAATAAGTTTCCACCTTGATGTGGATGGCATATTTAGTAAATAAATTTATAATCTTAAAGCTAATACAATCCTAATATAAGTACTAAGTTATTATAGAAAGGGCAATCTTTGAGGCAATAATGTGTATTGAGTCTCTTGAGAGAGCATGATGGGAGAGCAAGAACATAGTTTTGGATATTATCCACCACTGTGAATGTGTTGGTAATGCAAGTTTTGAGCCATAAATCATTAGAGGTGAAGTTGTATAATTTTAGCTTCAACTTTGACAACATTTGATGTTAGTGTTTCTTTTCTCGTAAACATTAGTGAAAACATACATTCAAGTGGATTTGGAGGTTGTGTTCATGGTATCACCTACCATTTTATTGTAAAAATGTGTTCAAAGTGATGGACTTTCACTCTTAGGTCTTATAGGCATAAATTCTATTTGGAAGGCAAGAACTTACCTCTTCACTATAAAACAGTTGCATTTTAGGACCTATTACTATAGTCTATGGCACAAGCTAATATCTAAGGTTATATTGCCATTGTATTAGTTGAAATTAGAGGATTTTAACATGAATTTAATGGATATTTATATTTATTTCAATGAATTATGGTTTACATTTTATCTTCAACTAAAGTTAGGCCAAAAGTAGGATTTTCTTGTATTGGAAAAGTCATTATTAAGGCTAGAATGGGTAGTGTGTCTCTCTACCAAGAATGATTAGAGGCCAATACCCTAGTATTATAAATTATCCACGATATTATATGTGTTGAAAATGCTATTTTTAGGCCAAAAGGGTATGAATAGTTAGAGGTATTATAAGGGGCCAAAGGGGTATGAATTGAAATCAATTAAGATATATGTCAACATAAGGGAATTATAGAAAACATATGAATTGAAGGAAATGTCACATAAGAAATGCTAGTAGGTAACATTAACACTAATGTTAGCATAACCTTTTATGCTAAATATTATTTTTAAATAACATTTAAAAATTAGGTCCCATGTGATTAAAAATATATACAATTTCATTATCCTCATTTTAATATAAGTTTAATCACTAAGTGCAGTAGAAAATTACTATTTGAGGAATTCCAGTTGGTTTTTCTTGCAATAGGAAATGCCAATTTAAGTGGTTGATTTGGGGATTTTTTTCAAGGTAATGCAAGCGTCAATTTTGATTATTTTATGGGTTATGTTTTAGGAATAATTTTTATTATTATTTTAGGATTTCCCTCATTAGGATTTATGCATCATGTTTTTTAAAATTTGATGATTTTGTGGGTTACATTATTCTAGTGTTTGATTTTATTATTATTTTATATGTGGGGTAATATTTTGTAAATGAAATTGGCTAAGATTTATTTAATGGAAATCCTACAATATAATAATGGGAGAAAGGAATTTATATAAGATGAAGAACCTTAAGGATGTATGAAAAAAGAATAATACACCATCTAGATTTTATCTGGTAGAAGAAGAGGATGGTAATTAATAAATCTAAAAAAATCTTGTTTTTGTTTATATATATGGAACATAAATACAAAAAAATTACCATATAATTTATGATGGAAAATAAATTTAATGTTTAAATAAAATTTTAATAAAATTTTAAATTTTAAAAAGAAATATATACACACAAAATTTTTAAAAAAAAAATTGGTACTAGACATTTGGAAAATATCTATTATAACATGTACTAACATACTTTAAATTGTGAGTACCTATTTGATCCTTGTGCACACTTTTTGCTTATTGTAATCATCATTCTTATTGTCTAACCTAATTTACTAATATAAAATTTTAGGATCACAATATTCTTTTCGAGAAAACTCCATTGTCCTAAGAAGAACATCACCATTTCTCAGACAATTAATTTTTTCTCCAAGGATAGTGTCATGAAGAATCATACATTTGAAGTTTTTTCTTGGTGAATTCCTCTACAAGTAATTCCTATAGTTAATTCTCAATAATTATTTTTAGAAAAGTACCATATTTAAGATTTATAACAATTGAATGTGCTCTTGATGGATACTTACAACCTTCTCCAAACCTCTTGCTAATAAGTTGTAAAGACACAATAAAAATTCAACCACTTGAATATGGTTTATACAATCAAATAGAGACTAAATGGTCTAATACAATACATGTATGAGGTTGACAAGTTATTTTGTCATCCTTGAAACAAAGACTACACCCTGCATGAGCAATAAAATTGCCTTTATTGCACACTTTTTGGATCAAATAATTTAAACTAGAACTTGTAAGTTTTGATGACGTATATCAAATTATTAAGAGGTCAATTTTTAAGACTCACTTTCACCAATATTAGAAATGAATTTAAAGAGCCAAGAATGTCATATAGAGATGCCAATAAGGTCAAGTAGGCCATGCATCAAGATAACAACTTGTAACTCCTCAACTAAGAAAGGTAAATTTCAAGGTAGAAATGATGAATCATAGGATATGAAAATCCACTTTTATGCCACCTCTCATGAGGCCATCATCAAGCCAAGAGAATTTTTTTTAAAGATGAATGATAAGACTATTTTATCCACCTTCTATTGCCATTGTAACTAGTTTAATGATAGATGATAGTTATAAAAAGATTCCTACACATTCCCCCTTTCTCTTCTACATTATTCTATATATAATCTTGAAAAAGACATTAAAAAGGATCCTCCATGTTAGTAAGGTGAAACCCTACTAAAATTGATATATGTTTTTCCTTTTAAAGTGAATTTAATCTATTTTTTATCTTCTTCAACTCATATTTATTGTTTTCATGGTAAATTTTAGATGAATGTTAGTGTTGATATTCAATCTCCTTGTATTTATCCTCTTCTTTCTTACCTTTTTGTGAGTAAGTTGTCTTCTTGCATGTCATATGGTGTGTATTAAGGGTTTATGCAAATTTTAAGTGTGTGAAACCTTCATTATCCCTCATTATAGGCCTCTTGATTATCACTCTTAGTTAATATATTAGCTACAACCTCTATATGGGAATACTTATGCTAGAGAACTATTTGAACTTGTGTGATGATATTCAACCTTGTCCTCTCTTTATTATCAACTGATACACAAGAGAAGGACACCTACAATTTGGTGCATCATGACTATTTTATTTTCTTTTAGATTTCTCTTTCCCTTTTCATTGTAATTTGAGTAAGTATAGTGATACTATAGGTGTAACATCAATAGATCCAACCCTCTCTAGAAGTTATCTTTAATCATAATCCACCTATAACCTCTGAGAGTTTTTAGTTTGTTAATTGAGTGGGGAGACCTAAAACACCTCCTCAAAGGGTGCAACTCAAAGTGACAATAGTATTTGGAATACTCGATGGGATCATGATTTCATCTACTGAGTAGTTTTTTGTGTTGTTCTTCAACATATCATCCTTTGGAGGCATTTCCCAAAACACCAATGGTGACTAAAAATTATCTATAGTTGGTTTAAGTAGAACATGTGATAAAAAATAATCAATTGGTATTTTTTTTAATCCATCAATTTTGAAAATGTATCTTTTATACCTTCATATCCTTCATGTCAAGCTAAGAAAATTTATCACTTCTCCTCAAGCAACCCCAAACCAGTAACATACCATCCCATGACATTTTCTTCCCTCCCATCCCTATTCATGTTTCCATTCTATCTTGGAAAAGCCATGTTATTTCCTATGTTATTTATAACTTATTTAAAATATATTTAAAATATATAAGACATAATTTTGAGTGAATATATATGTAGAATGATAGGGAAAATGAATATAATATACACCATGATTAACTTGCATATCAAGTTTATATCCACCAGCAATAAATAAAGTTGTGGAAGAGATATGATGAGGCTACAAAAGGGAAAATGTAGCAGCATCCCATGAGAGCATAAATAATTGAATCCAAACCACAATTTCTTCTTCATATTTATAGTTTTAGACAAGTTTAATCAAATGGGTATAATTGTTTCATAATACTAAGCTTTAGGACTCCTAATCCTATGTAAAATTTTATGATTGTGCAAACTCCACCCATTATTACTCAAAAGTCTCAATTTCCCCATGGTAGCCTTCTTCGACTACTCCTTCCACACCGATCCAAAATCAAAATAAAGAAAAGGTGGTAGAGGAAAAACTAAGAAAGTTTCCAAGTTTCACAAATCCTTCATCGACCTCTCTATTTAGAATTATTCATGAAGATCAATGCATATAATAAATTGATGGTTTTACTACTAAGTCAAAAGATAAGAATGAATAATCCATAATATAAGTTTCTTTTCCTCATCTCCAATATTACTTGAATAAAACTATCACTTCCAAAAATCAATGTCTTAGGAATGTGTCTTTAACTCGAAAGACAATTAAAGAGTATCCCATAATGTAATATATTGATATGACACCAAAAAGACCTTCTTGATCTCACACCATATCCCTTTTTGAAGGAGGACCATTTATATATAAGGTAAGTGAAGATCATCTGGTAGATGAGGATAGTTTGTCAAATAAATGTGATGAAGAGTTCATAATTGGTAGTACTCATTATACCACCAAATTAGGATAGGGACAAAAAGGAAAAAAAATGGTCTTTTTGGCATACTCTTGAAGAATAAGAGGATAAGTTTGAATTAAGGGCCATCAACTCTCATGGTCAATAGGAGATAATCAAAGCAATCACTATTCACATGAGGAAGTTGATATTTTTTTATACCTAATGAACCATAGTAAACAAAATTAGAATGCTAACACTGGTGAAGAAGACACTAATTTATTTGAAGACTTGTCACTTGGTGGGATGGAGGAAGACATCAAAAGATGATAGTTAGGGTCAAAACCGCTAAACTATCAAGACTCCAAAACCATGGTTTAAATCAAGGTTTAAGACTATTAAGGGAGCTTAATTGTTTGATAAGTGTCTGGATACCTAATGGATCATATATTACATCCAAGAGAGACATTTCCAACTAATAAAAATCATGAAAAGTATTTTTTACTCAAAACATGCATCTCGAATATGCACCTACAAGCCTAGAAGCTAATGAAGGTAAACTTTATTATGTTAGAAGTTAATTAAGAATATGCACTCCAAGTTCATGGAATTTTTTAGTCTATTAAGGGCCTTTACTCCATTAACAATCATTAAGAATGTGGAGACCTAAAAATCTACCTTTTTTACCCTAAAAAAAACTAAATGATTATAAATAAATCTATAATGGATTCAAATTTACATTAAATGTCTTTAAAATTAGTAGATGACATTTGTAGTCCTCATGAACACCTTTTGGATCAATAATTTGGAAAATTTTATGAAAAGAACATAGGAAATGGCTTAGAGTCTACACTTTTAAGACTGTTTATAGGTGTTTGAATTAGTGAGGTATTTTTGACCACTAGAAGAGGATTTTTAGACTCAGTAATATGACTAAAGAACTTATACCATCTATATAATATATCTTCATGGTGAAAAATAGTTTTAAAATCTATAGAACAAGTCATGATGAATATTGTCTTCTTGTTTCCATAGAGAAGTAAGGTTGTAGACTGTCTTGAGGTTATTTGATGCATGAAAATATTTAAAGATACCCTTTAGATATCCAATATCACCCTTGCATGAATCTATAGGTCATATGCAATATTATTTCAATGAATGGAAGTAGGTTTGAGGGCTCTAACTCACAATCAACTAATCCACTTCATGATGTTAAGAGACTATAAGGATGAACATAATCCTTTTGTAGTATTTCAATCCATTTACAAGGTATTTACACTATAAATCAAGTTTTTATAGATAATGGTGAAAAAGGAGGATTACAGAGAAGTTTAAAGATTTATTTTCAAACAAGTACCATCTTTGATACCTTATGATAATTGAATGTGCTCTTAATGGATATCTACAACCTTCTCCAAACCTCTTGATAGGAAGTTGTAAATACTAAATAGATATTTAACCACTTGAAAGTAGTTTATAAGCTTGAATAGAGATTACATGGTCTTATATAATACATATAAGAGGTTTATAATTTGTTTTAGTGGCCTTCAAACAAAGACTAGACCTTGCATGAGCAATAAACTTGTCTTTATTGCACCCCTTTTGGATCAATCAACTTGGATAAGAATTTACAGGTTATAATGATAGAGATCAAAGTATGAAGAGGTCTAAGTTTGAAGTCTCACTTTCACCAATATGAGAGATGCCTTGCAAGATCCAAGAATGGAATATAAATATGCCAAGAAGGTTATGTAGGACATCTGTCGAAATAGTGACTTGTAACTCCTTAACCAATAAAGGCTAATTTTAAGAGAGAAAAGATGATTCATAGGAGATGAACAATTACTTATAAGCCACCTCTCATGAGGCCAAAATTAAGCTAAGCTAAACCATGATAAATATAAATGATATGACTATTTTTTACACCTTCTATTGGTAGTGTAACTAGTTTCATGATAGATGACAGTCATAATAGGCTTCCTATATGTTCCCCTCTATCTCTTCTCCCTTATTCTATTTATAGTCCTAAAAAGGACATCAAAAAGGATCATCTATGTTATTATGGTGAAGCCCTACTTAAATTGATACTTGTTATTGTTTTTGAAGTGAATGGAAATAATTTGTTTCCTTCTTTAACTCACATTTAGTGTTTTTATTGTGAATTATTGATGAATATTAGTGTTTCTATTCAATCTCATTACATTTGTCCTCTTTATTCTTACCTTTTTATGAGTAAGTTATCTTATTTTAGGTCATATGGTTTGTATCATTTACTTATGCAAATGTTAAGTGTGGAGCACCTTCATTAGTGTCTCAATCTAGGACTCTTGATTGTCACTCTTAGCTAATGTATCACCTACAACCTCCATATTAAAATACTCATGATGGTGAAATATTTGAAGATGTGTGCTTATATTAAACCTTTCCTACCTTTGTTATAAACTCATATAGAAGAGGAAGAGAACTATAATTTGGTGCATCACTCCTTTTTTTATTTGATTTAATCTTTCATTTTGTCTATTCATTACAATTTGAGTAGGTTTAGTGATAATATAGGTGTAGTATCAAGAGATCCAACCCTCTCTAGAGATTTTATTTAGTCATATGCCACCCATAGCCTTAGAAGGCTCCCATTATGTAAATTGATTGAGGAGACCTAAAATGCCTCCTCAAAGGGTGGAAATCAAAGTGAGAATAGTTTACACTAGGTAGAAGAAGATCTATTATCCCTGCATCTGATATTGATAGTATGCTTATTCTACATTTAAATAAAAATTATAATGAAAAAAAAATTGTTGAAAAAAAAACCCTTTATTCTCTTAGTAGAACCCACTAAGAGAAAATTAGGTAGTTCTCTTCCATATGATCACCAAGCTACTGCTATGAATGTACACAAGAATATGAGGTGTCTATCTAAGATTTGAAGAAGAACATGTGGTAAGGAAAAAAATATTCAAATTTTGATCTAGCATGAAAGACAACATGGCAAAGGAGTTGGTCCATCCTCATGTAGTAGCAAATAAAAATAGAAACTATTTACTAATATGCCTATATCAAGAAATAATTTAAAGTAAATAGTACACAGTTGCATTATCATTAGTTTTATTAGATTTATTTATTAAGTGTAATTATAATTTTCTCTAAAACATTTCATATACAATGTGTAAATATGCCCAATAACTAGTTTAAATATACATATAAGAATTGTGTCAGCTAGACTTTATACCTAGTTTACAAAAATTATGGAATAAAAATGCTTTAGTTGGATCCTATATATCTTATTTGTTAAGACATTTTGAGAGAAGAATAATAAAATCCAGGGCCTAAATTTGACTATTGATTGTGCATGTCATTAATTTAGTTAGATGGTGCTTATCTATACAACTTTGTGTTTCAAATATAGGAGGAAACATTTAAAAATATATGTGTATATTTATTATAATATAATGTAATATTTTGACAGAATTTTAGCAAAAAGATTAATTAATGTTAGACTGCAATGAATTGGGCATGCCGAGTTCATTATTTAAATAAATAGTAAATTACAAATCTATCAAGTGTGTTTTTTTTAATTGAATGGTGAAATTTTAATTTCCTTTACATTAATATTTTAAATCTTACATGTACAGGTCATTTACAAAATATTAAATATTTGGATGATAAAAATTTAGTAATTATTTGTATAAAAAAACTAGTATAGGATTAAATATTTAAACTATTGACTAGTAAGAATTTTATCATATAATTTTTATTTAATTAAAGTAATTATAATTTATTTATATAAGATAATAATTTTGTTATACTATCCACTAGAATAAAAAATATTTAAAATATAGAAAATAAAATTTTAAAAGAGGGAAAAGACCAACATCTATAAAAGTTAGAACAAAACATTGAACAAATGTTTTAATTTCTTTTCAATACCAAAATTAAAATTAAAACACTTTAAAATATTTTAATATAAAATTATTATCATATATTTGTACATAAAATTTTAATTATATAATATATATGAATATTATATTATATAATATGTCTATAAATATTGTATAATATATTACAATGTGTTTGTACATTAAATATTAATTATATAATATATATAAATATAAAATTACTTAATATATATAAATATTATATTGTAAAATATATATTTGAATATATTATTAAAATGAAAATTTAATAATAATGATACATTATAAGTTTATAACAGACCACATTAGTATATGCATGATTTTAGACCATTGTCGTATGCAATTGCCAAGTGTCATTCAATGCCCAAAAAAAACCCATTATCTTATTTTCCTAATTTTTAAGTAAAGGATAATGAAGAAGTATCAGTTTTAGTTAAGTAAAATATGAATATGTACCACTCTATCTACTTTCTAAATTTAGCAAATGGTGTGTTATATTATCATGTAGTATAAATCCTAGTGTCCATGTTTGCATTCTAGTTCTAATTTACATAATACTATTAGAGTATATCAAGGAATGAGAGGGGAAGTCCAAGGGATTGAAATAATAAATACTATTAGAAGAAGCATAAGTGGGAAGGCTTACATCTGAGTATATAAAATGAGAAGAGTGGATAATTCAATGAGAGATAGAAAAGATATCAAGAAGATGGGAGGAGAAAAGAGGAATAATGATGATTGATTGAAGATGAATATATCTTTCACCTAAAAAGATACAATAATTTGTAGTTAACACATAAAATAATTTATCTCCTAGTTTGATTTAATATTGTTGATACACCTCTTTACTTGTTTGTACGTATATAGTGGCATAGAAGAAAAAAAATACTATAATTGCTTTCATCTTCAATTGTGAATAGTTACCATATAAAAATAGAAATGAATTAATTGTTTCAATGTTTGGGTATCAATGTGAGGACTTAACCAATAGATCCAAATATTTTTAAACAATTAGGCCATTTCAAATTTATAAATTTATGTTTTTTAAAATAATACTTGCAAAGATTGAAAATAATAATTGGATACAGAGTTATTGATATTGGGTTGATCTGTTCATTGTAAATGGGCATGATGTGTAAAGGTCACCACCAAAAATGAGGAATTGGATGAGGGGTTTCTCCCAAATGGATGGTTCTTCTATGCATATGAAATTCCTACTTTAGAATGGTCATCACAAATAGGTGAGATTCAATAACTCATTAGCCCTAAATGACTTAAAATAAATATGCACTAATTTGTTTGACATTGGCTATATGTACTATTAATTATGAAAATAAATACTTTTTCATTTGATCCCATTTAGTTTTATTCATCATCATCTTGACCTTTTTGGCCAATCAATTAGTCTAATAGACAATGATAATGTCTAAAGGCACTTAGTTGAATGTACCCTTGCCAATGTCTTAGGGAATCTAGTTGTATGTACCCTTGCTTGTAAATATAATTAAGATTATTTGAGATGTCTTAGGATGATCCTCTATATTATGGGTGTATATGGTGTAGAGAATATTAGTTCAATATTGTAAAATGAAATCAACATTATAGCCACCTAAATATTTTCTTAATGATTTGGGAGTAACAAATCTAACTCAAAAACTTCACTCTAATAATAGTTCCATTGTGTTTATACATGTATGGAGTAATGTATGCACTTTTCATGTATTCATATCATAGAAATTTCATGTTTCCTATAATGACATAATAATCAACACAATATCTATGTAGTGGTTTTAGTCATCCCATTTTTTTTCACACACATAAGCATTTCCCCACCAACAACCCAACACATTAATTTACCTAAATCAATTTGTTATTCACATTAATTTCAAAGACACTAACATATATAAAAGGTGATTTAAGGTGGGAATAAAGAATAATCTTAAGCTTTCATATCTGAAAATAATCCTTTCAAGATGTTTTTACCACCTAGTCACCAAGAATAAGAAAGTGGTGCTAAAGAAAGAGAGGATATAATACTTTTTTCATAGTGAGGAGTACTTCCAATTTGATGGTATTGACCATGCAAATGTCCCGTGGCTTTATCACAAGATGAAAACATTATACACTAAGACTACAAATGAAATAATCATAAAATCAATAGTTAATAAAAAATAATATAACAAAAATTGTATCATGTCAGTTCCATGGCCAATGTTATGGAATAGATTTTTTTTGGAGAATATAAAATAAAATTGAATATATTATTTATTAATGAAAAAAATGGTACAACAAAAAAAATTTAATATTAAAAATTCATCTATACCCATGTAATGAAGTGTCCCAATGAAGCCAAGATCAATATGTCATTGGGATTGATGGTTAACTTGGCATGAACAAAGAATAAGATGGCTTGTTTACTAGAATCCATTCATGTGAGTGATTGTCTTTTGGCTCCTACATATTTCATCCTCATTTCCATTTGGAAATTATTTTATGCACAATATAATGTATTCAAATGTTTTTGAGTCAAAAGATATTATATGATGGCAGTGTTTGCATTGTATTAATAGGAATTAAATGAGACAGCCAAGAAATAGCTATCGGTCAACCATATGGAATTTAAGTTGTCAAGATGTGCATGTGAGATACAATCAATGTATTTGCATGTTATCTTTTTAAATGTTTTATTTTCTATCAATATCTCAAAATAATAAAATAAGATAAAATATATATAAAAACTATTTCAATGTATGCAATTTGTTTGTTGGAAAAGATATTTATTTTTCCCTATGTTTTAATAGAAAATTTTATAACTTTCTCACAAAATTTATCTTGTCATAGATATTAAACCAATCACAAACTTAGAAAATATTTTTTTTCATTTTTTTTAAATTTCTAAATCCATTTTATATTTCAATTCTAATTTTCAAACTGTAGAAAGTTAAAAATAAATTGCAATTTACAATTTTATATAGAAATTAGTAGCTACCCTGATTATAACCTTATTATGCATGGTAGTAGGCTAAAGAACATAAACCTAAGACAACTTGGTAGTAAGATCAAGTTCCCACTATTGTATTTAACTTTTAAAATTATCTTACCAAAATTTTCATTATCATTATCATTAGTACACTTTCAAATATAGTTATTTGTTTCCTTAAAATAAAGATAAAATATTAAAAGATGATAGTTAGGGTCAAAACCCTTAAACTATCAAGAAACCCCTAAAATGGTTTAAAGAAAGGATTAAGACTGATAATGGATTAAAATTCATGGATATGTGTTTTTAGACATTATTTATCATGTATTATAACCAAGGGAGACATTTCCAACTGCAAAAAAAAAAAAAAAACATGAAAAAGGATTTTTTGCTCAAAACATGCATCTTGAATAGGCACCTACAGGTATACAAGCTCATGAAGATCACCCTTCTTACATGAGAAGTCAATTGAGTAGGTGAATGGTAAAAATTTACATTATGATACATTTATAAGGCCTATTAACTATATGTTCATGGAAAATATCAATCCATTAAGGGGTTATACTCTATGAATAATTGTTAATAAGGTAGAGATCTAAAAAATAATCTTTATTGCCCTCAAAGAGCTCGATGACCATAAGTGACTATATAATGGAATTAAATTCACTTAAATTTCTTTATAAAACCCTACATGACTTCTCTAGGCCTCATGATCACCTGTTGGAGTAATAATTTGACATGTGTGAAGAAAAGGACATAGGGAATGGCCCAGATACTACATTTTCAAGCCTGTTTACAGGGGTTTAAATGAGTGAGATCATTTTAACAACTATAATAGGAATTTTAAGATTATGAAAAGGTATAAATACCTTTTAAAATACATATAATAGGTCTCCATGGTTAAATAATAGTTTTCAAATCTTTAGACCAAGTCATGATGAAGCTTGTCTTCTTTTTTGCATAGAGAAGTAAGCTTGTAGACCTTCTTGAGGTCATTTGAGGCATGATAACCTTTTAAGACACCCTAAAAATATATAATATAAATATTTCATGAATATATAGTTCATATTTAAACCTATTTAAATTCCTATAGGTATGTTTGAGGGCTCTAATGCATAAACAACTTGTCCACTTCATTATGTTAAGAGATTACAAGGATGAACACAGTCCTTTGGTTGTCTTTTGATCCTATTTCAAGGTATTTAGATTGTATACAAGGATTTTACATATAGTGGTGAAAAATGTGTCCTATAGATAATTATCAAGAGTTATTTTTAGAAAAATACCATCTTTAAGACATTATAACAATTAAATGTGCTCTTGATGGATACTTAAAACCTTCACCAAACCTCTTGATAGTAAGTTGTAAAGACATAATATAAATATAACCACTTGTATATGATATATATGATTGAATATAGATTAAATGAGCTTAAAAAATACATTTATAATGTTGATAATTTATTGTGTCAGCCTTCAAACAAAGACTACACCTTGCATGAGCAATAGGATTGTCTTCATTGCACCCTTTTTGGATCAATTAATTTAAACAATAAGTTGTAGGTTTTAATGGCATATATAAAATTATTAAGAGATATATTATTTAATTATCACTTTTATAAATAATATAGATGAATTTCAAGATCCAAGAATGGCATAGAAAGATGCCAATAAGGTCAAGTAGTCCATGTGTCAAGATAACAACTCCTAAATCCTAAAACAAGAAAGGGTAGTTTCAACGGAGAAAATATGAGTCATAAGATATAAAGAGACACTTATATGACACTTCTCATGAGGACATAATAAATACAAGCCAACAAAATTTTAAGATGAATGATAAGACTATTTTAACCACCTTGTATTAGCATTGTAACTAGTTTCATGATAGATGACAATCATAATAGGCTTCCTACATGTCCCCCCCTCTCTCATATCCATTATTATGTATATAATCTTAAAAATTAAATTAAAATTGATCCTCAATGTTATTATGGAGAATACATACTAAAATTGATATTTATCACTATTTTTGAGGTGAATATAAACTATTTTTTGCCTTCTTCAACTCATATATAGTGTTTTCATGGTGAATTGTTGATGAATGTCAGTGTTGATATTCAATCTCTTTGCATTTATACTCTTCATTATTACCTTTTTTTGAGAGATTTATCTTCTTACATGTCATATGGTGTGTATCAATCCATTAATAAAATGTCAAGTGTGTAAAACCTTCATTAATGCCTCATTCTAGGCCTTTTGATTATCCCTCTTAGTTAATATATCATCTAGAACATCCATATGGGAATAATTATGATAGGGAACTATTTGAAGTTGCGTGATGATATTCAGCCTTGTCCTAGCTTTGTTATCAACTCATACACAAGAGGAGGAGACCTACAATTTGGTGCATCACCCCTTTTCTATTTGATTTTAGCTTTCACTTTCCTTTTTTATTACAATTTGTGTAGGTGTAGTGATAATATAGGTGTAGTATTAAGGGATCCAACCCTTTATGGAGGTTCTCTTTAGTCATAAGCCACCCATAGTGTTGCAAATTTATCATTGTGTTAATTGATTGAGAAGTCTTGAAACACCTCCTCAAAGGGTGCAATTCAAAGTGAATAATTTTTTGCACAACAGGTGAGACCATGATTTAATCTACTGAGGATGTTTTAGTGTTTTTATTTAGCATATTAGCCTTTGGAGTCATTTCACAAAACACCAATGGTGAATCTATGTTATCTACAATTGGTTTAATCAAACCAAGTGCTTAAAAATCATCATTTGGTATATTTTTTAATACTCCATTTATGAAAATGCATAGTTTGTACCTTCATATCCTTCATATCAAGCTTAGAACATTTACGACTTCTCCTCAATTATCCCTAAACTAGTAATATACCAATATTCCCATGAGATTTGCCTCCCATCCTTTTTCATGCTTCCAATCAGTCTTGATAAATTTATGTTCTTTCTAATAAGCCTTAAAAATATTTCAAGGAGATAAGAATTAACTTTGAGAGAAAATGTATGGATAATGTCAGGTAAAAGGAATATAATATAAATAAGAGGAACTTTCATATCAAGCTTATATCCACCAATAATTAATAGAATCTTGGAAGATATATGATGAGGTTACAAAAGAGAAAATGTAGAGCATCCCATGAGAGCACACATAATTGAATCCAAAACTCAATTTCTTCACCATATCCCTATTTTTATACAAGTTTATTTAAATGAGTATACTTGTATCAAAATCCCATGCTTTAGGACTCCAAATCCTATGAAAGAATCTATGGTTATGAAAAATCCACCCATTATTCCTCAAGAGTCTCAAACTTTTACCCCATGGTAGCCTTATTGGACCAAGCCTTGCACACCAATCCAAATTCAACATGAATAAAAAGTGGTAGAGGCCAAACAAATAAAAATTCCAAGTTTCATAAATCCTTCACCCACCTCTATAGTTATAATTATTCATGAATATCAAATCATCTAATAAATTGATGGATTGATTGTTGAGTGGGAAGAGAATAATGAACAATCCCTAACACAAGTTTCTTTTCCTCCTTTCAAATAATTAGTGAATGAAAATATCACTAACAAAAATTAAAGTCTTAGGAGTGTCTCTTCAATCCCAAATCCAATTCAAGAGTATCCCATAATGCCCTATATTCCTATTCCACCCAAGTGGACCTTCATGTCATCCCACAGTCTCCCTTTTTGAAGGATGACTATTTATATGAAAAGAATGTAAATTTAATCTAGTATAAGAAGAGAGTATATCAAATGAATGTGATGAGGAGTTCATCATCAGTAGTCCTCATTATACCACCAAATCAGGTTTGGGACAAAAAGAAAAAAAAATGGTATTTTTGGCATACTCTAGATGAAAAATTATAATAAGTTTGAATTAAGGACATAAAATCTCATGGAAAATAGGGGATAATAAAATAAATAACTATTTGCATGAAGAAGTTAATATTGTTTTAGACTTTATGGAGCATAGTAAACACAATGCGAATGTTAATCTTGGAGAAGAAGACACTAATTTGTTTGAGGAATTATCACTTGCTGATATGGAAGAAGATTTTGAGAGTGAACAAACATACAAGAGGAGTATGTGTTTCAATAAGAACTCACTGATTATTTTGATAGTAGTTTCAACAAATAATCACAAGGAGACACTATTCACCATGAGATTTTTTCACTAGTTGAAAAGAATCCTAATTATTTATTTGAGTGGGCCAAGGAATATTTTGATTAAGGTCTATACTTTAATTAATTCTCCATTATTGATGAGAATACCTCCATACCAGCTCCCATGAAACCAAAACAAGGTCCAAATGAGCCATGAACAAGTGAAAAACAACTACAAGACTTGTTTGCGGTTTTAAAAATAGGTTATTTGATTTTTATAGGATAATATAACCTAAATAAATATTATAAGGGAATTCATTTAAGCATTTCATCCCAAAATTCTAGTTCAGTTGGTATTAATTTTTTTGATGTTTTCAAAATTTGTTATAAACTCATTGATCAGTTGGCATACCTTGAAGAAGATGACAATGCCCAAAGTAACCAAATAAAAGACCCCAATGAAGAGTGGTGTAAGTACATTTATCTCAATATAGATATTAAGAGTCTTTGAGGGCCTACATCTCTTTGTGAAGACATTGATAAGGAACTTGTCAAGATAGGAGAACATGCCCAAGAATGTGTTAATAAAATCATATCTTAGAAAGATCTTGATGAGGATAGAGGGAATTTTTTGGAGATCCATTAAGAAATTGAAAAACTTACAACAGTTAAAAAATAATATTGGAGCTATCAAGATGTCATAGAAGGATAAGAACAATGTTGAAATGAGACATTAGAGGCTAAGGTTACAATTGTTCTTAGGGAAAAAAATGTGATCACATTGGAGAGCTTTCTCAATGATGAAGAGAAACATGAGGTGACTATTGAACTAAAAAAAATGTTTTTATAAAGGAGATATGCTTGCTTCAGTTGATCCACTTAAAGATAAAATAATGAGGCTAAAAATTAGGAAAAGAGAGGATCCAATAAGAATAACCTCTAAATAATATTTTTTTCTCCATCTCTGTCAACCAAATGGAGAAGACTTGAGATATTTTTATTTTGATCTAGGTGGAATAGAGGTATTTTTAGCATTGTACATAATAAGTTAGTCTTTGTTTTCTAGAGGTGTCTCTAGCATAATGTTTACCTAGTTTTTATTATTTATATTTTCCCTAAGTACCCCATATCACAGGAGTGTTTGTTTCTTTTTTGTTATGTTTTTTGGAAGGTACTATCAGTTGTATCAACTTGTTGTAAAGGCTTGAAATAAAATTTCAAGACCTAAACTAGATTTTTTTTTTAGTGTTTAGTGACTAAAATTCAAAATTGTTGATATTTTGGCCTCTTAGGCTAAAATTCAACCAAAAATGTTGATATTTTGGCCTCCTAGGCTAAAATTCAACCCATAGGATCCAAAAATTGACCATTGAATTAGTTTCCCTCTCAAAAAAATGTCTAAGCAATGTTTTATTAATATATCAAGGTCCATGACATGTGTTTTGTCTAAACAGTATTGTGATTTGATATTTTATAAAGTATTTTTTAATGTAGTTTATAAATGTTTAAGGTAAATTTTTAAATATTAAGGTTAGTTTGTAAAATTCAATATATGTTTTATCCATGGTGGAAATAATGAGGTGATGATATTCCAAAGATGGCATGGTGCTCCTTCATAGATAGTGGACTAGAGACAAAGTTGTATGATGTAGGAAATGGAAGGAAAATAATATTTAGGGGATATTTGTACATTAAAACACCATGATAAAAACTAAGAATAACTCCATTATCATTTGGCTCAAAAATCTAATAGGGTATTTTGGTAGAATAAGCAAGTTTTATTGATGAAGATATGTCCATAAGTAAATATGAAGTCTCAAGATTGATCAAAAGGATTAATTGAGAGTATTTTAAAACTAATAATGTTATTATAATACCTTGAAAACCTCATATATAATCCTCAAGCTCAAAATCATGCATATATAGAATTTGAAGGTCTAATAAAGGTGAAAACATGTTTAAGCTCTCCATCAGATCATTGGAAATTGAAAAAGAGCCATTTTGATGAAGTTGTTTCATGAAGGAGGAGAGATATCATGGAAAATGAAATTATTATGTTTTAAAAAACCTTATGTACCTAAAATCCATTGAAATAATTTTTTTTAGTGGTTAGAGCTTTATGAAGCATTGTTAACAAATTGACTACGTTTTAAACCCTGCTAAAACCTAGTGTCTCAATTTTCACCTTGTAATGATATGTATAAGATTTATGAATAAATTTAAATGGTTATAAATTATATATTAGATTTATAATGGTCCTTAACACATTAAATTTAACACAATATCCCATTGGTCATCATTTTACTAGAAAGGAATTTCATTGATCTATTGGTTTGGAAATGACATGCAAGGTTGTATGGAGAGGTGAGATGTTATTTTGAATGAAGGGAATTGAAATAAGTTTTTAAAATTGTAATAATAATTCAAAAACTCTCTCATACCTCTCCAAGTAACTAACAGGATCAAATTTACACTGGTACAATGTAAACATGCAAGCCAAAACTTAATAGTGTTATGTTTACAGGTACAAGCAATAAGAGAGTACAAATAATGCAATAATCAAATGAGGTGAAAGGATATGAAAAGTATATAAAAACTTAAAATATTTTCCAAGTGATTATATAAAATAAAATTTTAATACAATTATCCAAACTTGCAAATGCATAGTCCAAGCCCTACTTAAAGTCATGGTGAGCTCTAAAGGCTCAAAACCTACATACAAGCATAGTTGACAAGTTGCATGGACTTATAAGAAAAATGAAGAAAATTTAAGAATTTTTTTTTTCAATATATTTGTGGTGTAATGTCTATTTTTCAAGTCCATGGCTCTATGAATGATCTTTAAGAAGCCTGACTGGTTTTAATTCTAGCTAAACCCTCACATAAAGGCTAGATGAGAGATTTTCATCACTTTTAAAAATTCTAAAGGATTATTAAGTGTGTGCATGAATTAAACACATTTTATAAAATATTAAAAGGTCAAAAAATCCATATATATTCTTTATTATAAAATAAAAGTGCATATAATTGCATGAAATTGCTACCTACAAAGAGAAACTACAACAAACTACAAATTTGCACAAAAATAAAATGTTCCTAGAAAACCCTATGTATTTTATGATTTTAAAAGGTCATAAAAGAAGCTAATATGAACTAAAATTTCTTCCAAGATCATTTTATGTCACATAAAGTCAGTGAACCAAGTAAAAATTATGTTTGTAATGGATTTGGATCCTAGAATACACACCTATATGCTTGCATATAGAAACAAGGAAAGAATATGCATTTTTGTATTTAAATTGAATTATTAAGGTTATTTATAGATTTATTTTTCATTTATTAAGTTTGATACATTTATTATATTTCTTATAATAAAGATAAAACATCAAAAAATGATAGTTACAATCAAAACCCCTAAATTGTTAAGAAACCCTAGCCATGGTTTATAGCAAGGATTAGGACTAATTAGGAATTAAAATTATTATACAAGTGTTTTTATACATTAAATATCATTTATTACACCCAAAATATAAATTTCCAATTGAAAACAAGCATGAGAAATGATTTTTTACTCAAAACATGCATCTCATATAGGCACCAATAGGCACGTAAGCTCTTGAATATCAATGATCTTAAATGAGAATTCAATTGAGTAGATTAAATGGATAAAAATACATTAGGGGAAATTTTTATTGCCTATTCACTCCATGTTCATGGTATTTTTAAATCCATTAATGGCCTATACTCTATGAACAATTGTTAAGAAGGTAAATACCTAAAATACTACCTTTATTACCCTCAAAGAACTTGATGACTATAAATGACAATGTAATGGATTGAAATTCAATTAAAAAATTTTAAAAACCACTAGATGACATATTTATACCTCATTATCACCTATTAGATCAATAATTTGGTATGTGTGAAGAAAAAGACACAAGGAAATGGCCTAGAGCCTATATTTTCAAGCCTATTTGTAGGTGTTTAAATGAGTGAGGTATTTTATACCATTATAAGAGTATTTTTAGGATTAGTTAGAGGTATATATACATTATAACATCCACATAATATGTATACATGGTGAAATAATAGGTTTCAAGTCTCTAAACCAAGTTGTGATGAATAATGTCTTCTTGTTTTCATAGAGAAGTAAGGTTGTAGACCTTCTTGAGGTCATTTGAGGCATGAGAATATTTTGAGACACCCTGAAGATATATAATATCAGATTTGGGTGACTCTATAGGTCATATTTAACCATATTTCAATGCCTATAGGAAGGTTTTAGAGCTATAATGCACAAGTAGCTTGTCCACTTCATCATGTTAAGAGATTACAAGGATGAAGACAGTTCTTTGGTTATCTTTCAAGCCTATTTCAAGGTATTTGCATTATATACCAAGTTTTTATAGACCATGGTGAATAAGGTGGCCTATATTGAAGTCTAAATAATAATTTTCAAAAAATTACCATCTTTAACATTCATGACAATTGAATGTGCTCTTGATGGATACTTACAAACTTCTCCAAACCTCTTGCTAGTAAGTTGTAAAGACACAGTAGAAAGTCAACCACTTGAATATGTTCTATATGATATAATAAAGATTACATGGTCTTATATAATACGTGTATGGGGTTAGCAATTTATTGTGTCAGACTTGAAACAAAGACTACACCCTGCATGAGCTATAAGATTGTCTTTATTGCATGTTTTTTAGATCAAATAATTTAAACTAGAAGTTGTAGGTTTTGATGACATATATCAAAGTATTAAGAGGTATATGATTTAAGTAACACTTTCACCAATATTAGAGATGAATTTAAAGATCCAATAATCTCATATAAAGATGCCAATAAGGTTAAGTAGGCCATGTGTCAAGATAACAACTTGTAACTCCTTAACTAAGAAAGGGAAATTTCAAGGTAGAAAAGATGAATCATAGGATATGAAGAGCCATTTTTATTCCACATGTCATGAGGCCATCACCAATCCAAGCCAAAAAAATTTAAATATGAATGAAAAGACTATTTTATCCACCTTCTATTGCCATTGTAACTAGTTTTAGGATAGATGATAGTTATAACAAGATTCCTACATGTCCCCCAATTTCTCTTCTACATTCTTCTATATATAATCTTGAAAAAGACATTAAAAAGGATTCTCCATGTTAGTAAGGTGAAACCCTTCTAAAATTCATACATGTTGTTCCTTTTAAAGTGAATGTAATCTATTTTTTATCTTCTTCAACTCATATTTGTTGTTTTCATGGTAAATTTTTGATTAATGTAAGTGTTGATATTTAATCTCCTTGTATTTGTCATCTTCTTTCTTACCTCTTTGTGAGTAAATTGTCTTATCTCACGTCATATGCTGTGTATTAAGGGCTTATTCAAATGTTAAGTGTTTGAAACCTTCATTATCCCTAATTATAAGCCTCTTGATTGTTGCTCTTAGTTAATGTATTAGCTACAACTTGCATATGGGAATACTTATGCTAGAGAACTGTTTAAAGTTATATGATGATATTCAACCTTGTCCTCTATTTTTTATCAACTCATACACAAGATAAGGAGACCTAAAATTTGGTGCATCATGCCTATTTTTATTTTCTTTTAGATTTTTCTTTCCCTTTTCATTGTAATTTGAGTAAGTGTAGTGATAATATATGTATAACATCAAGGAATATATCCCTCTCTGGAAGTTATCTTTAGTCATAATCCACCTATAGACTTTCAGAGTTTTTATTTTGTCAATTAAGTGCAAAGACCTAAAACACCTCCTCAAAGGGTGAAACTCAATGTGACAATAGTTTTTGGCATACTCGATGGGATCATGATTTCATCTACTGAGGAACTTTTTGTGTTGTTATTTAGCATATTAGCCTTTGGAGGCATTTCCAAAAACACTAATGGTGATTGAAAATTATCTATAGCTAGTTTAAGTATAAAAAGTGCTAAAAAATAATCAATTGGCATGTTTTCTAATCCTTTATTTGTCAAAATGCATATTTTATACCTTCATATCCTTCATGTCAAGTTAAGAAAATCTATCACTTCTCCTCAAGCAACCCCAAACTAGTAAGATACCATGCCATGTCATTTTCTTCCTTCCCATGCCTACTCATGTTTCCATTCTATCTTGGCAAAACCATGTTATTTCCCATGTTCTTTCTAACCTATTCAAAATATATTTAAATGATATAAGACATAAATTTGAGTGAATATATATGGAGAATGATAGGGAAAATGAATATAATATACACCATGATTAGCTTGCATATCAGGCTTCTATCCACCAGTAATAAATAGAGTCATGAAAGAGATATGATGAGGCTACAAAAGGGAAATGTATCAACATACCATGAGAGCACAAATAATTGAATCCAAACCTTAATTGCTTCCTCATATCCATATTTTTAGACAAGTTCAATCAAATGGGTATAATTATTTCAAAATACTAAGCTTTAGGACTCCTAATCCTATGTAATATTCTATGATTGTCCAAACTCCACCCATTATTCTTCAAGAGTCTTAAAATTTTTCCCCATGGTAGCCTTCTTGGACTACTCCATGCACACTGATCTAAAATCAACATGAAGAAAAGGTGGTAGAGGTAAAACCAAGAAAGTTTCCAAGTTTCACAAATCCTTCATCGACCTCTCTATTTATAATTATTCATGAAGATCAATGCATATCATAAATTGATGGCTTGACTACTGAGTGGAAAGAGAAGAATGAATAATCCATAAGATAAGATTCTTTTCCTCATCTCTAATAATTCTTGAATGAAACTATCACTTCCAAAACTCAATATCTTAGGAATGTGTGTTTAACTTGAAATCCAATTCAAGAGTAGCCCATAATGTACTATATTCATATGACACCAAGTGGAACATCTTGCCCTCCCACCATCTCCTTTTTTAAAGGAGGACCATTTATATAGAAGGTAAGTGAAGATAATCTAGGAGATGAATATAGTGTGTCAAATGAATGTGATGAAGAGTTCATCATTGGTAGTAATCATTATACCACAAAATTAGGTTTGGAACAAAAAGGAAAAAAATGGTGTTTTTGGCATACTCTTGAAGAATAAGAGGCTAAGTTTGAATTAAGGGACATCAAATCTCATGGTCAATATGAAATAATCAAATCAATCACTATTTTCATGAGGAAGTTCATATATTTTTAGACCTAATGGACCATAGTAAACACAATGAGAATGCTAACACTAGTGAAGAAGACACTAATTTATATGAGGACTTATCACTTGGCAGGATGGATGAAGACCTCAAAAGATGATAGTTAGGGTCAAAACCCTTAAACAATCAAGAGTCCCAAATCATGGTTTAAATCAAGGCTTAATAATATTAAGGGAGTTTAATTCTTGGATAAGTGTCAGATATCTAATGGAGCATTTATTATATCTAAGAGAGACATTTCCAAATTATAAAAATCATGAAAAGTATTTTTTACTCAAAACATGCACCTCGAATGAGTAAAAACATGCATCTCTAATATGCACCTATAGGCCTGCAAGCTAATGAAGGTAAACTTTATTATGTTAGAAGTTAATTGATAATATGCACTCCAAGTTCATGGAATTTTTTAGTGTATTAAGGGCCTATACTCTATGAACAATCATTAAGAAGGTAGATACCTAATAAACAAACTTTTTTTCCCTCAAGGAGCTAGATGACTATAAATAAATCTATAATGGATTCAAGTTTACTTGAAATGTCTTTAAAATCACTATATGAGATTTTAATTCCTCATTATCACATTTTGGATCAATAATTTGGCAGATTTGATGAAAGGAACATAAGAAATGGCCTAGAGTCTGCACTTTTAAGACTATTGACGAGTGTCATCTAACTCCTCATCTAACCAATATTCAATTGGTGTCTTATCAACTAGGGCCAGTGTCTGAAGCTATCTGCAGTAAGGTATGGGATGGTAGATCTAGAAGTCTTGCTTATGGGGGTGCTTGATGATCCTATTCTAACTTTGACTAAACTACTTGATTCATGCTTTTGCTAAAAAAGAAAGAAATCAAATCAATCCACTCTTTTGCTAGAAGTAAAAGATCACACTCCTATTTTACATTTGCAAGGAAAATAAATTCACACTCCTACTTATGAAAGGAAATTTTCTTCACACTTTTGTTGTAAAAGAAAAGATACTTTGCATAGAAAAGAAATGAAATAAGAAAATGCTCTTTTTAAACTATGAATTTGTTTTGATATTTTTATAAATAAATGCAAATAGTAACAAGATTCTAACTAATAAAACAAAACATAAATACCATACACAGTTCCTGGTTCCAAGGAGAGTGGGCCCTTTCTCCTCTTGGACTTAGGAACAAAGCCTAATCAGTGCTAGAAACTTAAAGTATTAATTCATAGAAATGAAATAATTACAATCTGATTGAAACTTGTATGCTTATCTAATTATCGATCCTCCATATTTTCTATCTCTCTATTTTTTTTCCTTTTTTTCTCTTCTTTTTTTATATATTCAAAAGTCTTACACTTTATACTAATACAATCAACTCAAAATAGGATGCAAAAGAATAGGACTCTTAGTCGATCCCTTCATCTAGAGATTGGATTTCTAAGAGATCCAATTATTTTGATGAAATAAATATCCTATCCTATAATAGTCCTAAAATCTGATTATATACAAATATATCAAAAGTAGGTCTTTCAAAATAGCAGGTGGTTATTTTCCTTATGTGATTCTAGCTGGAATGGTTCTTTCTTATCCTATCTAGTCTCCATCTTCCCACTATCCTAACAGAATTCTCGGTATTGACCCTACAGAGTCCATAGAAATGAGCCTACAGAGTCCATAGAAATAAGCCTATGAAGTCCATAGAAATAAGCCTACGGATTCCATAAAACCAAGCCTACATAGTCTATAGAAACAAACCTGTAGAGTCCATAGAAACAAGCCTATAGAGTCCATAGAAACAAGCTTGCAAAGTCTGTAGAAATGAGCCTACAGAGTCCATAGTTCTGTTGGATGGAGATCAAAATGGAATGTTCACTGTACATCATCTGTGTCTTCTTCCTAAGCATTCTTCACACAAAATATCAATAAAACATGCTATATATTAGACATTAATGACAAAGTAAAGATTTAGTCTTTAGTTTAATATAAATAAGACAAATATCTGTTTTCCATGTAATAACTATCTTAGAATCTAAGATTTGTATAAGATAATATCCTTCGAGAGATGATTTGAAGGAAATGACATGTCAATGATGAGCCATATTTTTAGCTCATCATCTCCCCCAAGCTTTACCTTTTACAAATTCCATTTCAAACATGTATTAGTGTTCATAGCTCTGGCTTCTGCTTTCTACACTCTGACTCAAATCATATTCATCAAACCATCTTTTATGTGTCTATCTAAATTGTTGGTAAATCCCTGATGTGTTTGAATCATCTGTTTCCATATACTGAATTGTTTTTCTGATTGTGGAGCCCAACTTTGCCATCCTAGAATATGTATTATTAGCAAAGGAGGTCTATATCTCATGCCAACCCATTTTTGTTCTCCCCCAGAGTTGATTACCTCTCTTAAAATTTCTAGAATTGAGGATGCTCACCTTATACTCCATCTTAAGTTATTTGGGTACATGACTTCTCACCTTTTAAGAGGCACTAAAAGTTGGTCACATATATTTACACTTGCAGTCACTACTGAATCAAAATTCTGTATTGAAAACAAATCAAAAGAAATAGTACAATCATATAAAGCCTATAAATAATGTGTTTTAACCTCATCATTTAACAAAGAATATTGAAAATTATATTTAATCAACCTAGGAATAGGAAAGGCTAGTCTGACACATAATCCTATAGTCTAAGCATGATTTGTATAGTCCTCAAATCTACCTTTCCATGCTATCTAATTTTTGAATGTAGAATGTAATGCTCTCAATTGAACTTCTCCTACATGAATATTTATCAAAAATTTATTGTGATCATGATCTCCTAGAATCGATTCATGCAAACAAAATTCACAAAGCAAATCCTGCTAATTAGGTTTAGCACTATAGAAAATTTCCAAAAATGTTGTTGGCTACAAAATTTTATAAGGAAGATGATAGATTTACAGAAGCTGCCATCTATAAAATTGTTCAAATAAAAATAAATTGTATGCAAGAGAAGGATTCCTACATGCCAAAATAGTTTCTCCTAATTTGCATACATCCTGCAAATTTTTTTCTAACTCTTGGACTTTAACCTCTAATTCTTTGTTTTCATTTTCCAAGAGTTTGTTCAAGGAAGTTGCCTCTTTGTTTTTCTATTTAAGTATAGAATATTTTTATTCAATTTGATGTAGTATTTTCAAGGGAGGAATACTTGGATCACTTGTTTGACAACCATAGTCAATAAATATTTTGGGGGGAGAAAGTGCAACAGCAGGTGCTTCAGAAGAAATCACCAAATTCTATAATCTCTTATTTTATTTCTTCAAAATTTCTACATATAGCCAAAGATTAATCTGTTCATCTTCATGTTCTTTTATTATTTCCTTTAACCTGTGAATTTCTAATGCATGATTAGTATATACTTTATCTAATTTTTGCACCAAAGATGAGTTGAGATGGTCCTTATCTTGCAATTGACTGATCAAGTCAATAATGTCAGTTATTTGTTGTTGTTTAAGAGCTTAAGCTTGAGAAAGTTGCAAAGTTAGCTGCATAATAGGATCATTTAGATTTGATGATTCACCTTTCTCATTGGTACATATAATTTTCCCTTTGTCCTTTGTATTTTCAACTAGAACAGGTGCTTGTTCCACCATACCTAATTCTTCTATTGTGTGTGGCTCTTCCTTTGGATTTGTCTCCTCCAATATGATTGGAGAGTTACTTTCAAAAGGATTTTCTTCAAAATCTATAGGTGCAGGAATATTCTGATGTATAGGAGAATGAGACACTATTTTAAGACTATCTAAAATATCTGCAATTTCTTGTTCATCTTCTTTTATTCAAATGAGCCTTTTCCTTCTTTTGGTTACTCTTTGAGCTACACTTGGTTGATTTTCTTTCTCAACCACCAAACCCTTGGTTGTCTCAATGTCTATAACAAACTTCCATCTCAATTTTATTCTTCCTCTTAAAGGCACTGGTTGGGTTATGGACTCATGAGGTTCTTGTGGAGACCTTGAAATTTTAGGGTTTTGAGACCTTGTAATTCTTTTTAAAGAAGAAGAAGGGATTTTTGTGGAGATTATAGTTTGAGATTTTATTTTTAGTGTTGTTTTCTCAGCTTATGTGGTAGGTGGAGATGAGTGTTCCTATGGTACATTTGGGGTTTTTTGTGTTATACTGTTCTAAAATTCCTCCCAGACCTCTTGACCTTGCTGAAGGAAATGATGCTTGATAATAAGTTGAATAAGGCCATGATGCCTAAGAGCAATAGTAGGGGTTGTAGACATAACTTTTAGAGCACCATAAAAGAAAGATGGGAGGTTAATTCTATATTGAGGGTTTTGTCTCCCATGCTTAAGATGTATTAACATTTTCATGATGTCCCTCCCTTAAAGACTATGTTGTCATTCACAAATGATATATTTAAGTACCCACTTGGCTACAAATTTCTAAGGTTCAAGAAGTGAATTCCTTTTAATCCCTTTTGATTTTACCTTGGAATCTACTAGACATGAAGTTCTGATCTTCTTCTCACCATTAAACTGACTAATTAAATCACTAAATGAAAATCTCCATGTATCTCTCACTCCTTCTTCTAGAACTTGTATAATTTGGCTTATAATTTTAGTTGTAACAAGAATAATAATGCCTTTCACAATTTAAAATTCAGGGGTGAGATTGGTAATAAATTCACTTACCATTATTTCATCGAAACCCTAGAGCTTTCCAATGAAAGGTAGCTAGCCATTGGCTTTGAACACTACTATAGAAGCTTTGTCTCTATGAAACTTTGTTGGATCCTTCAGCTCTGATCTTATCTTTTGTCCCATTTTTATGCAGAGTTACAGTCAGCTCGATTCCTTTAACTTCAATTATGGTGTAGACTAGTCTTTTGTTGAAGTTGATAGGCAAAAGGCTCTAAGGATCAACTTTTGTTAAAGTTCATAGAAAGGAAATAGTTCATTTGAAATGCTATAGCTATATGAGTCCATAGTGTTGTATGATGATGTGATACAGTTAGGCACCACACATTTCTACAGAGTGTGCCAACCATCTGATCTCATCAATACAAGTCATGTAAAATGATGACGTGTCATATTGATGGTAGCAATGATTCATTTCTTCATTTAAAACCCCTTTTTTATGATGTCCCATCATTATGGTACTTGATGACTCAATTGATGATATCAAAGCCACACACTTATACATACACCTTTGGCAGCTTCGTTGCATGCTTTTTCATTATGGCATGTGTCATTATGTTTCAAAAGATTCAAATCTAGGTCATCTTATAAGAATAAGGTCTTAATAAAATAGAAGATAATTAGTTAACTAGACATAGAGAAATGAAATATATGTCTTACTTACTTTAACCTTAGACATTATCCTTTGCTCGCCATGTATCCTACACAAATAGGTTCGCATGGATTAGTTTATTGCATGGAGATGACCAATCATTGTGTCATGATGATATTTTCTTATAAATTTTGGTTTTTTTCCCTTTGCCCGGCCATTGCTGGTTTTCTAGCCAAAGCCCTTTTTGCAATGCATAGCCAGCCAGCAAGCTAGTTTTTTGGGCATGCATTGTCAATAGCATCCCTAGAAGGATTTTCACTATTGATTATTATTATTTTATTTTTATTTTTTTATTTTTTATTTTTTATTTTTTTATTTTAATTTTTTGCTTTTTTTTTGGAATATCAAGGAACATGTTCACTAGAAGAAGTAGAGCTTTCCAAAATAGCTACTTGATCCTTTACTTTTTGAATAAATTTGTCTTTATTGAGTGGTTTTTGATAGAGCTTTAATCTATGTCTATTGACTAATAGAGCTCTTCTGCTAGCATCAATAGGTATCAGCTTAATAGAACCTTTTTCATAAACCTCTTCAATCTCGTAAGGTCCCAACCATCTTTTTTGTATTTTTCCTTTGAACTATTAAAATTTAGAATCAAACAACAATGCCTAATCTCTTTTTTGAAACTTCCATTGCTTGATTTGTGCATCATGCCAAACTTTTCATTGATGTTGTACAAGTTCAGTTCTTTGTTATGCTTCCATCCTCATTTCATCAAGTTGATTAAGCTGTAGGAGTCTTGATTTCTATATTTCTTCTAACTCAATTCCTACTTCAAAAGCTATTTTCAAAGTTTGTAATTTAAATTCAACTGAGAATAAAGGTTTTTTACCATAAACCAATTCATAAGGTGAAAATCTAGTTATTTTCCAAGTCGTATTATAGGCCCAAATAACTTTTGGTACCCTATTTGCCCAATCATTTCTGCTAGAATTAACAACATTGGTTATAATGGTTTCCTGTTCTCTGTTGGTGACTTCAACTTGTCCATTTGCTTGTGGATGGTATGGAGATGTTTTTTTTTTGCTGAGTTTGATACACTTGCATAAAATGCTTTATTGTGTTTGACATGAATTGTGGTCCTTGATCTGAGACTATCTCTCTTGGAGTACCAAGTCGTTGCATGATTTTGAAATATAAGAAATCAGCTACCATCTCCTCTCTTGCATGAGTTAATGCCTCCACTTCTTCCCATTTGGTCACGTAGTCTATACAAACTAGAAGATATTCTTTTCCTCTAGAAGGAGGATCCACTGGACCAATAAAGTCAATTCCCTATTTCTCAAATGGTTCTATAACCAATTAAGGATGAGGGTACAGGGGCATCTCTGTTGAAAGAGTAGGCTATCCAATTCATTGACAAGCATCACAATGTTTGAAATATCTTTTTACTTGCTGATGAAGATGAGGCCAATAATATCCTACTCCTAAGATTTTATGTTTGATTTTTTGAGTTGAGTAATGGCCTCCTCCTGGTTCATCATGACAAGCTCTGATGATATCATAAGGTTCACCATTTGTCACACACCTGTGAAACACATGATTAGGTCCATGTTTGAATAACATTCCATTAATCCATTTAAAATAACTTTCTTTGATTAATTTTTTTTTCTTTTTTTTCTTTTTTTTTTTTTTTGTGAAAAGTGCAGAGGAAACTTCCCTATGCTGAGGTAATTGGCTATATCAGCAAACCACAAAGATTGTGCTGAAATAGTAAATAATTGTTCATTTGGAAATTCATCTTCCATTGGTTCTTCTTCACTTGTAGTGTTCATTCTTGACAAGAAATCAACAACCACATTAGACTTCCCTGGTTTGTCTATAATAGTAACATCAAATTCTTGTAAGAGCAATAGGCATCTAATAATCTTACCTCCCATAATTGGTTTGTTGGTAAGATATCTAATAGTTGAATGGACTTATATAAAAATACCTTGTAGCATGTTATGTAGTGTTTGAATTTGTTCATTGCATAAATTACATCTAAGAATTCCTTCTCAGTTGTGGTGTAATTTCTTTCAGCAGATGTCATGTTTTATCTAATATAATATATAGTATACATGTTACCCTCTTCATCCTTTTGTCCAAGAACTACTCCTAGTGTTGTATTGGAAGCATCTGCATATATATGTAATGGCTTAGTCCAATCTGGTCCTCTTAATATTGGAGTAGGAACAAGTTTAGCTTTGATGGTTTCAAAGACCTGCTGACAACTATCACTCCATTCGAATGTACTGTCTTTTGTAAGCAAGGCAAACATAGGGGTAGCTATTTGGCTAAACTTATCTATGAAGCATCTGTAGTAACCAACATGTCCTAAAAAACTTTTAACTTCAATTTGTATTTGTGGAATGGGCAAGTTGGAAATTATTTCAACTTTCTTTGGATCTACTTGAATGCCTTTTACAAAAATATGATGTTGCAGGACTATTCCTTCATCTATCATCAACAAAAATTTCTCATTGCTCAAAGATAATTGATGTTCCTCACACCTAATTAATACTCTTTCCAAGTTGGTAAGAGCTTCTTCATAGGTTTCACCATAAATAGTGAAATCATCCATATATACCTCAACACAATCATTTGTAAGGTCAGAGAAGATTGCCAGAACTGCTCTTTGGAAGGTTGCTAGAGCATTACAAAATCCAAATGGAAGTACTCAGTAAGAAAAAGTTCCCTAAGGGTAGGTACATGTGGTTTTATCTTGATCTTTAGCTACTATTGTTATCTAGTTATACCCACTGAACCCATCTAGGAAAGAAAAATATTTCTTTCCTGCCAAGTTATCAAGAACTTGATCAATAAAAGCTAAAGGAAAGTAATCTCTTAATGTTATTTTGTTTAATTCTCTATAATCCACACATACTCTCAACTTTTCATTTTTCTTGGGCACAATTACCAGAGGTGACACCCACTGGCTGTCTAAGATGGGGTAAATAAACCCAACTTCTAGCAACTTTTGGATTTCTATTTTGACTATTTCCTTTAGTGTTGGGTTTATTCTTCTTTGTGGTTGTCTGACTGGTTTGATAGATTCTATGTAGATTTGATAAGTGCATATGTTGGGGTGAATTCCTTTCATGTTGGTATAATTCCAAGTAAAATCCTTGGTATGTCTTTCCAATACTTCAAAGAGTTGATCTCCTCTTCATTTGTTAACCAACTATTGATGTTCAAAAAATTTCCAAGTAATACCATGATTAGTTTTATACCTGGGTAGTTGGATTCTATTTTATTAATCTCACTAATTAATGAGTTTAGAGAACATGGATGAGGAAGTAGCTTATGAAACATAGTTACATTATCAACAAACTCTTTTCCAGGAGGAGTCAATCTTGCTAAAGAACAATGAAATGCATCTAAGAAATGAGTTTGTTGTTGTTATACCAATTTCCACACACTTTTCTGAATCAATCTATGATCATATGATGAAGAAGTACTAGCAGAAGTAGAAGTGGAGGTTTTAGAATTTTCCATCAGACCTAAGAATCCTATACTAAGGTAGTTCTTAGCTTTCAGACTGGCAGAGTCCATCGTTTCCAGATTGGCATAGTCCATAGTTTATGGACTGGTAGGGTCCGTAGTTTATGGACTGGTAGAGTCCGTATATTTTTGGTATATGTCTCCATTCAATTATTATAAGTGTTTTTTGAATATGATCATGGATAAGGAGGAAATTTTGTTTAATGTGTTATTTGATTCATCCACCCAAAGTTCTTGTATGCAATTTGTTGATGGTTTTGTAGGAGGATACAAAGAGATGCATTTGGATTTTAACCCATTAGAAATGGTCATGTCTCCTAACCTGAAATCAATCAATGCTGCTATAGTAGCCAACCATGGTCTACCTAGGATTATAGGATATCCTAGATTCTTTGTTTTGGGTTGCAAGACCATGAAATCTACTAGGTATTCCCAAGATTCTATTAATATTTCAACATTTTCTATAGTTGCCTCTGGTTTTGTTATCAACTAGTCTGCCATTTGAAGAATGGTAGTTATAGGTTAAATTTTCATAAGAGATAATGCATGGAGAGTATCAGTTGTCATGACATTGATTGCTGCTCCCAAATCTACCAAGACGTTAGGAATTTCTTTTCCTCTAATTGTGACTGTGATCACTGAGCTTCCCAAATCTGCATATTTTAGAACTAATAGTTTTCTTGCTAATAAATCAGTAACTTTTCCATCAACATGAATGGTTCCAAGATATTTTACCTTCCTCCTAGGTGTCTTGATACAAAGGTTTTTGATGATCTTATTTAATTCAGGTATATCCCTAATAGCTTGTAGAAGGGGTACCTCAATATTGATCTTTTTTAACTCATGGACCAAGTTTGAGTCTAGTTTGATATCAATTTCTCTTAATCTTTTAGGAAAAGGAACTACTGGTGTAGTAGTGTTTCCTTTGTTTTCTTTAGGGCTCATTTTGATTTCAACTTCTCCAGTGCTTAATTGAGATGATTTTGTCTGTTCATTTCCATCAGGTATCTCAGAAATGAATACTGGAGGTTTTTCTAATAGTTTTTCTTGATCTTAAATGTATGTCTGAGCACTAATAGCTCCCACATTGATTATTTCTTCCTGTTCATTGACATAGATAGGTGCTGGTTGTTTATTTTTTGGATTCACTATTGGTTGTGCAGACATTGAGGGCTGATTAATTTGTCCTTGTTACTGAATAACTGGGGGTGGCATAATGGTTTTCTATTGAAGTGGTCTTCTTAGTTGGGTGAATTGTGATTGTCAGTTCCACTGCTGATTTCATTATTGATATTGTTGTGGCATCCAATATTGTTATAGTACCCATTGTTGTTGTGGTTGTGGCACCATCCATGGAGGTGTTGGCATTCAATCTTGTCTTGCCCATGGATTTTGAATTGATTGGTGAAGGAACTAAAACATTCCATGGTGCCATCCATGGATTAACTAGATTTCTTGTACTAAACTATCCTTGAGCCTGGTTTTGTGGAGTAAAGTTTTGTCTCTGAATATAATTTACTTCTTCAGTGGACTAGACTTGTGTTTTCATTTGATTCTTTAAATCAGGCAAAAGGGTGCAATATTTGGTATCATGATTTGTTGCATCACAGATCCCATATGATGAATTATTGGTTCTATCTAGAGGGTAGTCTCTAAGGGCATGTTTCTATCTACACTTAGGACAATATATTGCTAAAGGCTCTATTGCATTTGCCTTAGCCTGAAGGCCATCCAAAGTACTATTTAGTGTAACCAGAATATCTATTTTGAGATTAGCAAATTATTCCATTAATTTACCCACTTCATTAGATTTCCCCAACTTTCCTTTCCTAATTCTAGGTTTTGTTTGAGAGTAATTGGTACAAAGCTCAAAAATCTGATCAAAAGCCAACTTATTTATGTCTCCTCTGCCCATCATATTAAAGGCATCTCTAGTGTCTTTGTCCAATCCTTTCAAGAAAACCAATTTTTGAATGTCTTCAGTGAGTGGATAATTACTTGTTTTATGAGTGAACATGAATCTATCTAAATAATCCTCTAAAGATTCATCCTCATTTTGTTTGATCTTGAAGAAATCCTCTTTTCTTTCTCACACATGGTAGTAATCTTAGTATTTGTTCAAGAATTCTGTTTCGATATCATCCCATGTTTTAATAGAATTGCTAGGTAAACCCATGAACCATTTCATAGCTACATCTTTAAGTGTAGAGGGAAATAGTTTTAATTTCTAGATATTAGTTGTGTAATTATAGGTTTGACATAGAACCTTAAACTCAAACAGGAATTGATCAGGATCTTTTGTAGATCATCTCCAAAAATTTGGTAGATTAGCTGGTGAAATATTTTTCATGGGGGTTTGATCATTAGGATCTACAATAATAGGAAAGGATAAAGTCCTTCCTAGTTGTGCGAATTGTTGATTTTGTTGGAGAGCCATTTCTTCTTCTGATGATATTTCAAAACTAGGATGATCTTCCCACTGAATGTTTGTGGTCTTAGTTATAGGTTGTTCCAAGTTCTCAAAATTTTCTTTAGCTATTGATCTCTGAAATGCTTCTTCTAAGTCCTTAACAATATCTAAATAATGTCTTCATGCAAGAGATTGATCTTGAGGAATTTGTCCTATGGGGCTTGCATGTGGTAATGGCCTAGTTCCTATCCTAGTTTCAGAAGATTCTTGCCAATAGGTTTCACTTGTATCTTTTGGTTCACTATTCAAAGATGTTGAAGGGGTGTCCACTTGTGTTCTTGGTGGAAACTTTGGAATAAATCATCCATTATCATCTCTAGGATGGTACATCAATTAATTAAATGTTTTTACTTTATGTTTTCTACAATTTTTTTTACTCTAGATCAATAATTATTACCTTACTAACACCTTATGTTCCCCGGCAATAGTGCCAAAAATGACGAGTGTCATCTAACTCCTCATTTAACCAATATTCAATTGGTTTATTATCAACTAGGGCCAATGTCCAAAGCTATCTGAAGTAAGGTATGGGATGGTAGATCTAGAAGTCTTGCTTATGGGGGTGCTTGTTGATCCTATTCTAACTTTGACTAAACTACTTGATTCATACTTTTGCTAAAAAAGAAAGAAATCAAATCAATCCACTCTTTTGCTAGAAGTAAAAGATCACATTCCTATTTTACATTTGTAGGGAAAATAAATTCACACTCCTACTTACGAAAGGAAATTTGCTTCACACTTCTGTTGTAAAAGAAAAGATACTTTGCGTAGAAAAGAAATGAAATAAGAAAATTCTCTTTAAACAATGAATTTTTTTTTGATATTTTTATAAATAAATACAAATAGTAACAAGATTATAACTAATAAAATAGAACATAAATACCGTACATAGTTCCTAGTTCCAAGGAGAGTGGGCCCTTGCTCCTCTCAAACTCAAGAACAAAGCTTAATCAGTACTGGAAACTTGAAGTATTAATTGATAAATTTGAAATAATTACAATCTGATTGAAACCTATATGTTTATCTAATTCTCGATCCTCTATATTTTTTATCTCTCTATTTTTTCCTTTTTTTCTTTTCTTTTTTTATATAGTCAAAAGTCTTACACTTTATATTAATACAATCAACTTAGAATAGGATGAAAAAGAATATGACTCCTAGTTGACCCCTTCATCTAGAGATTGGATTTCCAAGAGATCCAATTATTTTGATGAAATAAATATCCTATCCTATAATAGTCCTAAACTCTGATTATATACAAATCTATCAAAAGTAGGCCCTTCAAAATAGCAGGCGGTTATTTTCCTTACGTGATTCTAGCTAGAATGGTTCTTTCTTACCCTATCTAGTCTTTAGCTTCCCACTATCCTTATAGAATTCTCGGTATTGACCTTACAAAGTCCATACAAATGAGCCTACAGAGTCCATAGAAATAAGCTTGCAGAGTCTATAGAAATAAGCCTAAAAAGTCCATATAAATAAGCCTGTAGAGTCTATAGAAATAATCCTATAGAGTTTGTGGAAACAACCCTATAGAGTCCGTAGAAACAAACCTGCAGAGTCCATAGAAACAAGCCTGCAGAGTCTATAGAAATGAGCCTGTAGAGTCCATAGTTCTGCTAGATGGAGATCAAAATGGAATGTTCATTGTACATCGCTTGTATCTTCTTCTTAAGCATTATTCACATAAAATATCACTAAAACATGATATTTATTAGACATTAATGACAAAGTAAAGTTTCAGTCTTTGGTTTAATATAAACAAGAGAAATATCTATTTTCCATGTAATAGCCATCTAATAATCTAAGAATTGTATAAGATAATATCCTTTGAGAGATGATTTGAAGGAAATAACATGTTAGTGATGAGCCATATTTTGATGTCATCATCTGTTTGTAGGTATTTGAATGTGTGAGGTATTTTTGACCACTAGAAGAGGATTTTTAAATTCATTCATATGTTTAAAGAACTTATAACATCTATAGAATATGTCTACATGGTGAAAAAATAGTTTTAAAATCTCTAGAACAAGTCATGATGAATATTGTCTTCTTGTTTGCATAGAGAAGTAAGGTTGTAGACCTTCTTGAGGTTATTTGAGGCATGAAAATATTTGAAGACACCCTTTAGATATCCAATATCACCCTTGCATGGGTCTCTAGGTCATATGCAATATTATTTCAATGAATACAAGTAGGTTTGAGGGCTCTAATTCACAATCAACTCATCCACTTCTTGATGTTAAGAGACTACAAGGATGAACATGATCATTTTGTAGTATTTCAATCCATTTTCAAGGTATTTAAACTATACACTATGTTTTCATAGATAATGGTGAAAAAGGAGGATTAGAGAGAAGTTTTAAGAGTTATTTTTAGACAAGTACCATCTTTGATACCTTATGATAATTGAATGTGCTCTTAATGGATATCTGCAAGCTTCTCCAAACGTCTTACTAAGAAGTTGTAAAGACCAAATATATATTTAACCACTTGAAGGTGGTATATAATCTTGAACAAATATTACATGGTCTTATATAATACATATATGAGGTTGACAAGTTGTTGTGGTGGCCTTGAAACAAAGATTAGACCTTGCATGAGCAATAAACTTGTCTTTATTAAACCCCTTTTGGATCAATAAACTTAGATGAGAATTTGTAGGTTATAATGATAGAGATCAAAGTATGAAGAGGTCTAAGCTTGAAGTCTCACTTTCAACAATATGAGAGATGCATTTCAAGAGCCAAAAATGACATATAAATTTGCCAAGAGGGTTAAGTAGGCCATCTATCAAAATAGCAACTTGTAACTCCTTAACCAATAAAGGATAATTTCAAGAGAGAAAAGATGATTCATAGGAGATGAATAATTGATTCTAATACACCTCTCATGAGGCCATAATTAATCTAATCCAACACATGATAAAGATAAATGATATGACTATTTTTTCCACTTTCTATTGCTAATGTAACTAGTTTCATGATAGATGACAGTCATAATAGGCTTCCTATATATCCCCCTCTATCTCTTCTCCATTATTCTATGTATACTCCTGAAAAGGAAATCAAAAAGGATCCTCCATGTTAGTGTGGTGAATCCCTACTTTAATGGATACTTGTTATCTCTTTTGAAGTGAATGTAAACAATTTTTTTCCTTCTTTAACTCATATTTAGTGTTTTCATGATGAATTATTGATGAATATTAGTGTTTATATTCAATCTCATTACATTTGTCCTCTTCATTCTTACCTCTTTGTGAGTAATTTTTCTTATTGTAGGTCATATGGTCTATATCAATTGGTTATGCAAATGTTAAGGGTGAAGCACCTTCATTAGTGTCTTATTCTAGGACTCTTGATTGTCACTCTTAGACAATATATCACCTACAACCTCCATATTAAAATACTTATGCTGGCAAACTATTTGAAGTTGTGTGCTTATATTAAACCTTGCCTAGCTTTGTTATCAACTCATATCCAAGAGGAGGAAACCTACAATTTGGCGCTTCACTCCTTTTTCTATTTGATTTCATCTTTCAATTTCTCTATTCATTACAATTTGAGTAGGTTTAGTGATAATATAGGTGTAGCATCAAGAGATCCAACCCTCTATAGAGATTTTATTTATTCATATGCCACCCATAGCCTTAGAGGCTTTTCATTATGCCAATTGAGTGAGGAGACCTAAAATGCCTCCTCAAAGTGTGAAACTCAAAGCTATAATAGTTTAAACTAGGTAGGAGAATATCTATTATCCCTACACCTGATATCGATAGTATGCTTATTATACATTTAAATAAAAATTATAATGAACCAACTATATTGCAAAAAAAACCTTTATTCTCTTAGTATAATCCACTAAGAAAAAATTAGGTAGTCCTCTTCCATATGACCACCAAGCTACTGCTATGAATCTACACAAGAAGATGAGGTGTCTATCCAAGATTTGAAGAACATGTCATGAGGAATAAAATATTCCATGTTTGATCTAGCATGAAAGACAACATGGTAAAGGAGTTGGTATATCCTCATGTAGTAGTTAATAAAAAATCTCAATAGTACACAGTTACATTATCATTATTTATCATTAGTTTTATGAGATTTATTTATTAAGTGTAATTATAATTTTCTCTAAAAATTTTCATATACAATGTGTAAATATGTCTAATAACTAATTTAACAATACATATAAGAATTGAGGCAGCTAGACTTTATACCTAGTTTACAAAAAATTATGGAAAATGCTTTAGTTGGATCATATATAATTTATTTGTTATGACATTTTGAGAGAAGAATAATCAATGCCAGGGCCTAAATTTGACAATTGATTGTGCCTGTCATGAATTTATTTGGATGGTGCTTATCTATACAACTTTATGTTTCAGATATAGGAGGAAACATTTAAAAAGATATATGTATATTTATTATAATCTAATGTAATATTCTGACAAACTTCTAGCAAAAAGATTAATTAATGTTAGACTACAATAAATTGGGCATGACGAGTTCATTATTTAAATAAATAGGAAATTATAAATCTATCAAGTGTTTTTTTAAAAATTGAATTGTGAAAATTTAATTGCCTTTACATTAATATTTTCAATCGTACATGTATAGGTCATTTACAAAATATTAAATATTTGGATGTTAAAAAGTTAGTAATTATTTGTATAAAAAATTAATATATGATTAAATTAATATTTGTATTTAAACTATTGAATAGTAAGAATTTTATCATATAATTTCAATTTAATTAAAATAATTATAATTTATTTGTAGAAGATAATAATTCTGTTATACTATCCACTAAAATAAAAATACTTAAAATATAGAAAATAAAATTTTAAAAGAGGGAAAATACCAAAATCTATAAAATCTAGAACAAAACATTGAACAAATGTTTTAATTTCATTTCAATACCAAAAATAAAATTAAAACACTTTCAAATATTTTAATTTAAAATTATTATCATATATTTGTACATAAAATTTTAATTATATAATATATATGAATATTATATTATATAATATGTGTATAAATATTGTATAATATATTATAATGTTTTTGTACATTAAATATTAATTATATAATATATATAAATATAAAATTACTTAGTATATATTAATATTATATTGTAAAATATATATTTGAATATATTAGTAAAATGAAAATTTAATAATAATAATAATAATAATAATAATAATAATAATAATAATAATAAAAAACCATATCAGTATATGCATGATTTTAGACCGTTGCCATATGCAATTGCCAAGTGTCATTCAATGAAAAAACAAAAAACCCATTGTCTTATTTTCCAAATTTTCATATAAAGGATAATGTATAAGTATCAAATTTATTTAAGTAAAATATGAATATATGCCACTCTATCTACTTTCTAAATTTAGCAAATGGTGTGTTATATTAATGTGTAGTATAAATCCCAATGTCCATGTTTGCATTCTAGTTCTAATTTACATAATACTATTGGAGTTTATCAAGGAATGAGAGGAGGAGTCCAAGGGTTTGAAATAATAAATAATATTAGAAGAAGCATAAGTGGGAAGGCTTGCATTTGAGTATATAAAATGAGAAGAGTAGATAAGTCAATGAGAGATAGAAAAGACATCAAGAAGATGAGAGGAGAAAAGAGGAAAAATCATGATTGATTGAAAATGAATGTATATTTCACCTAAAAATATACAATAATTTGTAGTTAACACATAAAAAAAATCTATCTCCTAGTTTGAGTTAAGATTGTTGATACGCCTCTTTACTTGTTTGTACATATATAGTGGCATAGAAGAAACAAAATTACTAAAGTTGCTTTAATCTTCAATTATGAATAGTTATCATATAAAAATAGAGATTAATTAATTGTTTCAAAGTTTGGGTACCAATGTGGATTCTCAACTAATAGATCCAACTATTTTTAAATAATTTGGCCATTTCAAATTTGTAAATTTATGTTTAAAAAAAAATACTTGCAAAGATTGAAAATAATAATTGGATGTAGAGTTATTGATATTGGGTTGATGTGTTCACTATAAATGGGCTTGATGTGTAAATGTCACCACCAAAAATGAGGAATTAGAGGATTGAATTATCCTAAATGGATGGTTCTTCTATGCATATGAAGTTCCTGCTTTAGAATATTCATCACAAAAAGGTGAGATCCAATAACCCATTAGCCCTAAATGACTAAAAATAAATATGTACCAATTTATTTGACATTGGTTATATGTAATATTAATCATGAAAATAAATAATTTTTATTTTGATGGCATTGAGTTGTATTCATCATCATCTTGACCTTGTTGGCCAATCAAGTAGTCCAATAGACTATGATAATGTCTGAGGGAACTTAGTTGAATGTACCCTTGCCAATTTCTAAGGTAATTTAGTTGTATGTATCCTTGTTGGCAAATTGAATTGATATTTTTTGAGATGTCTTAGGATGATCCTCAATATTATGGGTGTATATGGTCTAGAGACTGTTAGTTCAAGATTGTAAAATGAAATCAACATTACAGTCACCCAAATATTTTCTTAATGATTTGGGAGTAACAAATCTAACTCAAAAACTTCACTTTAATAATAGTGCCATTGTGTTTCTACATGTATGAAGTAATGTCTGTACTTTTGATGGATTCATATTAAAAAAAATTCAAGTTTCCTACAGTGACTTAATAATCACCACAATATCTATGCAGTGGTTGAAGTCATCCCATTTTTTTTCACACACATAAGCATTTCCACACCAACAACCCAACACATTAATTTACCTAAATCAATTTGTTATTCAAATTAATTTCAAATAAATTAACATATATAAAAAGTGATTTAAGGTGGGAATAAATAATAATATTAAGCTTTCATATCTAAAAATAATCCTTTCAAGATGTTTTTCCCACCTAGTCACTAAGAATAAGAAAGTGGTGCTAAAGAAAGAGAGGATATAGTACTTTTTTCATAGTGAGGAGTACTTCCAATTTGATGCTATTGACCATGCAAATGTCCCCTAGCTTTATCACGAGATGAAAACATTGTACACTCAGACTACAAATATATAATCATAAAATTAATAGTTAATGAAAAATAATATACCAAAAATGTAGCATGTCGGTTCCATGGTCAATGTTATAGAATAGATTTTTTTTGGGGCATATAAAATAAAATTGAATATATTATTTATTAATGCAAAAAAGAATGGTACAACAAAAATTTGTAAATATTGAAAATTCATCCATACCCATGTAATGAAGTGTCCCAATGAAGCCAAGATCAATATGTCACTGGGATTGATGGTCGACTTCGCATGAACAAAGAAGAATATGGCTTGTTTAATAGAATCCATTCATGTGAGTGATTGGATTTTGGCTCCTACATATTTCATCCTCATTTCCATTTGGCAATTAGTTTATGCACAATATGATGTCTTCAAATGTTTTTGAGTCAAAAGATATTATATGATGGCATTGTTTCCATTGTATTAATAGTAATTAAATGAGATAGCCAAGAAATAGCTATCAGTCAACCATATGGAATTTAAGTTGTCAAGACGTGCTTGTGAGATAAAATCAATGTATTTACATGTTTTTTTATATCAATATTTCAAAATAATAAAATAATATAAAAACTATTTCAATGTACACAATTTGTTTGATGGAAAAGATATTTATTTTTCCCTATGCTTTAATAGAAAATGTTATAACTTCCTCACAATTTATCCTGTCATAGATATTAAACCAATCACAAACCTAGAAAACATTTTTTTTCAATTTTTTAAAATTTCTAAATACATTTTATATTTCAATTCTAATGTTTAAATTGTATAAAGTTAAAAATAAATTGCAATTTACAATGTTCTATACAAATTAGTAGCTACCCTGATTACAACCTAATTATACATGGTAGAAGGCTAAAGAACATAAACCTAAGACAACTTGGTAGTAAGCTCAAGTTCCCATTTTTGTATTTAACAATAAAAATTATCTTACCAAAATTTGCATTATCATTATCATTAAAACACTTTCCAATATTTTAATTTAAAAATATTATCATATATTTGTACATAAAATTGTAATTATATAATATATGAATATTATATTATATAATATGTGTTTAGATATTGTATAATATATTATAATGTTTTTTGTACATTAAATATCAATTATGTAGTGTGTGTGTGTGTGTGTGTGTGTGTGTGTGTGTGTGTGTGTGTGTGTGTGTGTGTGTGTGTGTGTGTGTGTGTGTGTGTGTGCACTTAATATATATAAATATTATATTGAATGATATGTATTTTAATATATTGGAGCAAGTGGAGATGGTGAAATTGGGAGCATAGGAAAAGGAGGTTGGTGTGAAAGGGCACGATCTAAAGAAAAGAGGTTCATGTTCAAAACCTAGGGCAATAGGTGAGTAGCATAGAAATACACAAGATATAATTTCAAGTCCTCATGCTAAATGCAAATATGGAGGCAATCATGATAAAAAAATATCATGAGAATCTTTTGGAGGTAGTTATTGAAGAAGATAGAGATTGGTGGGATGAGAAAGTTAATACACATAATATTGAGTCTAGATGGAAAGGTAAGTTATTGGAAGGTCATAAACTAGATCCACATCAATTTTTAAGGAATAATCTTATTCAGAATGGAGGCAAAAATGAGGAGAGGCTAAAATATCTAGATCATTTTCAATGAGATTCTAAGGAAAATCTTTTACAAGCACAACAAGAGGTTCAAAAAAGGGCATTTTTAGGAGCTGGAATAAAAATAGGAGAAGCTAAAACCTTGGAATGCTCTCCAAAGCCTTTTTTGGTAAGTCTTCAACTCTTAATGGATTATGCCCTAATTTTTAAACGTCTCAGGAAATGGCTACCAATGGGAGTTATAGAGTTTTGGATTAGAGATAATTGGATATATAAAGTTAAATAAGTCATTTTTGTTGCAATTTTTAACTCTTTATAAGATAGAGAAAAGGTTTTGAAGTCAAAAATTGGTCTGTAAATGGTCTAGGTCTATGGCTTCAATTTTGGAGTCTAAGTTTTGACCCTCTAAAAGATAGAAAGGGTAGCTTCCCAATTTGGATCAGATTTTATGGACTCCCCTTAGAATATCATAGTGAAGATTATTTGATAGAGGCTGTGGAAATTGATGCAACATCAATTTCAAGGGGAAGAGTAGCCTATGTTAGATTTAGGGTGGCTTTAGATTTGGATAGGTAGATTCTTGAATTTGTGATTATTAAGATAGGAAATAGGATTTGGCAATAGAGGATAGATGTGGAATATATTCCATTTAGATGTTATAATTGCCATCAAGTAGGGCACACTCAAAAAAATTTACAAAAATAAGAGGATCTTGCTTCAAACCAATTTCGTTAAATTCAAGCCTCAATGGAAACCAAAAAATGTTTCCTCAGGCAAGGAAGAAGATTAGTTGAATCAAGTCAGTAGTAAGCAATAGTTTGAGGCATCCAAGGATCCATGGCTTCTCCAAGCTAAGAAAATTAGAGTGACTAAAGCATTATTAGAAAATATTGGTTCCTCAAAGGTCATTTTTCATGATTCAATGATAAAGAGCTATGACTTTGTTGAAAAATAATCTCTCTCAATTAAAGAATTAGTCAAAAAGAAACAATTTTCTATCGTTAATATGGAATCAAAGAATTTAGAGGTAAAAGATCTAACCATCACTGGTGCAGAGTAGGAATATTTGGAAGGGGTAGAAGAATCTAAGGAAGATTTTGAAGGGGATCATAATTATAAATAAGTTCTAATTATCTTGCAGTCTCATAGTTATAAAATGAATCCAAATTGGGGTGCTCACTAGGATTGAGGTAGAAGAACAAATAAAGATTGTATTAAAGGTGAAATTATCATAGGTAGGTAGGGAACTTTGGATAATTTTTTTGATGTTATGAAGCATAGGGGGGGTGGAAATACCCCCACAAGAATCATGAAGATCCTATCTTGGAATATTAGGGGCCTGAATGCCCCTAACAAAAGATGCTTGGTTAAGTATCTTATAAAAGTTAAAAATCTAGATATCATTTTGCTTCAAGAAACTAAATTAGATATGGAGAAAAGTACCATATTTTTAATTTTGTTTGGTAGTTATTAGAATGGGCACTTTGTGGAGGCACTGGGTGCATTTGGAGGCTTAGCACTTATGTTGTCTTCCTTTTCTATCAAAGCTAAAATAATTGCTTCTAGGTAGAATTGGCAAGTGGGTAAATTTTTTAGTTTTAATTCAAATTTTCAATTTGTGTTGATCAATGTCTATCATCCACAAGGTGTTCGGCTTAAATCTTCTCTATAGATGGATTTTTCATTTTTTCTAAAAAATCTTTAATTGTAAAATTTTATTTTGGGAGGTGACATTAATGTTATTTCCAGCTTTAAAGATTAAAAAGTGGAGTATTTTAAAATTTAGATATGAATAAAAATTTTGGTAGCTTCATGGTTCAAAATTCCATTGAAGATGTTCTCCCAAAGATAGGTTAGTTTACTTGGAATAATAGATGTTTGGGTAGGGATAACATTTTGGAGTGCCTAGATCAATTTTTATCCACTCCTAATTAGGATCACAATAATAGAAAATTATATTATTGATTTTCTTAGTTTGTGGGTTATGATCATCAGCCAATTATTTTAAACATCGATTATGACTCACCTCTAGAATGATGTCCCTTTAAATTTGAATTGATGTCATTGAGAGATCCTTGCCTTCTTGACCTAGTAAAAAATAGGTGGTGGTAATGTCCTTTAGTTCAAGGAGCAAAAATGGTTCAAATTTTTAAAAAATTAAAATTTGTGAAAGAAAAAATTTAAAATTTGGATTAGAAAACATTTCAAGAACATTTTTCAAGAAAAAGCAAGGTTAGAAGAAGAATTGAAGAAGTTGAATGATGTCATTTTTTAGAAAGGGATAGATGAGGTGGCTTATCATTAGGGGAAATCTTTGATTAAGGATTATGAGGAAATTTTTTGTGGAGAAGAAATCTAATGGAAGTAAAAATCCATAGAATATTGGCTCAAAGCAGGCCATAGAAATTTTTCCTATTTTCATCAATTAGTTAAATCTCATAAGAAGGTGGTTAGAATAGCTCATATTAATTATAGCCTATGGGTAGATCTTGAAAAAATAGAAGAAATAAGATAATAATCAGTCTTGTACTTTCAAAATATGTTGAATGATGAACATTGTTCGCTCTTAAGAGTTCAAAATGATTTCCTTCACCTTATTCCTCGATTTATTTCTCAAGAGATGAATGAGAGATTTATGGCTCCTTTTTATTTGGATGAATTTTGCAAAGTGGTTTTTTCTATGGCTTGGGACAAATCCCCTGGTCTTAATGGTTATTTGATAGCGTTCTTCTAACATTTTTGGGAAGTTTAGGTATAGATGTCTAGGATATGGTTGAAGAATCTAGAAAGAATAAAAATGTAAAACTTGAGATCAATATGAATTTCATCTATCTTTTTCCTAAAAGGGAGGAATAATATTTCTTTTCAGACTTTAGACCCATTACTTTATGTAACATAGTTTATAAGATCATTTTGCAGGCAATTGCCGAAAAAATAAAACCTTTTCTAAACAAGTTGATTTAAGGTGAACAAGATGGCTTTATTTTAGGTGGAAGAATACAAGAAGGTTTTATTTTGGCTCATGAAATTTTGAATTCTTTATCTCACAATCATCAAAAAGGTATGTTGATTAAACTAGATATAAGCAAATCATATGATTGAGTCAACTAAAGATTTATTTTTAAATTATTATAAAGTTTGGCTTTAGTCATGATTGGTGTGAATAGGTCTTTAGCTGTGTTTCTAATTCAATTTTTTTAGTTTTAGTTAGTGGTAATAACTCTATTTTTTTCTAAATAACCAGAGTTATAAGGTAAGGGGATCATTTATCTCCTTTTTTGTTCATCATCCTGGTGGAAACTTTGGGTAGAGAAGTTTGTGATGCTCAAGTAAGACGTCAGCTTCAGGGTCTTCATATTGTTGATAATTTTAAAATTCTAACTCATCATCCATTCACATATGACACTTTTCTCTTTATAAAAACAAGGATTGAAAAATCTAAAGATTTCAAATGAATTTTGAAAAACTATGAAGCAACATTTGGTCAAAAAGTGAATGAAGGTAAATCTGAAATTTTTTCATGAACTATTATCATCGAATTAAAAATAACCTGAGCAATCTTCTAGGCTTTAAAAATGGGAAGCTTCCAAGAAAGTATTTAGGAGTTCTTCTTTTTAAAGGGTTTGGCTAATCTCATATTGGGCAATATTTGTTGGAAATATTCAAAGCCCATTAGAACTCTTGGAAGGGTAGATGGCTTTAACTGGTAGGAAGAATTAATATGATTAAATCTATTCCCACTGCTTTTCCAACTTACTATTTTTGATGATCAACCCTCATATCAAGATTTTCAATTCTATGAACAAAATTATGAAAGATTTTCTTTGGAAAGGTTGTGGCAAGGATAAATAAATTACTCTTTTGAAATGGCATCAGGTTTGTTCAAGAAAGTAGAAAGGTGGTGTTGGCATCAAAGTCCTTCATCTTCAAAATATTGCACTTGGTGCCAAATTGGTTTGAAAAATGGTGTCTAAACCTAGTAGTTTGTGGTGTAACCTTCTTAGAGCTAAGTATTTGGATTCAAACACCCTAGAAAGAATGATATCTATTTTGAATCCTCCTAGTGGTTCCCAATTTGAAACTTCATGTTAAAATGTAGGTTAATCATGTCTCAACATGTTTATTAGACTATCAAAAATGGCAGAAAGGCAGATTTATGGAATGGTTCTTGGAATGGTCAATATCCTCATGTAAAAATGTTTGTAGAAAATCAAATCAAACTTTTTTTAGAAGATCATTAGGGGACTCAGGGTAGTGATTATATTTTTTTAGATAGTCTCTCTAGAAAGGTGGTCTATAGTTGGAAATGTCTTCAGGACATTCCTATTCCTTTAGAAGGATTGTATGCTCTAGAAGAATGCCTCAAAAATAGGAAGATTTTTTTTAGCAATAAAAAAGATCCACTACATTGGATTGGTGCTAAAATAGGTATTTATTTGGTTCACCTTAGTTACAAAATGGCTGAAACTAAGGATGAATCTATCAAATGGACTAACTTTCTATGTTAGAATAAAGGACTTTAGAAAGCAAGTGCCTTTGCTTATCTCATAGTTCATGACCACATTTAAACACATAATCGTTTGAATAAAATTAGTTTTGTAGGCCCATCTAGATGATGTCTTTGTGAAAAAGATGAAGAAATAATAAATCATCTCTTATTTAATTGTCAATTTTCTAACTGGTGTTGGGTTTTGTTATGTAATCAATTCAACTAGTCTTGGGCATGGCTACAAACACTTCATCAAGCCTTTTCTTCTTGACCAATTGGAAATATTAAAGATTGTCTTTTCTCCTTATTGAGAACTAGCCTTGCTATTCTCATATAGATAATGTAAAAAGAAATAAATGCAAGAATTTTTAAAAATGAATCTCATCCTTTGTATGTAGTCCTAAAAGATATTGAAATTTCCATTTCAAAAGTGGTCTCCTCACACTTTCAAAAGAAAAAAGGTATGTTATCTAAATGGGATATGGAAATGTGTGCTATCAATAAATATATCAAACAACCCCTTGTTCATGGGTCAGTAGTAAATAATGAAATCAAGAGAAATAGAAAAGATGCAATTTAGACACCCCCAAATCCTATCTAGTTTAAATTAAATTTTGATGGGGCCTATAGAGGAAATCTAGGAGCATTAAGAGCTAGATGTGTGATTAGAAATTATAGTGGCTCTTTATTATAGATTTATCTTTGAGGTTTCGTAATGGAACTAATAATGAAGTAGAGGCCAAACACTAGTAAAAGGAATTCAAGTGGTGATTGATTATGGTATTACATCTCTTGAAATTGAAGGAGATTCACAAGTTGTAATTCATGCTCTAAAAAATCAAAGATAAAACTCATGGAAAATGATGAATATCCTTGATATTGTTTGGCCAAAAGTGTATTTTTTATATAATTAGTCAACTTCACATTGCTTCAAATAAGTAATATAGTGGCAAACTTCCTAGCCAATGTGACTATCGATCAACCTATGGAAATGAGATCAGATAATGTTAGTTCAAGTTGGACAAATTGTTTCAATTTTGACCAAATTATTTTCTAATTTTTCATTTGCTTTATTTTTGAAAGTTTTTATTTTTAATTATGATAAAAAATAAAAATATTCCTATTAGAAGGTGGTAGGATTTTTTCAATATGAGCTTGGTGGACTCGCATGCTTGAAGTTCTAATCATAATTATTGTAGAGAATTTTAATCCAATGGGATTTGGCCTACCATAATTAGCAAGCATGGATCCATATGCCTCGTAATAAGGGTGTTAATTTCAAAGCTTGGCCAAATTTCCATAATGTTTGCATGGTGGCTCTTTTCCTTGGTTCATGTTTAGTTGCCCATCAATTTCACTAGTTATTTTGAGGATGGAGAACTTTTGGAAAGAATCTATATGTTGGCCCTCAGTGTTTGATAAAGCCAAAACTAGGGAAATGGGTTTTTGTGGTTCAATTACTAGAACTCACCTTTTAAATGTTTTTTAGCTTCCTTCGTCGAAAGTGGTGGATGCAATCAAATTTATTTTGGGCATGGATTATTTAGATGTAAGTAAAAGGGTTTTTGTCAATTCTGATTTGGCCTCACTTTTCTCTAGTAATCTCTATCTTTTGGTTTAAGATGTTGATCATCTTCAAATCATGGTTGAGTTCTTTATGTTTTTGGAGTATCACCAGGGCATGTTCACTCAATTAGTTTCTTTCTCTCACGGCCCTTCTCTGATAATGCCTTTCTTTGGTTGTGAATTTTTAGATTTCATCCCTTTGTTTACCTTTTTAAAATTGGAAGCTCAGTTCCTGGCTTTAGTGTACTTTGTTAAGGAAGTGGAAGGGGCCTATGATAATTCTCTTCTAGTGACATATAATAGGGTTATTTTTTTTCTTGATTTGAATGAGGTTCTAAGACCTATCTCTGGTCTTGATTCTTGGAAGGCTTCCCATATAAATTTCGATCATGTCAAATCTATTAAGTGGCTTGCAAAAGGGGTTTTATGTGGATTTCTCAATGCCCCTCTTTGGTGGCATGGTAAGACTCTGTTCTAAAAGGATATTATTGGTCCTTAGCATAAGTTGGTCTACCCCCAATTGATAGTAACAATTAGAGCACAATCAGATATTAGGATGCCTTCTTTAATTAGAGCTCTCGTGGCTAAGGCACAAGCTGGTCCTTCTACAAGTTTTTATGATGCTAGTATTTTTTGTGATGGAAAATTGGTTGATCATGTAATCTTGGAATGATAAGTGGTATATTTTATTCCTTTTAAAACTTCAATGTAGTTTGTAGTCACTAGTAATCATGGTTATGTAAAGTTATTGTTTTTTAAAAGAGACATATGTAAGACAATATGTCTATATGGATTTTTTATAAAGTCACTATGGTAAATCTAAAAAATCCTCTTGCCTAGTTTTGATTGGTCAAACATGTCCTAACATTTTATAATGTAAAGCCAAATCACCTTTTTGTCTTATGCTATATATGGTGTAAGCACCCGAGACCATTTATTTCTCAAGCACTGATAAAAAAATATATTTTAATATATGAGTACATTGAGAATTTAAAAATAATAATAATAAAAAGAATAATAAAAACAACAACAACAACAACAACAACAACAACAATAATAATAATAATAATAATAATAATAATAATAATAATAATAATAATAATAATATAAGTTTATAATATATCACGTCAGTAAATGCATGATTTTAGACCATTGTCATATGCAATTGCCAAGTGTCATTCAATGCAAAAATAAAAAACCCATTGTCTTATTTTCCTAATTTTCAAGTATAGCATAATGAATAAATATCAATTTTTTTAAGAAAAATGTGAATATATGCCTCTACATCTACCTAGTAAATTTAGAAAATGGTGTGTTATAATAACATTTAGTATAAATCTCAGTGTCCATGTTTTCATTTTGGTTCTAATTTACATAATATTATTGGGGTTTATCAAGGAATGAGAGGAGTTCAAGAGATTGAAACAATAAAGAATGTTAGAAGAAGTAGAAGTGTGAAGGCTTGCATCTAAGTATATAAAATGAGAAGAGCAAATAATTTGATGAGAGAAAAAAAAAGACTTCAAGAAGCTAAGTGGAGAAGAGCGAAAGAGGGAAAATCCTGACTGATTTAACATGAATATATCTTTCACCCAAAAAATAAAATAATTTGTAGTTAACACATAAAAGAAATTATCTCCTAGTTTTAGTTAATATTGTTGATAATCCTCTTTACTTGTTTGTACATATGTAGTGGCATAGAAGAAAGAAAATTAATACAATTACTTTCATCATCGATTGTGAATATTTACTAAATAAAAATAGAGACAAATTAATTGTTTCAAATTTTGGTATCAATATGGGGACTCAAATAAGATATCCAACTATTTTTAAACAATTGGGTAATTTCACATTTGTACATTTATGTTTTTTCAAAAAATACTTGCATAAATAGATAATAATAATTAGATGCAGAGTTATTGATATTGGGTTGATCTGTTGACTATAAATGGGATTGATGTGCAAAGGTCACCACTCAAAATGAGGTATTAGAGGAGGGGATTATCCCAAATGGTTGGTTATTATGTGCATAAGAAGCTTTTGATTTGGAATTTTCATCACAAATAGGTGAGATCCAATAACCCATTAGCACTAAATGCCTTAAAATAGATAGGCACTAATCAGTTTGACCTTGGTTATATTTACTATTAATTATGAAAACAAATACTTTTTTTGATGATGGCATTGAGTTTTATTTATCATCATCTTAACCTTGGTGGCCAATCAAGTAGTCCAATAGACAATGATAATGTCTTAGGGTACTTAGTTGAATGTACCCATGCTAATGTCTGAGAGCATTTGGTTGTATGTACCCTTATTGGTAAATGGAAGTTATAGTGTTTGAGATGTCTTATGATGATCCTCAATATTATGGGTGTATATGGTGAAGAGAATCTTAGTTTAGGATGGTAAAATGAAATCAACACTAGAGTGACCCAGATCTTTTCTAAATCAGTTGAGAATAACAAATCTAACCCCAAAACTTCACTCTAATAATAGTGCCATTGTGTTTCTACATGTATGGATTAATGTCTGCACTTTTAATGTATTCATAGTATAAAAATTTCAAGTTTTCTTCAGTGACTTAATAATCACCACAATATCTATGCATTGGTTTTAAATGTCCCATTTTTTTCACACACACAAGTATTTCCCCACCAACAACCCAACACATTAATTTATACCTAAATCAGTTTGTTATTCACATTAATTTTATAGACACTAACATATATAAAAGGGGATTTAATGTTGGAATAAAGATTAATCTTAACACTTCATATCTGAAAAGAGTCTTTTTGAGATGCTTTTACCAGCTAGTCAGTAAGAATAAGAAAGCGGTGTTAAAGAAAGAGAGGATATAATACCTTTTTCATAGTTAGGAGTATTTCCAATTTAATGCTCTTGACCATGCAAATGTACCCTATCTTTATTAGGGGATGAAAACACTATACATTGAAACTACAAATGAAATAATAAAAAAATAGGAGAGGATTTTCAAATATTTAATACGTAAATCAAAGTATTGTGATCCTAGGATTTAGAATAATAACATGTGACATTAAAATAATAATTATAAATAATATTAATTAATTAAAATAGTCTATGTTTTATATTTTTTTTAAAAATAAAATACAATTAGAGTTACATTTTAAGTCAATATGGGCATTCATTTTAAAGTTTTTATGGTAATGCAATTTAAAATCAATACATAAATGGATTTTTAATGTCTCCCCAAGGAAAAATTAATCTATCACAAGGTCAATGTTAGAACCTATCATAATGTCAAGTTTAGGGATCATCTCTAGGTTGATGTTATCTTGTCTCTATAAAAAATTAATATAGAAACGTATTAAAGGCACCTACCCATCACTAAACTTGAATTTAAAAATGAATTTTGGATTTTGAAAACATTTTGTTCTCTAACATAAATTTATCTGGAGAGTAACTTTTACCTATCTTTAATTGTGACCTGAATCAATGCAAATGTTAGGTTGAAAGTTTCTCCGAAAAAAAAAAAAAGTAAAATTGTTACATTCGATGTAGTTAACATAAAATATAAAGTAAAATAAATTTATTTGGGTACATGATTCAAAGTAAATGCACTATAAAATAAGTGGTGTAAGTACATGCTTAAAAAGAAAAAATATAAATAAAATACAAATATTTATTGTAAATTTTATAAAATAAGTAATGAGATTTTGATTTTCAGATGCAAGGAAATTACATCTATCATTTGTGGATAGAAAAATGTCCATTATATTGCACTTATATGTCATTTTGTGATGGGTATGACATGTATTCTGGTACCCAAAAAACAATTGAATTTTAATGTACTAGTTTGGAAAGGAAGAATCACCATGTATTTCAGCAACATAAAATATGACAACAAAAAGTTCACATCAAGCAATGAAGTGATTATTTAGGAGAGAAAGAAATGGTACATTTTTTTAATAAAACGGAGTACTATGCTTAAAAAATCAAATTAATATTGGTGTTTTAATTGTATAATTAAAACAATATTGTACTTATCATAGAAATGAAGAATCATGTTTAGTTTTTCAAATAATTATCAATTACTATTTTTTAGAAATGAAAATAGATGTATTTGTCAAATAAATAAATCAATGTTATAAATTTTGAATTAAGATACAATACATTTGTAAAGAAATTGAAATAATACAACTAAATTTCAAATAAAGTATTGAACAATATAATAATTAAAAAAGTGAAGCACTAACTCAAACCTCTCAAAAACATTATCTCGACCATCTTACAATTCAACATCAAAACATCATATAATTTGCAAAATCAATCTTTTAAAATATCATTTAAGATTAGTTAAAAATTACTCCCTATACACGTTAGGGTTTTTAATAAATTATTTCAATTTAAAACTACATGTTTTATTTCATAAATAATACAATATAAAACACATTTTAATTTAGCTTCTTAAATTATCCAAAATTGGCAACATTTTTTCAAAGCTATTAATGAACATGACATTCCTAACAAGTCATTGCATGACTAATATTTTAAATGTGTGAAAGAAATACGTTGATATTCACAAAGTGTTAGCATAATATAAACTATAAGATACTTTAAATTATGCAAGTTGTTTTTTGATTTTATGTCCGTCCTCCCTCTCCCCTTCCCTTGTCCTCATATGAATGTCCATCCTCCCGCTCCCCTTCCTCTGCCTTCAATGCAAATGAATATATAATTTTTCTACAAATTTAAAATTTGAAATGTGCTTCACTGAGATTTTTTTAGTACCTACTTGATATCATTGCGAAGGCCTCACCGTATTAATCTGTTATTATTGTTCTTGACTACCAATCAAATAAATTATTCATTAAAAACTGAAGTTTGTCGGAGGCTGCTACTATTTTATTATTTTTACCCTTACCATTAAAATGTTTGACCCGCATCCAATAAATTCATTGGAAACCCACAAAAATTATTCCATGTAGAGTGGTATTTCATTTACTGTTACGACTTTCTGCAGCCACGTGGCGGGCATCCTCAACTTCTTTTACAGCGGAAAAGTTCTTTGCCAATCTATATATAATATTACTTATCCTCGTAGAGGTACGTGTTTGTCCTTGCCCTTGCCCTGGACTTGAGATGCAAGTTATTTTGGATTAAATATTTTTGTTATGATGTTATTTTAATATAGGATATGTATATCAATTGACTGTTTTATTATTATAATAATTATTATATATTATTTTTTATTAATAATAATGATATCGATTATTATAATAATAATATGAATAGATGTAAAACTAATCATCATTTAATTAAAAGTATTTTTAAATCAAAAATCAAAATAAAAATTATTATCACATTATTATATAAAAACATATAATATCATAATTCCTTTGTTTGAAAATATCTTCAAATTTTAAGGAAAATAAATTAAGAAAATATTATTATAGAAAAGAGAACCTTTATAATTTAACTAGGAGACAATTTAGTAGTAGATTTAAGTTCTCACGAGTGTAAGATTGTCAAACAAAATATTAGGTAAAGTTGTTTTGATTATTATGATGTTATTTTAATTTATACCAGTAAAAAGATTAAGCTACAAATACTGACTGTTTTATTATTAAAACTATTAATATATATTTATATTTTGTATTAATAATAATGATACTAATTATTATAATAAAATTATGTGAAACTAATAATTATTTAGTTGAAAATATTCTTAAAATTTCGATTTAAAATAAAAATTAAAAAAAACACATCATTATATGAAAATATATTTCATTTGATTGAAAACATCAAAATTTAAAAAAAATTATTATAGAAGAAACAACCTTTATAACTTAAAACCTGAGACAACTTGGTAGGAGGCTCAAATTCCCACCGCTGTATTGTCAAACCAAAAGTTGGAAAGTTGCTTCGGAAAAAAAAGAAAAAAATCTCCATTAATGACGGAGATGAGCAGTAGTCAAAAGGATAAACGAATCAAACGCAAAGTCAACAAAGCGAAGCGAAGTGAGGAGGAAACGCGTTTGTTTTACATGCTCACATTATAAATATGCTGCTGCCTTGAGTAGAATACAAACACAAAGTAGCAGAGATAGAAATGGAGATGAGAAAAAGTGTTCCAGGATTTGGAGTTGGGATTCTTGTGCTTCTCTGCACTGTCTCTCACTAGTACGCGCAGAATTGCGGGTGTTCGAGCGACTCGTGCTGCAGCCAATATGGTTACAGCGGAACTGGAGACGAGTACTGTGGAAAGGGATGCCAACAAGGCCCATGTTACAGTAGCACCAATCCGGGCACTGCCAACGGCGGCAAAGTTGCCTCCATTATTAGCAAGGATTTCTTTGATGCAATTCTCGGCGCTGCAGACAGCTGCTGCGCTGGAAAAAAAATTTATACTTACGATGGCTCATCGACGCCGCCAACGCTTACTCTGGCTTTGGCACACTGGATCTTCTGACGACTCCAAGAGAGAGCTCGCTGCCTTCTTCGCTCACGTCACCCACGAAACTGG
>JARHVA010004519.1:1342500-1360000 GCA_037957365.1 Torreya grandis | reverse complement strand
AGATAATTAAAGGATTTTGTTGTTTGGGTTATGCATTTGTGATATATGAAGTAATGTAGGTAAGTATGTAGCGAAATCTGCAAGGGAACATGCAAGTCAAATTTTAATAGAAATGTCAAGAGAAGATGTAGGGATTATAGCACTCATGGAACTAATGGGGGAATATGAAGATATTGCACATGCCCTTACTACTAAGTTGACAGTGTTGTCCGATAGTCATGCAAAATCAATTATTCAACTATTCCAATATGCAAAACATGAATAGTTAAGGAAGGCTTTAAGTGACAAAGGTTTTTTTAAGCCAAGCTAAATCAGTAGGTTTCGAGGCTCTAGGGAGTAATTGTGATAAAATTATAAGTAGGAGAAGAGATGTAGATCTAGATCTAGATGTGATGGATGATCAATCACCACATAGTTAAGGGTCATAAATGCATCTATGTATTAAACGTTTATGGGTTATGTGACTCAATTATTGATCTATCATGTGAATTAATAACTATATTTTTAATAGATGTATATGTTAAATTTCCATTTTATTCATTATGTTGGTACGTATGTACATACGTACATACATGTATTTAATTTGTAGATTTTGATCATTTATTTATATTTTTTTAAAAAATGATATGTTTAATTTAAAGTGAAGTGTGACATATAAAATCTAAATATAACATGTAACATGAAAAATAAAATATGAAATTTATGATTACTAGGTTCTCAGCTTAGAACAATAGATATCACCACAAATTTTAAATCATTTTAAATCACCTTCGAAGGTAACCTTCAAGTCACATAGGTTTTTTCTTCTTTAATTTATAAGCCTTGAATTTGATTTAAAGTCACATTTGGGAGGTGATTTTAGCACGTGACATCATGGTGTATTTATAAGCAAATGTAAGGTGACTTTATAGATGATATTGGGGGTCTGTGCAAAGTGACATTTGAGTGACTTAATTCAGGAAATTGGTGGGAGTTTATTTTTGATATTATTATTGCTTTTAGTGGATGAAATTACAATGTTTTCAAATGTAATTTTTTTTCCTTATTTTATATTAATTGAGTTTTTGATTTAATGTTATTGTCAATAAATTTACATATTAATTTGTATTTACTTTAATTTTGATCATATAATATTATTTGGTATTAATTTGACTTTATGGATTTTTCCATTGAACTAATTTATTGAGTGGCTAAATTGAGAATGCAATTATAGAAAATTTATCCCCCTCAATGTAATTGCAACCACTTAAAGTGATTTGGGCCTCACTTTTCACTATTTGAGACCACCATTGACGCAATATAACAACTGATTTAATAGTTTAAATAATTAGCAAAAATAGACTTCGTGGCTAAATTACGACCACCAAATATGATTAGTGTTACTTTTTCCATAAGTCCCCAATTAAACTATTTAGTAAATTGGTTCAATTAGGGACACAACTAGAGGAAATTGATTTCTTCAAGTATAATCAGGACCTCCTAAAGATATTTATTATTAAAATTTCCCTAATTGACTCCCCTATTAAAAAAAATTAAAATATACATACAATTACAGACATGACTATGCTAAATCAAATCCCCTCAACCAAATTGTGACAACATAAGGTGAATTAAGTCTCAATTTTACCTAATTGAGTCACCCATTGAATCAGTTTTTTTGATACATTTAATGGGTAAGTAATTAGATGAAATAGATCGCTTTCAACCTATTTGTTAGCATTTGATGTCATTTAGGGCTTAATTATTTTAAATTCAGTTCTTCATTGAACCTCTTAGTTGACTAATTTAATTGGTAATGAAAATAATATAAATAAGCAATATCAATCTAATTAGGACCACCTAATATAATTTGGGACTCAACTTTCCATAATTCAATGCCCCATTGAAATAATAACTGAATATGTCTCAATTGGGAACACACTAGAAGTAATCGAGCCCTCTCAACCTTATTGTGACTAGTTAAATCTATTTTAAACCAATTTTATCTAAATCCCACATTAAATTAATTAGTTTATTAGTTTAATTTGGGAAGCCATTAAGGTATATTGATCCCCCTAATACAAATTTAAACAAACTAAATGACTTGAGATTTTTTTTTATTTAATTGCATCCCCATCTAATTAATTTTATCAAATGGTTCAGTGGCAAAATTAATGAGGGAAATTGAGACCCCTCAACTTTAATATGACCATATAATGTGTTTTAATGATAAAGTTTCCCTAATTGAGGATCCCATCCAACTAATAAGTCCATACATTTTATTGGGGATGCAATTAGAAAAAAATTAGCCTCTCAAATTAATTATGATTACCTATTATGGTTTGGGGGTCAATTTTTTATAATTGTACCTCATTGAATCAATTAGTCAATATACTCAATCAAGGATGACATTAATTTAAATGGATGAACCTAAACCTAATTATGAAAATCTAAAGTGATTTAAAGCTTAATTTACTATAATTAAGTTCCCCATTAAAGGTAAATTAGTTTATTGGTTCAATAGAGAATGAAATTGGGGAAATTGTATTGTCCTTAAACTAATTGAGTTCCTCGATAAATAAATTAATAGATTGGTTTAAATGGAGACATAATTAGAAAAAAATGATCTCCTTCAACCTAATTGCAAAAACCTAAGGTGATTTGGTGCTTGATTTTAATTAACCGAGTCCCTCATTGATAAAATTAGTTGATACATTCAATTTCATATGAAGTCAAGTGGAAACAATCCCCTCAACCCAATTGCAACTACCTAATGTCATATAGGGCATAATTTTCCCTAATTTATTATCTCATTGAAATAAATAGTCAATAATTTTAACACGGTAAACAATTAATGGAAATCAATCCCCCTCAGCCTGATTCTAACAATAAAAAATGATTTGGGACTAAACTTACCCTAATTGAGTCTAAGATTAGACTAATTACTTCATTTGTTGAATGGGAGATACAAATAGGGGAAATCCATTCCCTTAAACAACATTGTGGCCACATAAATTTATTTGGTTTTCAATTTTAAATAATTTATTCCCTTGTTGAAATAATTAATCAATTTTCTCAATTATGGACACAAATATGGAAAATTGTGCTATTGAATATGATTACAACCACATAGTGTGATTTATGTTTGGGTTTTATCTAATTGAGTGTCACAATTAAACTAATAACTTGATTCATTAGATAGAGGATTAGATTAGGGTAAATTAAGTCCACATAAACTTAATTATGATAATATAAAGTGATTTTCAACTCAATTTTCCATAATTAACTCATTCGCCTAATCACTAGATTGTTGAGGTGGTTGACTATAAAATTGCATTAACCTATATATATAAATATAAATAAACAAATAAATAATAAATTAATCGAATTGCATAAACCTAATTATAACAACTTAAAGTGAATGTCTATGCTATTAATAATCCTAAAACTATCACACTCTCTCTCTCTCTCTCTCTCTCTCTCTCTCTCTCTCTCTCTCTCTCTCTCTCTCTCTCTCTCTCTCTCTCTCTCTCTCACTCACACACACACACACACACACACACACACACACACACACACACACACACACACACACACACACACATTCAGTGTTATTGAATCTCTTCTTGTATGTAATAAATATAGAGAGTTCAACTTTACTGGGATATTCATAACCCATTTTTTTTTTACACATAAAATTTTACCCACATTTATTTATTATGAATTTTCTTCCATTGTATTTCATATTTAATATATTTTATTTATGTAATTTGAATATACTAGTTTGAATTGAAGATATAAATAACGTTTATGATTTTTTAATGTTAAATTTTTTAATTATATAATTTTTTATTTTACTTTTATTTTATAGAAATGATGCATTCCTTGTTTTAAGAGAAGTTATATTTTAATTTTTAAATTATTAATTTATCTATAATTTAATTAACCCAATTTAAGTAGAGAGAATTTTCATACTTGAAAATTAAATGTTAAAATATTTTTTCTTACTAATTATATTTTTCATGATATTTTTAAAAACTATTTATACTACTAGCATGACACCTTGATTCATTACCAAAAATGACATGGGTGCCTCTTCTTCCTAGTTCACTCACTCCCAAAATACCTTCTATGTTTTTGGAAAAAAACCAATGTTCAATAACCACATACTCTTAGCTACATACATAAAGAATTGATACAAGGAGTCTATTTTTCCCAATATTAAATATTTTTAAAGATATATATAAAGATATATATATATATATATATATATATATATATATATATATATATATATATATATATATATATATATATAATAAAATTATAAAATAAAATATACACTTATTTACAATTTTAATCATGATATCTAATTCGAGACACAACTACATTAATCATAAGATAAAAAGAAGAAAGGAAATGAAATCATGTTCTAGCCCTAATTAGAATGACATCATTTAATTATAGAAACCTAAAAATGACCCTTAAAATTTTATTTTTTGTTGAATTACATTTTTACAGAACTTTTATTTTTAAATGTTGTTAGTGCATCCCCCACCATCCATTGCTCCTCCTAGATGTGATGGAATATGGGTATGCCTATTTATATTACCCCTCGCCCCCTAGAGAATTGAACTATAGACGATCAACCCATATTTATTTAGTTTAGTTTATTGAGGTCTTGATAGATAATATATTTAGTTTATTATATATAATAGATTTATTTAGGTAGAGAACTAAACTATCAAATGATTGGATGGGAAAAAAATTAATCAAGTTACTTAAACTTCATTACAACTTCTTAAAGTGAATATTTATACTATTAATAGTCCTAAAACTAATGTGTCTATGTATGTAAAATATCTGATATATATCTAATATTTTTATTTAATTTATTATTGAGGTATTGATATATAATATTTTTATTTTGTGTTATTGAATCTCTTCTTGTGTGTAACAAATATAGTGAGTTCAACTTTACTAAGATTTTCATAACCTAATATTTTTTACACACATAGTTTCACTTGCATTTGTTTCTTATGAATATTATTCCATTGGATTCATATTTAATATATTTCATTGTTTATGTAGTTTCAATTGAGAATATAAATAATGTTTATGAATTTTTAATATTACAAACTTAAATTATATATATATTTTTATTTCACCTAAATGTTGCATTCTTAATTTTAAGAGAACTTCTATTCCAATTTTTTAAATTATTAATTTATTTGTATTTTAATTAGCTCGATTTAAGTAGAGTGGATTTTCATACTTGAAAATTAAATGTTAAAATAATATTTCTTACTAATTATATTTTTCATCATAATTTTTTATACTGGTAACATGACACCTCGATTCATTAGCAAGAATGACATAGGTGCCTCTTCTTCCTAGTTCATTCAATCCAAAAATGCCTTATATATTTAAAAAAAAAACCAATGCTCAATAAACACATAACCACATAATCTTAGCTACATGCATAGAGATTTGTTATAAGGAATCTAATTTACCAAATATTAAAGATATTACACACACACACACACAAACACACACACACACACACACACACACACACACACACACACACACACACACACACACACACACACACACACACACACACACACACACACACACACTCACACACACACACACACACACACACACACACACACACACACACACACACACACACACACACACACACACACACACACACACACACACACACACACACACACACACACACACACACACACACACCTAAAAAGTAAAATATGAACTCATTTACATTATTTATTATAATATTTAATTTGAAACACAAATACATAAATCATAATATAAAACATAAGAAAGGAAATGAGATTAGGTTAATTAGAATGACACCATTCATTTGTATAAACCTAAAAATTATCCTTTGAAATTTATTAGTTGTTTAATTTCATTTTTATAGAATTTTTGTGTTTAAATGTAAATTTAATTTGAATAATCAATTTCCTAATGAAATTCTTTAAGATTAATTAACTTCAATTGAGTATCTTGGTTGACCTAACATAGTTATGATATTCATCAAGCTATTGAGAGATTATTTCTCTTGAGTGCCATGGGACTTTTACCATAGGTATAAATAGATCTCAATATATCAAATAATTTTTTTTTAGGTGGTTGTTTCATCCCATATCAAAGAATGTGCTTTAGATATTTTCAAGGTAAAATATTAATCTTTCAGTCTTGTAAAGTAACATAAGTATTGGTTTGATTTGAGACTTAATCATGTTGTACTTACCATTGGATTTTGCAAAATTATAGATCCTATAATATTTATGATAATATTTTTTTCTAACATGGAACTATTAAAATGTTTCATTTGAAAGGGCTATGATATGATTTTATATAGGCACTACACCTCTTGAGCTAAATAATACAATGCTTTGTTTTGCAATATTAAGGTGCTATAAACTCCTATTTTTATTGAAATTAATGTATGTATGTAAATATGTAATTTTATAAAATATCACTATTATACCTACTGGTAGCCTTGGTTGGGTCACCCTTTTCCAAAATTAAGTTGCGTAAGGGCAAGCAACACTTGTTGACTGTTGACTTGTATGGGAGAGTCAATAGGAGGCTAGTGATAACTAACTTGATCTTGGAAGTGAGGAAACATTATTTGGTATCTATTGTTGACTTGTATGCATAATTCATTATTAAATTCCTATGACATTATTAATTATGGAATATTGATGGATTGTCATAAACCTAGAGGGCCGAATATGGTGAGAGTATCTAATTTACTTGGGTAAATCAATAAAGATTGGGATCTCCACTTTTGAAGGGGCATCTTGAAATGTGTTAGAGCTTGATCTTTTTATAATCATTAAGCTCTTTTTATTTGAATAGATTGGTATGTTGTTCCATGACTTCAAAAGGATATAAGCTATTAAGTATGTGATTAATTATTTTTATAGTCACCTCGAGCCTTGGCTAAGTCTACCCTTTCCCAAATCTACATTACATCAAAACAAGCATCACTATCCAATCATTCAATTGATAGAACATATCAATTGGAATAATAGTGATAGAAACTTGATATTGAAAATAAGAAAGAATGATTTGGTGACCATTGATGGCTTGCATGGTAGAGCCATCTTATGATTCTGAGATATGATACCATTAGGAAGTATAGGGGTGTTACTCAATCTTGGAGGGTTTAGTGGGGTGAATATGAATGACTTGTTTCAAAAAGTTAGAAAAATTGAGGATCACTTTTATAAATAAGCATCATAAGGCATCTATTGCATGAGACATGAATAATTATTGGTAACTTCTCAGATGCATAGATATAAAATAATGGACATTGTTTGAACAAACCCTTCATTAAGAAAAGGTGATAAACAAGAACCCTAGAGATAAGTATGTTGTATCAAATAATGATTTTGGTTAACCGTCATAAGATTCAAAAGTTGTTGGATATTTTTATGTCCAACATTCTCATTTCCTAGTTTAGGTAGAATTTTGGTTATACATAGGCAAGTTATATTGAGTCTTACATTGTATTTTCATTAGCTTATGAAAATATGAAGGGACATGTTGACATATTAATAGGGTTGTCAATACCTTTTACTATGGTATTTTCACACCTGTTATATTTAATAGCCTGTTTCAAGAGCAATGTTGGAATGTGCATAAATTTTCTTATTTTTTGTAGCCATGCTACAATCATAAAAATTATGATGGTATGTTTGTTGCCATGATTTAATCAAAGAAAAGTTCGTCAGGGTTGGTGTTTTCAACATGTTTCAATTAGAACACCATTATGGTGTTGTCTTATTTTACTTGAAGAATGATAAAAAGTGTGCTAAATGAAGCATTAGAATGGTTTTTGGTTATTAATAATTGAATATTATGATATTTTATACAATTGGATTTAGATTAAGAAAATCTAAAATGCAAAAAAAATTAGTTGATATAATACTCTTTTGATGAGTGGTATTAAGCTAAGTAAAACATATTAGCAATAATATTTTTCTCATTGATTGGGCAAGGCTATTTCCCAGGCTAACTCACCCTTTGATGGTGTAAAGGTAAGATCTTATGATGTAACATTTGGTTACTATATATACATAGTTATTTATGTTTTTTGGTTGTATATGCCATTTTGGTTGACTAATTTTTAGCCATGATTTAATCTAAACTTGAAATGAGTGATTATTAATCACTACCTTGTCCTATGAATTTGAATTTTGTACAAAATAAGAAAGGTTGTACTTGATAAAACACATGCATCTATTGGCCTATAAGTGCCAACATACTATGGATAAGCTATTACTTTTTGTATATACCAAAAAGGGATATTTTAGAATAAATCTTTTAATTTTTTTTAAACCATGAATGGAATGTATGTTAATTTTATGCTAAAAAAGAACAACTTAAAACCATGATCAGGCAGTGCTAAAAATCCCAAGTATCCACTTAAATCTTTGAAAGAGTGATTAAATTTGGGTGAATTACCTCAACTGATATATTATTAGATGGTGAGATTGGTATCCCTAGATCATCATAAGATCACTAGAAATGGAGAACATGATAAAAACCCTGGGTTTGCATGTAAATGCTTATAATGGCTTCTTTGATATTCAATCTGGTTGGTGTAGGGAATTACACTAACCCATGAATTGATAATGATTGAAACAGAAGTAACCATAATGGTATGGTTGAATTTGTCAGTGCATATGTTTTCCCACCTAGTGGTTTTACCTACATGTCTTTTTAGCTTACTTAGGTTAGTTAATTAAGTCAATATGGGTCATTTACCTTTAAGTGGGTTTTAATTATGAATTAGGTGTTTACCTTTTTTGTGACCTATTTTCATCCTATATGTACTTTCTTCTTATTCTAATTTAGTTAATGAAAACATTTCCTTTATGGAATTTTCTTGTTTTTGGATATTTCATTCTGCCTCTATAAGAATTCAACATTACAACATGCTTGCTATTTAGAGATCTTGGTGAACTATAACATGGTATTAGACCTTTCTTGATTGCCCATGCATTTATCTCCTTTGGTATGATCCTCATGCATCCTCCATAGCTAGTTTTTCTTTTGTATGGTCACGTTTTTGACCTAAGAGGCATGATTCATCTCTACCTTGAAACTCATGTGAAATGACCTTAGATTGAAAATCTAGTTACATATTCCTTGTGGGATTTTTGAGATGTCAAATGGGTCTCTTTTATATTTTTGAGTAAGTTCATAGATTTATGGCTACTTTTTTGACCCTAAAAGCATGATTCTTCTCTACCTCAAAACTCATGTCAAAAGGGCATTGATGAAAAATCCACCTACATATTTTTTATGGGTTTTTTACGATCTAATATTTCATATCAAATCTAAAAAAAAACCTACTGAAATGTGGACCCAACTCACCAAGATCTTTGGAGTGCAGAATGTGATGAGAGGACTTGAGCTAGAAAAAGAGCTCATTAGATTGAGCCTAGATGACTTAGACACTCTTTAGAACTACACTAAATTCAAACTTTTGAGATTGTAGTTGAAAGCATGTGGAATTGACAAGAAAGATGAACAACTTGTTCTATCAATATTGTCTAAACTGGGTCCTAAATATCCTATATTTGTGTCCATCTTCCATGCCACTAAGAGTGATCTTAACACCGCATGGAAGATGGCCTTTTAAGATACCTTTATTGCTGACCTAATTTGGAATTAAGATAAGTTGATACATATGGGAACAATGAAGTCACCTAAATTTCATTCACTGATTGCTAAAAAAGATAAGGTTTCTAACAACAAATAGAAATTAGAGCAAGAAAATGTTGAGAAGGATGAAAATATTTCCACCTCCAGATCAAACAATGTGACCCCTTCTTCTAGTCATAAGACTAAAAAATACTGGATCAAATATGGGCATTATTTAGGTAAGCATGATAAGAGTAAATGTTTGAAGAAATAAATTGACCACCTTACTAGCCTTCTTATTCAAAATAACATAGGTGTTCCAGATTCTATCAAACCATCTTAATCAACCCATGAATCCACTAAGGCAAATTAATCTGGAAAGTAAAAGGAAAAAGATAATAAAAATGGGAAACATAAGGGCAAATCCTTAGTTTTAGTTGTGCCTCTAACTCCTCCTACATGGGTTATTGACTCTAATGCTTCACATCACATGGCCTCTTCATAGATTGAGTTCAGTTCCTTGGAACCATGTGACATGTCCTCTATACAACTAGGTGACAACACTTCTAAATTTTTGGTCAGGAGAGGTTATATTGATGATCCGGGCAATAATTCAGGTGATAATTTGATTGTTGGGTCCACGCCAATTGATGATAGAACTTTTGGGAGCCATAACTTTTGCACCGTACCTCCAATTGACTCTCTGTTTGAACTATTGGAAAGATAATAATGATAGGAATGTCATGAGATGGCATGGAGCTCTGATTTATGATTTTTTACCATAGAAAACTTAATGGAAGTTCCCCAAATTTTAATTTTAGTAGTGCAGTCTAAAAATAGTAATTCCTCAAATTCTGTATTGTTGTAAATCGTGGAAGTTGAACCACTTAATCTCCCTCAAGATTGGTGACCTTAAACATCCTCCTCACACCTTAAAAATATGTATAAATTAAGATGTAACCTAAAATGGAAATCAAACATCTTTTCTCAGAGATAAACATATGTTTGGGTTTGCAAATTTGGTCAATAAAACATCTCTTCTCAGAGATAACATTATTTGAATTGTCTTGTTCTTCTTTATTGAATTATATTTCAACCAAAACTTTAGAGTTTTGGATCAGTGGTATCAGAGTGGTTTGTCTTTAGAGTGTATGATCCTAAAGATGAGGTCAGATTACAAGAAACTTGGGTGGAAATTAGAACCAACAGACTATCCACCTATTTACTCCAAATGACTTCAAATGGAGGACAACACCAAGAAATTTGATCCTTTCAAGGAAATGGTGAATGAAGCCCTCCAATAGTAGCATGCACAAATTTTATAATAATTTTCTCAAATTCTCCAAGAAATCTCGATGGGAAATTTTGGCTCCTCATCTGCACCCCCACATCCTTTCAGTGCCCCAACACCCTTCAAGGTTTAGGTGAATTTTGATATCCATAAATTTGAATGCAAAATCAATGCTGATGTAGTAGAAAATTGGCTGGATCAATTATCTTCTTATTTTTTTGTAAATAAATTCATCGATAAAGAGAAGATCACTTTTACTCTTTTGAAAACATCATTGCCTATCAAAAATTGGTGGGAAGTGTATAAAAAGAGATTCAATGTAGATGATATTGGTCTTGATACAAAACCTACCTAGGATTATTTCATAGAAGCTATGAAAGAATAATACTACCACATTGGAGCATATGATGATCTGTATATATAGTGGCAACAACTTCACTAAGGTAAGGAACAATCTGTTCAAGATTACACTGATATTTTTCATTCTCTATTTGTGAGATTAGGCATCCAAGAAAGTGAGAAACATAAGGTTCTCAAATATCATGGTGGACTAAAATGGTACATACAGGGAGAAATGGAACTCTTCAATTTGGAAACCCTCGGTGAGGTGTACAAGTTTGCAGTGAAGATTGAGCAAAAGCATGGAAGAATGAATATAAAGAGTCAATCTTCAAAATGGAAAAATGACAAAGAAGGTCAAACACGAGGCCAAAATTCTAAAATAAAGGAAGGAATGACTAGGAAGTGGTGTGATTATCATAAATATGGAACTCAATCCAAATAAGAATATCGAGCCATCAAGTCCCTAATTTATGAATCACAATCCTCAACATCCACTATTCTACATCATATAGACCCTACAGTTGAAGAGGTTGAAGAAGAGATTATAGATGTTGAGCCTGAAGCCATTATTACTTCATCATAGACCCATAAGGAGAGGCTAGATGACAAGGAAAGGTTGTTTCATTCTAAGTTATGGGTGAATGGTAAGCCTCTGAATTTCATTCTTGATAGTGGAAGTCAAAATAATTTAATCTATGCTAATATTGTGAAAAGCCTAAATCTATCCATGAAGCCTCACCTAAAGCCATACAATATTGGATGGTTGGTTGTAGGGAGAAGCCTCCGTGTCACCCACCAATGTCTTCTCTCATATGCAATAAAACCTTTCCAAGATGAGGTCTTATGTGATGTGGTCAATCTAGATGTTTGTGATGTACTCTTTGGTTAGCCATTTATGTATGATCGACATCGAATCTATGAATCAAGAACTCGAAGGATCAATCTCACCCTTGGAACATGGTGCTATAGGGTACCAGAGGTACCACCTTCTACACCTATTTCTCTGATTAGTTCCAAGAAATTTGTTCTCATGGTGGTCAAGCCAAAAGAATCCAAAAGGGCCAAAATTACAGCCCTCACTACATAAAAACACAACAACAAAATCAGATAGATATCAATCTGAAGAAGTTCATGGCCTTCCATCCATAGACTAATGGTCAAATAGAAATGGTGAACAATTAGGCCCTACATAGTTCCATAAATCACTGTCCATTCCAAGTATGCATCAGCAATCAAATTAAAGTATAACTATCACACTTGATGGAAAATATTGATGCAATGGGGACCATTACTTCTAAAGGAGGGAGGAATGATCTAGGCAACAATTAAGGTGACAATTTGGGTGATGGGTCCAGCCTAATTGATGATGAAACTTCTAGGAGCCATAACTTTTGCACTGTAGCTATAATTGACTCACCATCTAAACCGTTGGAAAGATAATAATGAGGGTAACATCATGAGATGGAATGGAGATCAGTTCAATGAATTTTTACCCTAGAAAACCTAATGGAAGTTCCCCAAATTTTAATTTTAGTAGTGCAATCTAAAAATATTAAGTTTCTAAAAATAGTAATTCATCAAATTCTGTATTGTTGTAAACCGTGGAAGTTAAACCACTTAATATCCCTCGAGATTGGTGACCTTCCACATCCTCCTCACACCTTAAAAACATGTATAAATTAAGATGTAACTTTAAAAGGAAATTATACATCTCTTCTCAAAGATAAGCATATGTTTGGGTCTACAAATTTGATCAATAAAACATCTCTTCTTAGAGATAACATTATTTGAATTGTCTTATTCTTGTTTCTTCAATTATATTTCAACCAAATATTTCAAGGTTTGGATCAATTGAAGTGAGTTTTGGAACATTTAATAATGTTCTAAGTGTGCCCTCACTCTTAACTAATCTCTTGTTAGTCTACCAGATCACTCACTTTGTTCCAAGCATGTGAGTTAAATTCACTCCAAATTTAGTGTACATTAGGGAGTTGTACAATGATACTATTTTAGCTATGGGAATGGTCTATCATAAAACTTAGCTATATATATTCTCACATTCTTCTCTTGAATCTCCTTTAAAATCTTTAGATTCCTCTTCGAACTCACCTGTACCTATTGACACTTCTGAGCTTGAGCCATTTTTAATATTGACAATTCTTCTGCACATGACTAAAGAAGTGAAGTAGACACACCTAAACCATATCCTTATCACATTTTACATATTCAAGATTTATTTCTTGATCCACCTACCTCTGGTCTACTTTCAAAATTATAAGTAAATGGTCTATTGATCTAGGATACATCAGACATCAGGTAGTGTACTCCATAGTTATAGAGAATTTTTTAGATCTTCTTCACCTCTAATTCTAGTGCACCATATTGGCATAGAGAATTTGGCCCATCTACCTCATAGTATGATAATCATTCATTTATTAGGAATTACACCTTCGTTGAAGATCCATCAAGCACGTGGTGGACAAACTCACTATTTTAGGATGAACCACTCTTCACTGCATCTAATTATAATTCATAGTCACTTTTGAGCATTCCTCTGAGGGACATCAAGTGGCTAAAATCAATTGTAAACCTTAGTGTGTATTTTTATCTCTCTTATCTTCATTGCTTTCTTTTGGGGAGGAGTTTTATTCTTATGGGTTTTCTTCTTTACCCTAGTTTATGAGAGTTAATTTGTCCTTGGGTACGTCATTAGGCCTCATTTTTAGGAGCTGATTCTTCTAATCACATGAGCTATGCTTCAGGAGGGGGGGGGTGTTAGTGTAGGTGTTTTACCACCTAGTGGTTTTACCTACACATGTCTTCAACTTACTTATGCTAGTTAATTAATTTATTAGGGGTCATTTACCTTTAAGTGGGTTCTAATTGTGAATTAGGGTTTTATCTTTTTAGTGACCTAATTTCACCCTATATGTACTTACTTATTCTTCTAATTTGGTTAATATAAACATTTCCTTTGTTGATTTTTTTTGAGCTCTCATTGTGCCTCTATAGGAATTTAAAATTACTACATGCTCGTTATTTAGAGATCTTGGTGAACTCTAACAAAATTATTTTGTTTGAATTACATGATGAATGTTGATATGATTAATCACATGGTATGATACATATTGTGGAATAATTTCACTTCAAATCTAGTATTTTTTTGAAGCTTTGATTAAAGCAACTATTGACCTAGAGTTACAAGGTTTTGCATAGTAACACCTCCTTAAAATATGAGAAAACTAATAAAACTAAAAAATTTTGTGCTCAAGCTTCTAATTATAAATTAAATAACTAATTTGAAAATTCATTAATATATTTTTCCTTTAAAAATACCATGGTTGTAATACATAATTAGAAGTGTTGATAACACTCTAGTCAACAAGCATGTTAAGGTAAATTATAATCATTACACTTAGAACACTTATGTTCCTAAAAAATTTCTAATTGAAAACCCACATAAATGGTGGGGAATATTTTATTTTGTTAGTGTTGTGTTAAAAATAGTAGGTTACCAATAATTTTTGCTAAGCTAAGAGCATATTTAGATGGTAAACACTACTAGAATTAAGTTTAAAAACTTTATGATGGATAATTATTGGTCTTTCAAGACAAAAAAACACAAACTCTATAACTAAATTTTAGAATATTGTGGAACCTTATGTTGGAAAACGTGAATGCCACACCTCATCCTATTCACTTTGGTGTCACAAAGATGACACATAAGTTGAAAAGTCATTATTTTGGCCTAAAATAAAGAAAGAAGTGGTTGTATTAAATGGTTGCAATTGAAATTCTCATAAAGTAAGATTGAGAATTGTTATCATGGACAATTGAAAATGTTATGAAAGGATGTTACTTATTAATTCAAAAAAATTCCAAGTAATATTATTCCTTAGACATTTGATTTGTCATCAGGGTAGCTCCTCTTTAAGAGAAGGATGCCATGACCCAATATTATAACATGTTTCAGATTTCTATTGTTATACCATTATAATTTTTTTCCCCTACTATGATTGACATTAGACTATCTGATGTAGATGAGAGTCTGGTTTAGATGTTCTATTGATAAAATGATTAACTAGTATGATTAACTAGTTTACTATTAGTATGGTAGATGATTATATTTTATTATTTTAATTATGTGTTTATTATGCACAATTAATATTTCATCATTGTTTATTATTGGTAATTATTCCTTGTTGAGATAGTATTGATGTCACTTCTATTGATGTAGTAATAAGTCAATGAGCTAGGCTCGATAGTGGATTTAGCAACTAGGACAATAGAAATGAAGTTATAAATAGTTGGATTGATACCAACAAGTAAATGTACTTGTGATATATTCTAAGCCATTTAATGGGTCCTTCTTATTTGTGGTTATCTTGTAATTGTTATTTTGGAATTGATTATTTATTCATGTCTTCTTCACATTTTATCATATATGGGAGTTTATGATTTGATCTTAACTTATTCATTTAAGTGATACATTAATTTAATCCTTTTGTGTATTTATTATTTTTTTGAACTTATCTCAACTCCATGATTCACTTTACTTTTCTTATTTTACTTGGACTCCATGCTTGGAACCTTAGGCCATGTTGTTGTTTTGATGGTGACTATGCATATGAGGTTAGAATGTTAATTTTAAATTAAATGGTGAAAATTATTTTTAAATCAAATTAAATAAAAAATCCCTAACCATCTCATTCTATAACCCAAGGGATTAACTTGGGGAGCCATTTGTTTTAGGCATGCCAAGTGGAAATGTGGAACCATATTTTTCCAAGGGAGACTTTTGGCTAATGAGACAACACTTAGGCATTTTTTTTAGACAAATGGAAAGAAAAAATGAAGGGAAGCATGCATGTGGAGGAGGAGAGGAGGAGTTTTGGCAAACAATAAAAATGAGAAAGGATGATGCATTCTTTTGGGGGAGAGAGGGAGGAGGTGTTCTGGCTAGCAACAGATGCATGAAGGGATAGAAGGACACCATTTTTGGACTTAGTAGAGGTTGATGACAAAGGAGACTCAACACTTAGATATTTTATTAGAAATGGTGAATTCACACAAGGGGGTTTAAACTTAGCAATTTCTCTCCATGAAATGAAGGAGAATGGATGAAGAAATGAAGTAAAATGCTATAGTCAATGAAACCATAATAAATTATTCAAGCAAGAGAAATCATTGTTGGAAAGTGGATAAAGTTATGAAGAAAACTAATTTAATCAATCATGCATTCAAATACACAGAGAATAATTATTTTTAAATAACACAATATTATAATATTTCTCACTTACTATATGAATACACATAGGCTATTAGATAGCCATGGTGGTAGCACAATAACTTGTTATAACATGGGATATAATGACCTAAAATAGTCATAGGTAACAACAGACCTTATGGGAATACAATTCTTGATAATAAAAAACAAACTAACTTACACTAATTAACAATGTTATGAATATTAAATCTTAACATTCACCCCCTTAACATTATTAATCCCTATTACCCCCTTAATTCAAACACGATAAAAATCTTTTACACTTCCATATAGCCTGCTCACTTTTTAAGGTGGCATGCCATATATATAGCTTCATGGTGTTGGTGGTACCTTGGTTTTTCCTTGTAAGATAACCATAAAAATGTAAGTGATAGGAGTACATATCTCTATTCTATACACTTCAATGGTTTCTCAAATTTCCACAAATCCTTTCCAAGAACTAGGCACTACTTTAGTGCTTTTGTTCCCCACAATGTTTTTTATCAAGAGGAACCAAAATAGAAAATAATGATTAGTAATTTTATTTAAAAATGACATTTCATAATAAAACCACACCACACACAAAATAAAACAAACACATTGAAATAATGTCACCATAGCAATGATGCAACCCATCATAGGTAATTCACGAAAGGATGCCAATTGTCCTCTAACCTCTATGTATCCTCTATCTTCCAATAGGTAAAGATACTTCACTCAGTCGAAGAGTTTATATATCTTATGTTATTGAAAATTTCAAGGAGAGATCTGCCCCATAATTTAGACATCACGTCTAATAAAAAATGCATCTGTAGAATAATTTTTTTTTTTACAATTTTGACTCTTTTCATGACACACATTAAAAACTACTCTTTTGACATTTCTAAATTTTTATTATGAGATAAATAATTTTAATGGTTATG
>JARHVA010004519.1:1290000-1337500 GCA_037957365.1 Torreya grandis | reverse complement strand
TATCCTCTTCTCTAGGAAGTGAAAAATTTGTATTATATATATGAAAGTGGTTATCCTTTTAATTATTTATTATTACAATTTATTATTTTATTTTATTTTATTGATTATACAAGGGATTTTCATAATTTAATCTCTATGCATTGTTCATTTCATATATGCTTATTTGAGTTGTTTCAATTATGTCATATATGCTATACTAATCATGCAAGTTGTAAACTAGCTAAAGCTTAATTATGTTAAGTTACCTAGCTGGAAATTAAAAAGTAGAATATCATTTATTTGTGTAATGAAGAAGAGAACTTGTGTAATGGTGTTAAAGAAAGTTTATAGTTGTTATTTGAGCTTATTATTTCATTTTAGATGCTTATGATTGAAAGTTACTATATTAATTAAATTTTGAAAATGAATTAATTGTGATGTATTATTTGCTTCATGAGTCCATTAGAAACATGTCAAAATTTTCATAGATCATCTAGGTTGTGACACTTGGTTTCAATCTAATGATGGGCCTTTAATTGATCATGTTCATGATAATAAAGTAAATGGTAAAATATATAAATTAATTTAATAATATGCGATCAATTTCATATCTTTAAAAATTATTAATATCTAAAAATATTTACTTTAATACTATGTGGGTGTAAACCATGGAAATTATGTGAAAAGCTTATGTAGGATTGTGGTCAATTTTCATATCAAAAGTTATTTAAAGTTTATTTCACGATTCCTTAAATAGGGATTAAAATTGTGCTTTTGGGTCACTCTATTCCCAAGCTCAATCTTGTCTTCACACTTTCATATCTAATGTTATGATCTTGTGGGTCATGTCTTAAGTACAAAGGTAATTATTTTTTTCCCATCATTTGTTGAAAAAAGTCAATTATTTATAATATTTTTTTATAACAAATTATATTAATAAATTATTTAATTAAAAAATGTTTTATTGGTAATTCACAATGTTATTAAATTTACCCCTTGAAATTATTATAATGAGAAAATTTAAAATAAAAATATAATAAGACATTAAAAAATTAAAAAATTAAAACATAAGAATTATAATCAATCATAGTCTAAATGTTTTAAGAGCAATTATAAAATAACCCATTAAACAAATAAAAGATTATATATTTCTATACATAGGTAGAAATAATTCTTAGTCACCTCTTGGTCAATTGGATGCCTATGTCAATGTTTTTAATGGAAGGGTTAATAATACTTCACCTATTTCATATGTTCAAGTAAACATTATTCATATGAGTTAATGTGGAAAAAACTCATTTGTATTAATAATTATTTCTACTTGTTTTGGATTTCGTGAGTGCACCAATTTAAAATGAGAAGGTATAGTTTTCATAAACTTCCTTAATAACGTGGTTAGAGCTCAATCTCCATTAGAAAGGTAATGGATATTGGCTAGGAGAGTGAGGTAATATGTGATATTTCATGTGCCACTTAAAAATATCCATGGGGATGCAACCCAAGTTACACATGGCTCGTGGTGCAGGGTTCTTCTATATACTCTATAAATGCTTTATTAATATTTTTTGTTGTTGGTGTATTAATATTCCATATTTGACATTGGGGTGGGATGAATTTGAGCCAATTCAATGAGAGATATGTTATAGGTCCTTATTCTCAATGATAATACTCCTTAATACTTAGTTTACACATTTTTGACACATCTAAGATTTACACATAATTTCCGTAACCATCTCAATTTTATTTATTTGTATCCTCATCTAATTAATTTTATCAAATGTTTCAATTGCATAATTAATGATGGAAATTGAGAACCCTCAACCTTAATATGATGACATAATGTGTTTTGAGGATAATGTTTCCCTCATTGAGGCTCTCATTAAACTAATAATTCTGTACATTCTATTGGGGATGAAATTAGGGTAAATATAGCTTATCAAACTAATTATGATTAACTATTATGATTTGGGGGTCAATTTTCCCTAATATATTACCTTATAAAATTAATCACTTAATACACTCAATTGGGGATGCAATTAATTTAAATGGATCCACTTGAACATAATTGTGACAATCTAATGTGATTTAGGACTTAATTTACTATAATTAAGTTCCCCATTGAAGGTAAATTGATTTATTGTTTCAATAAATAATGATTTTTTTGTAAATTGATTCTTCTCAACCTAATTGAGTCCCTCAATGAATAAATTAGTTGATTGGTTTAATTGGGGACACAATTAAGAAAATATAATCCCCTTAAACCTAATTGTAATAATCTAATGTGATTTTGTGCTTGATTTTAACTAATGGACTCCCTCATTAATGAAATTAGTGGATACATATGATCTGGGATGAAATTGGGTGGAATGAAGCCCCTCTACCTATTGTCATATAGGGCTCAATTTTCTCTAAATTAGTGCAACATTGAAGCAACTAGTCAATAAATAAAATGTGCTAAACAATTAATGGAAATCAATCCCTCTCAACCTAATTCAGAGAAAATAAAAAATGATCTTGGGACAAATTTACCCTAATTGAGTCTAGGATTAGACTAATTACTCAAGTTATTGAATGGGAGAAACAATTGGGGGAAATATTCTCCCCTAAAAAAAATGTGAAGACATAAATTTATTTGGTGTTCAATTTTAATTAATTAATTCCCTCATTCAACTAATTAGTCAATTAGCTCAATTATGGACATGACTATGTAAAATTGAGCCGTTGAACATGATTACAACCACATAGTGTGATTTCGGGCTTGATTTTATCTAATTGAGTGCCCCCATTAAACTACTCACTTAATTCATTAGATGGATCACTAGATCAATGAAAATTAAGTCCTCGTAAACCTAATTATGATAATATAATGTGATTTTTAGCTTTCTTTTCCATAATTGAGTGCCTCATTCATCTAATCACTATATTGGTTAGGTGGGGGAGTAAACTACAAAAAATCTAGATAACTAGAGCTAATTTCATTAACATATTATGATTTGGGGATCAATTTTACTTAATTGAATGTCTCATTCAACCAATCATATGATTGGTTGGATGATAGAATAAAATAACAAAATAATCAAGTGGTATAAACCTAATTTGAATAGCCTAAAGTGAATGTTTTTAATATGAATAATCCTAAAGATATTTATGTATATATATGTATATGTATATTACATAGTTTATTATTGAAATATTGCTAAATAATATATTTATTCAGTATTATTGAATCTCTTCCTGTGTGTAATAAATCTAGAGAATAAAACACTAGAGAGATATTCATAATCCAACATTTTTAACACATAAATATTCACCCACATTTGTTTGTTATTAATTTTATTCCATTAGATTTCATATTTAATATATTTCATTATTTATGTAGTTTAAATATACTAATTTAAATTAAGGATATAAGTAATGTTTATAAATTTTAATTTTATCAATTAAAATTATATAAAATTTCATTTTGTTTTTAGTTTATATAAATCTTGCATTAATTATTTTAAGATAAGTTTTATTTTATTTTTTTAAATTATTAATTTATTTGAAATTTAATTACCTCGATTTAAGTAGAGTGAATTTTCATACTTAAAAATACAATGTTAAAATAGTGTTTCTTACCAATTAGATTTTTCATTGTAATTTTTATAACTCTCTATATTAATAGCATGACACTTTGATTCATTATCAATAATGACATGGGTGCATCTTATTCATAGTTCACTCGATCCAAAATCCCCATCTATGTTTTTAATAAAGACCAATTTTCAGTAATCACATAGTCTTAGCTACATGCATAAATATTTGTTATAAGGAATGTAATTTACCCAATATTTAAAAAAAATTATAAAAATCTTAAAAAGAAAATATAAAATCATTTACATTGTTAATTATAATATTTATTTAAAAATGACTTGGGGTTAGGGTTAGTTTGAGTGGATGGGAGAAATGATTTAGGTCACCCAAGTCTGAGGGTCAATCCTTGATTTACTTGTGGTGTGTGGAGTGGGGAATTTGCACATCACATACACTTTGAAGTGGGCATGGGGACACCTTGAGGTAGGGGTTAAACTTTTTAATGTGTTCCATGCAGATCACAGTGGGATGATTTGACTATGGATCATTCAGTGGACATTATGAACTGAAACCCACATCCATTAAGCTTTAGATGTAGATTAAAATTTTCCCGCAAGGGTTAGCTTGAGTAGATGAGGGCAATGAATTAGGTCACGTAGGTCTCATGGTCAATCCTTGATTTACCTATGGTGTTTAGAATGGGGCATTTGCACATAAATTACACTTAGAAGTGGTCATGGGGACACCTTGAGGTAGGGTTAAAAATTATCCACGTGTTTCATGTAGAGCATAATGGGATGATTTGGCTATAGATCATTTTATGGACATTATGGACATCAGCCCACTCCCTTTATGTTTCAGACATAGATTAAATTAAAATTAGTGTTTTGTGGAGTGGGGAATTTTCACATCACCTACACTTTAAATTTGTCATGGAGACACCTTGAGGTAGGGGTTTAACTTATCCATGTGTTCCATATGGATCACAGTGGTATGATTTGGATATAAATTATTCAATGAACATTATAAACTTAAGACTAAACCTATTAAGCTTCAGATATATATTAAAAAAATAAATAATGGCTCACAACACTTTCCCACCTATCATAATTTCAAAAGATAGATATGGTTCTCCAAGCATTAACCTACATGGAAGCATTATTCCTCCTATCTTTCCCCAACCACCACTGCTTCCAACTACACCCAACTATCAGTAGCTTGGATCTACTCCAACTGTGAGAAAAAAGTATATGACTAGCTTTACAGATTCAAACCCTTTCAAGTATACCAAACTAATTGGGATATCATGTAAATAGAGGTGGATGTTAGACACAAGGATATGTCCTTCATTGATGCTATCTAGATTAGATCCCAAACCTTTCACACCTACTTTTCTTGAACTAGCAGTGACTTTTGATGAGGAAAAAACTAGGGTTATTCTCAAAATAAAGGAACATTTTTTATACTAGGGGCATCATATAGAGATTTATGGATCTTTGGCCAAAGCTCCAAGATATTAATAGCTAGATCTTGAAGCACTAGAAACCCCTACTCTCAAGAAGTCTTGATATTTACCTTTACATGAAAAGGTTCTTTATTATAGTTTTTCATAACATTGATGATAAATAAAAGATTCAGGGAAAATCTTGGACCTTAAATCACCATCTTTTGGTATCAAAACCATGGTCTCGTGCCTTCAATCCCCTAACTAAACCTTTGCACATAAAACCCATCTGGGTTCATCTACCCAATATTCCACTAAAGTTTTGGACTAATTCTAGTTTGGAGGATATTTGTATATCTCTATGACAGTTTATGTAACTTCATCTACATACCGATAGTTTATCTCTCACTATATTTGCTAGGATCTTGGTGAATATTGATACCTCAAAGAGCCTTCCAAATAAATCACCCTATAAATTAGAGACCGCTCTAGGTCTCAATATATTGATTATGAGGGTTTACTATTTCATTACTATAGTTATTTTGGCATCAGACATTTGAAAAAAAACTATAATTTCATCAAAAAAGAAAGATTCTTCTTGGTGGAAATATTTTATCCCCAAAAATCTCATGATTTTGATTGTAGATGAAGAGTGGGCTACTAACGACGAGGATTCTACCTCTCCTTTTCAACTCCCTACCTTTCTTATTCAAACAAGGATCTTGAAAGCTTTCCTCACTTTGAATAATAACTCTTGGTCAATTTAATCTCTCCAAGGAAGGTGGTGTCATTTCCATCCACATCCTCAAAGAAGATCCTTGATTTGGATTCTTCTATGGAAGACAATAATCTAGGGTCATCGGTGGAAAATTAATCCCACCCTTGTGCCTCAATTATGGAATCACCAACCTTTCAAGCTGAGAATAAGGATGAATGTTCTATGATCTAAAAAAAGAAAAAAAGTATAAAAAAATAATGACCCATCCTTCCTATATATCTCTCCATTTGGGGGGATCCCAAGATAATATTTTAATAATTAGCAAAAAAGGGGTAAGGTCCCCATAATAAGTTTGGAAAAAATTTCTTGGAAGTTTCATAGGTAAGTTTTTTTGTCTCTTTTTGGTGGAAGTTTCTGTAGTGTGGGTTTGTTTCCACCCATTTGGTTGCCACTAGTAGAGGCAACCCATTTGAGCATTAACATTTATTTTTAGTTCACTCCTTTGTATAAGAATGCGAGGCCTTTCCAAACCTATTTTTAAACTATCTAATGATAAAAATATTTAATTTGAAATACAACAACAAAAATCATCATATAAAAGGAATAATGGAAGCAAGATCTAGTTCTATCCATAATAAAAATGCCACTATTAAATTGTAGACACCTAAAAATGATCCTTAAAATTTTATTAGTCTTAAATTTAATTATTATATAATTTTTTGGTGTAAATGTCATCCCCCCTTCCTCCCCCACTCCCCCCTCTTGCATTTGCTATCTAGTTAGGATTGGATGTGGACCTGTCTATCTATAGCAACCCTCAACCCCCTTAGAGAACTAAACTATAGATGTTTGGCCCATATTTATATAGGGCATTTTCAGCCTTGTAGGCTATACTTTTAAATTATTTGTTTGAATTAGTAAATATTAGAATTCTTTTACTTGTCAATTATTTGTTCGAATTAGTAATTCTTGGAATTATTTTTTATAATCTTTTAATGGTTCCTAACACCTCTCTCAATATATTTCATGTTTTCTTTCTGATATCCTTTAACTTCCATAAATTTTTGATGGTCCCTAACCCCTTTCTCGGCATCTTTCATTTTCTATTTTTTATCTCTTCTAATTTTTATTTTTAAAACACATTTGTCCAAAACATTTGTATGCTCCACAAACTCTTTTAATTAGTTGATTTTGGATTAAGTTACTTCAAATCTTTTTCCCATGTTTATCTTTTCATAATAGTTGGAGTTATTTTAAGGGGCCAAATGGGTATTAATTGAAATCAATTAATATATATGTCAAGATAAGGGAATTATATAAAACTTATGAATTGAAGGAAATGTCACATAAGAAATGTTATTAGGTAACATTGGCATGAATGTTAGTATAACCTTTTATGCTAAATAGTTTTTTTAAATAACATTTAAAAATTAGGTCACATGTGATTAAAATTATATTTTCTTTCGTTATCCTCATTTTAATATATTTTAATCACTAAGTGTGGTAGGGAATTACTATTTGAGGAATTTTAGTTGGTTTTTATTGCACTAGGCAATGCCAATTTAAGTTGCTGATTTCTAGATTTTTTTCAAGGTAATGCAAGTGTCACTATTGGGGATTTTATGGGTTATGGGATTTCATGCATTAGGTTTTATGCATCAAGATTTTTAAAATTTGATGATTTTATGGGCTATATTATACTAATGTTTGATTTTATTATTATTTTATATGTACGTTAAGGTTTTCTAAATGAAATTGGCTAAGATTTATTTAATGAAACCCCTATAATAGAATAAAGAGAGAGACAAATCTATATAGGATGAAGAACCTTAAGTATGTATGAAACAAGAATAATAAACCATCTAGATTTTATCTGGTAGAAGAAGAGGATGGTAATAAATAAATCTAAAAAAATCTTATTTTTTTAATATATATGGAACATAAATTTAAAAAATTAATGTATAATTTATAATGTTAAATAAATATAATGTTTACATAAAAATTTAAGAAAATTGAAAATTGAATACACACACACACACACACACACACACACACACACACACACACACACACACACACACACACACACACACACACACACACACACACACACACACACACACACACACACACACACACACACACACACACACACACACACACACACACACACACACACACACACACACACACTTAAATTTAGTACTAGACATTTGGAAATATCTATTTTAACATGTATTGACATACTTCAAATTATGAGTACCTGTTTGACCCTTGTGCACACTTTTCCTTTTTGTATACATCATTCTTATTGTCTAGCCTAATTTACCAATATAATTTTTTAGGATCACACTATTCTGTTTGAGAAAAATCCATTGTCGTAAGAAGAATATCACCATTTCTCAGACCATTAATTTTTTCTCCAAGGATAGTCTCATGAAGAATCATACATTTGAAGTTTTTTCTAGATGACTTCCTCTACAATGAACTCCTAGGAACCTTTAATGTATAATTTTAAAATTCAAATGTCTCTATTTGGTTGGCATAGACATGTTTGATATGACATATAGAATGGGAAATATAAAATAGTATTCTATAAATAATAATCAAGCCTAAGGTGTAATGACTTGGTAATTCACTCACTACTCAGAATTCACATGTAGAAATACATTAGAGATATATTGAGACATTATTGTGAAATTATTCACATGAAAACCATTCAAAAAATCCTCCCTAGAGCCATGTCTTAACACAAACATACACCAAATATATGTTTTCAAGTGTCAAAAGCATGACCAAAATGGTACACCTAGCTAGGAGAAATAAAAGTGGTTTTCTCCATCTTTAAATTATATTAACATAATGTTTTATAAATTATTTATCAAGGTCTAATTATAATTATCAAAACCATCTTTCCAACTCACTTTTCAATGTCATATTTTCTCAAAATTTTAATTATGGTTTTAAAGTAAGAATAATTAAAATATGGATCAACATATAGTGATGATATATATTTATCATATCTAAAACTTTAAGATAAATAATCTAAGGTATTACAAATGTGAATAGTCAACTAGCATAACTTATCAAAAAATCTTGGACATTTCTTGTAATTGTAGGGGTTTGAGATTAATATAAAAATTTTATTTAGGTTTTGAGGTCCTATTTATTGATCTAAATAGTTACATATCTAATACACAATATTTTAATAAACTATGAGCCATTGAGTGAGGACCATATAATATAAATCACCTAAGTACATAACTCTTCCTTTGTTTTTTCAATTCTGATAATGCTAGGTGCAACAACAATATATATTTAGGATTCATGTTTTTATGATTAATTCTCTATTTGAGATAGTTTTAGTGTTCAATAGTTTTATATTATTTATATTTCCTTAATTACAAAATAAATAAAACATTTGTTTGAAACTAACATTAACATGTTGTGTTTATTTTGAGTTATATTCAAGTCAACATTTAGTCATGCCTTGAGTGCTTGTGTGCTTCATGATCATGATATTATATGTGTATATGTGTGGATGATTATTTATATAATTCCTTATAAAATTAGTGAAATGATTTATATCATGGATGCTTAAATTATGTGTGATTCCTGCTACATTCAATATAACAACATACAAGGTCAGTTTAAAATATAGAGTGAAATACTAGTAAAAGTAAAAACTAAGATAACTTGTTTCCCCAAGGGTGGATTTCACCTAAAAATATGAATTTAATAAAATATAATCACACATAATGGTTGATATCTCTTACATTAAGTGACTATCGTAAAAATATATACATTATTTAGGTTTTCGCTTTTTTGTATTCAACTATTAGAAACCATAATTAATCTAAGGTTAACTCATGACCTAACTCTAGGCACATAAAATATAAAATATTTGAAATAATTCTAACTAATCTTTTATGTATAAACATAAAAAATATATATTGTATTTTGGTACACAACATGTCCTTCGCCTTCCAGATATTTGACCTCAAAGCTAGTCAATAATAAAATATAAAAATTTTCATTAAGAAAATGAAAAACAAAATGTCTACATACTTTATGAAAATTTTGACTAACCTACCACATACCATGACTTTACATATTATAAAAATGAGAATGATAGAATTTTTAATAACTATTATGACTTCCATTACATTTTAGACACTTTTTCCAACATGCTTGTCTTTGTCTTCACCATTTCCTACCATGTTAGGAACTTTATTTGTTTATTCTATATTCGTAAATTTATCATAGCTTGTCCATAAATTCAAAATAAATCATATTTTTAAATCCTTTTCAGATCCTAATGGATGGCTACAAACTCTTATGTTTTTTAAGGTACATATTCTATGTGTATCACCTTCCACTTCCTCTTAGACATGCACATAACATTCTTTTGAAGTTTCCTACATTTTTCCTTAATGTATCTATCTTTTGAAAAATATTTCATTTTTCTTCATTCATTAGTAGTTTTGTCTAGGACACCACATTCACCACCACATTATTGTTTAGACATAAAACATGAAATGCATAGTGTAAACTCATAGTTTTCAAGATGTCTGATTTTTATAAAACGTCCCCCCACCTTTTTATGCACCCAATATGGACTATGTTACGTTGTTTGGTACTTATTATTGCATGCATCCTTAAGTTTCTTCTTTCTATACAATTGAAACTGTACATAAATAATATTTCTAATATTAAAACTAACCTTTGTCCTATGTTGGTCTCCTTGTTAATTTATTGTATTGGCACTCATTGTCATGCTTTCTCTCCATAGTTTTATAATGTTTTAAATTTATTCAATAACTCTCTCTAGTACTAGGGAAATTCCCTTATGACTTAACCAATATAATGATTATGGTGTCTCATAACCATAGAATGTCTTGAAAGGTGAATTATTTTTAGTTTTTTGGTACACGGTGTTATACCTATACTTAGTCAAATGTAACCATTACACTACTTAGTTCCTACATAAATTCTTAGATACCCTTCCAATCACTTATTCCCCATATTTTTTACCCATTTATTTGGGGGTTATATGTATTGCTCATATTAAATGTATTGACTACATTTAAAAATAGATCTTATCAGAAATGAATTTAAAGTTTTAGATCTTGATCGCAGTTGTTCTATTTAGGAATCCCATGTAACTTAAACACATGTTATAAATGTAATTTTCCAAAATTAGGACCTTTCCCTTTATTTTCAAGATGAAATGGTCATAATTTTTCAATCTATCTACCACAAAAAACTTATATATAACCTCAATACTAGGAAGACTTATGATAAAGTCCATTCACATAATATTTCACTTTTTGTTTAGATCCAAATTTGGTTGCATAAGGCCTAGATAATTAATATTCCAATCCATATTCTACTATCATATTTCAAAATTAATTAAATAATTTAAAATGTTAGTCTTCATTCAAATTAAAAAAAAAACCTTTAATGTTTTTATATATTATCTTGAACCATAGATGGCCTACAAATAGAGATGCATGGCCATTCTCTAGTGCCTTTTGAACAAAGGGATAGTCACCCCTAAACTAAACATGTACTTTTAAAAGAAGGTGGTCATTACGAACTAACTAAGCACTCTCATTTCTCCCATATTAATTTTATTTCATTGGTTTATTTGAAGAGTGGAGACTTAAATAGTCCAATACAAGGTCTTATATCTAATTAGGATTCACTAATGGACTTGGCCTGAAATACTATAAAGTTTACTTGGTGTGATTTTTAGGTCACATTAAATTTAATTAGTCCTAAATTTATCTTCCAATCAATTGAAATTAATGAAAACATTATTGAAAATAATGGTAAATTCAATAAATATTATACTACTTTTCTAAATAAAGACACTACATCAATTATTTAAAGATGTTTCACAATTAAAATTTTATGGAGATAAAGTAATATAATGATTAAAAAAATTGAAAACATGAAAGGTAAGTGGAGAATTTAAATGTGGTTAATTGACAAAGTGGGGGTTTAAAGGATACGCTGAGCAAGCCCTATAGTTGTAGTAATAGTTATATAATGAAACTAATCATACCACCATTCTACTTCCATAAAGTGGTGACTAGGTTGGTCTCCTAACCTTAAATAGGTGTTTGTATGTGGTGAGTAGTCTTCAAGAATGTTATTTTTCATGCACTAATAGTTTTGGGTAGACAAATGGTCTTAATCTAGGTAAAAATAAGATCAACTAGGTGCATCTCCTATATACCTTGAGGTATGTTGGGGCCAAAACTTGTGGAAGATCTATATAATAAGATTTATGAAAGGGTCTTGTCCTTTTGTTACCACTATAAGTGTAATATTTTAGTGAAGTTTCATCGTAAATCATTCCCGAAGAATGTTTTATAGAACATATGTATTGGATAAAATGTCCTCACTTCATGACACACTTAAAACATGTAACTACTTCAACAATAGTGATAACTCCTTCCCAATTTACATACCTCAAAAGCACATAGGGTTGGTCCATATGCTAGGGGATGAAACCCTAGTCACCACACCCTATGTAATCATTATCGGTGATCAAGGTCCAAGTCACACATTAAAAAACAATAAAAATGGAAGTTTGGTTAATTCTAATCCTTAAATTCCCACAAAGGGCAAGAGGAGAACACATATAACATTCACTTCAATATGGGGAAGGAAAAATAAACTATTTTGATCACCCAAGATCCAAAAAATAGTTAAGGGTGAAGAATAAATGCTTAGGCTATCACACACAAAGACACATAATCAAATAAAATAAGGAAATTATTCATTTTAATGCACCAAATTGAAAACATTTATTCATTTTAAAACACCAAAATCAAGGGTTATGAATGTTTGTTTGTTTGGTTTTGCCTTCGATAGGGAAAAACTACAAGTAAAAAAATTAATAGTCTTATAATTAACATTTTAAAGGAATTTAAATCCTACAAGTGTGTTATTTTTTTTACTATTATTTATTCTTCCAATATACAGGATGATTTCACTAATATGTAAGCTTATTTTACCAATATTTAAAACAAAGGGAATTAGAAAATAAAGACCAAATTTTTAAAAATCATTGAGCTAATTTGATACTACTAATAAAGTTTTTGATAGATTTTTTTTTTGCTAAGATAAAAAAAAATAAAAATAAAATAGAAATGATGTTTCTACCAAACATAACCACTTTTGAATCAAAGTGGACCATGCTTCCACCAGAGTGTACCAGATTTCTACCAAAATATAGGATGTTTCTACTAAACCTAAAAAATAGATAGTAGAAAAACATAAATTATTCCACATAAGTATACCACATTTGTATCAAACTATATCATGTTACCACTAAACCATTAAAATAAATAGTGAAACCATATAAGTATACCTTGTTTTTTACTGAACTAGAGCACATTTCCACCAAACATGAAAAAAAAATTCAATAAAGAGAAATGATGTCCTTGCCATATGCCATGTTTTCTCCAAGATCATAATGATCCCAACAATACACGCAAACACAATCAGATATACAAATAATGTTTTTTATGATTTAAAATATATTCCACTAATTATAGTAAATTTTTGCTACTCTGCATGTCATTTTTGATAATACATAAAAAAGGTCAAATCTATAGATAGTTTTCTATTCATCTAATACACAAAATGTTTCTAACACTTCCGATTATAATTCCATTATTATTCATACTATTTACATCATACTTCTAGGAATGGATATATATAATATTTTCACAAAAATGTGGGCAATATTGGTTATAGTTGTTACTAAATTGTGGGATAGAAGGAGGATTAAAGAATATCAATGTTGATTGTCGTTTTTGGGTTCTACTAGGTGTGTCATATGTATATATCAAAAGGAATTTTATTAGTACATGCAATCATTAGTGTAATACAAAATAGAAACACATATAATATAATAAAAAAATTAACAACTAATATAATGTAGAAGAACTATATTTAGAAAGGAATCAATCAAAATTTATATCTTGAATCATAGAAAGTCAAACAATATCTTTATTTGGATTGAATGTTGTTCAAAGGATGTAGTTTAAATTTTCCTTTTAGATGTGTGTGATCACATGGACCACGTCATCCTTTACTAAATATATGATGTATTTATTAATATTTGATGCATGATTGATGATTTAACCTTAGGATTTGGTAGAAATTCATTACCTGGGATAGTCATGTTGAAATGAAAGGGGGACCCCTCCATTTATAGATTATCTAATGGATGTGGACCATTAATCTTGGAGTAATATTTATGGTTGAGTATGGGTCATCATCATAAATGAGTTAGGTGGAGTGTGTAAGAGGAGGAATTGATGAGGCATGGTCTTATGACATGCCTTGTTGAAAAAGGGATTGCATGGGTATTATAAATGAATTAAAAATTAATTTGTGGGAGAATGTGAGGAAAATATGATTTATTGAGTTATGAAAATAGGGATATTCCAAATTCCATAGATTTCTCCATTAGAAAAAGACTATATAATTAATCGAGATTAATTAAATAATAAGAAGTCATGTGAATTTTATGGGAAGAATGTAATCATGGAAGAAATAATTAATTGATCAAGGGGGATGAATAGTGATTAGAATAGATATGTTAGTGTGAATCTATTAATGATTACAGATGAAGGGATGATGTTTTCATGAATTAGAAAGATAGTTAGAATCAACAAGAATATTTTGATTTTAGGCTTCTATACTGAACAAGCAATTTTATCTTGTTCTATGTCTAATCAAAACCCATTAATCACTCATGCACAAGTCATTATAGATTTATTATAATATATAATTCCAAATCAACCCCCATCACAGATATCATTACCTATGAAAAATCAATTATAATAATATTTTTATTCTTACAACATGGGGATTTAGACATAGTTTAGTTAATAACATCTTGTTTGTTTAATTATTTTAGCATTGTTTGAGTGTTGTAAAATTTATTTGCTTCTTTAATTGTATGTGTGTGTTTATTTTTTATTGTGTTTGTGTAAATCATATGTAATAATATAATAAAGAAATCATGGTCTTCTATATCATGGTGAATACTATTGTGTGTTATATAAAAAATCATGTTGTTTAAAAAAGTGAAAACATGTGAAAGATTTGTAGCATGTAATTTAAATCATCAATTACACCTATCATCCTATCATATTATCCATTTATAATTATCCATCACTATCCATATGAAATGCCTAAGTGTGCATTAATAAAATCAAACCAGTAGTGATAACTATATCACAACATCAGATAACTTTATATAATCTAAATAATCTACATCTATCATCATATAAAATCAATAACATCATGTCCATCCATCACACAATTAAATATACATATATGTTCTAACATAAACATGTAATATGTTCAAACATAAACATGTAATCCAATATGATCACATCATAATAAAGCTCAGACAATAATAAGCCAAATCAACATCAAATCATTATTATATATATAGAACATCCATATATACAACATCCATGTAACCAAAATACACAATGTCCATCTACATATCTAAAATATCCTATACACATCCATATCAAAATCATATGTATAAGGGTTAGTTATGTCTCTTTGTAGTGGACTCTTGGGTGTTGATTTCCTTGATGAAGGACTCCCCTATGATGGAATCCTTTAAGGTAGGGCTTACACTGAGCACAATGATATAGACATCAAAGCTAATTGAGATATCTATAATGATCCTAACCACCTTTGCTAATGAGATATAACCCTACATTGGTAATGGGATATAAATATTAGAGTATTAAAAAAGGACTTTTTTAGGCCTTGAGACATCAAAATGGAGAAAATTTTATCCCTTGTTTCCCATATCCATACCACTTTTCAAATAAGTTGAGTCACCTCAGCTATAATTTATGTCATCTATATATATCAAGGTGTCATGTATGCTTAGTGACTAGCCATGTTACCATTGAGACCAACTCTATTGGTATCTTGAGTTATAATCTCATGTTGAAGACTCTAAATCCAATATGCATCCTATAGGCAATGTGGTCTATGTGACAATGCTACCCCATCACCTTTTATAGGTGTTTCTAGTGCCATTATCACCCCTGTGTCTATAGATTCTTATAACACCAAAGAGATAATTGGTAAACTAAAAATCTACATTTAGGAATTAATAATATGTATCATGGATCCACCTCTATCGACCATATACTCCTTATCCATCATCACTTTCCTACACAAGAGTCATACATTGCCTCGCTCTTCACTACCACCTACATTGTGACAATGCATACATGATAGATGTAATATTATCTTATAGTTTAATTAGCCTTTGATCTAGAATAATAAATATATCATGCCTTAGTTGAGCCCACCAAGAATCATATCCATATAAAACTAATACATATATTATAAGTTCCCTCTCATACCAATATATGCCTTGAAGTAGTGCTCAATTACTCATGACCATTACATGGTCTACAAGAGACCCCCATTATCAAACCTATATAGATACCTATGTAAAATCATGTTATGTTTGGATCCCCTACTATAAAGAAAACTACCATAACACCCTATTTGGTCTATAACAGTCAATGGTATAATCCTCACACCTAATGATATGACACTATCCTGGAACAACATAATAAACAAAATTAATCAAGAAAGTAAAAATGGATCCCCTTGCATGAACTTTAAATGATGTTTGGAGGCTATAATTTGTCTATCAACCATTTATAAAAAGACATATCTCCTAGGTGTTGACATTTTGCCCCATCAAATTCAACCATACATATGTAACTAACTTGTCCTTAGCCCTTTTTCACCATGTCCCTACTAGACACTCTATTGTGATGTGCTCCCATTCCCACACCTATATTAAAGTGAAGGCCCTGAGTCTTTTACCTTTGATACTCAATAAAATGTAGATCCTTGTAAAAATTGGATAATACCATAATACCCATGTAAATAATGTATCTTCCTCTACCATATCTAATATCACATCTACATATCCCATCTCTAATAATCAATCCATATTATCAGGTAGTAAAATGCCACTAAGAATGGCCATGAGATCTAGGGGTATCTAGTTATCAATCCCTCCACTAATCATGAATGTAGATATAGACCCTATCCACATAATCATAGGTCTATCCTATCTACTAAAATATACATCTCTACTAATCATCTTAATTTCCTCTACTATATAATCTCTTTGTGTATAGGGATTCACAAGATCCTCTATGAAAGTCAATATTCATGATCATCTCACCTGTTATAAAGCTAAAAATGCTAGTATTTCAATGCCAATGATCAATTAATGCATATAAAAATTATTTATCCTTACTAACCTCGGTCTTCAGTGCTATGCCATATAATCTCATACCCTACAACAATTCATACTCGGCCTCATCTATCTATCTCACTACTACCAACGCCATTTATTGATTCTTGGGCTATGATGATAGGAAGATACTCTTGAAATCAGTAAGAAAAAAGTATACTTATTAATTTTAATTATTTTCATTTCAAAATATAGTCTTTTATCATAAATGTTATAAATAGTGTAAGCATCATGATGTCTACAAATTTTTTTGATGTCTATGAAACCATTGTGTCATTTATATTGAGATCTATGTTGCCATTACAATCACATCAACAACTAAAATTTGATGCAAATGATGTTACTAGATTTAAATTTTACTTAAAAAATGAAATTTTTTTGACATATAAAATATTAAAAAGTATCACACATACATCATTGACCATAGCGTAAATGCCATTTTTGGGGATACAGGCACCTATTTTATCAAATTTGGGATTATGTGAAAACCCTAGATGACAACACTAAAAAACTAGGATAATAATATAATAATGATAAATTTAATTGAAATTAAACTATTGTATTATGTAAACTCACTAAAAGTAGCAAATTTTAAGGAAAAAATAAATATTTAGCTAGAAATTGTTCCTCTAAGAGAAATTAACATTTGAAACATGTTATGTAGAGAGGTTAGGCAATTGGAAAAAGGATTCTAAAATTGAATCTTGGCTAGGACAATAGTGATAGGAATATTACACTATAGGGGTGTCACCCTTGTCCAACCTAGGGTGTTATTATCTACATGTAATGAGGAAATTAGGTTTTTTGGGTTCGTTGTACATTAATATGTAGAGCCTATATCTAGTGTAAGAATTTAGGATCACTTTTGAAGACCATTTTGTGACTAATTTTCATTCAAAACCCTATTTATTTGACATTTGAAGACCAATGGAAATCAATAGGGAGAAAAGGGTTAGTGGTTGAAGTTGGGTGAGACCTCCAAACCCCATGTGTTGAATGATGTCTACATACCAATAATCTGAAGAAGGATTAAAATTCATGTAGTTCTCCCATTCTACATTGGTGTGAGAATAATTGGTGTAATATACTATATCATGGCATAATAGTAATTCTATTATATGTGTTAACCATGAGTTTTTACATATTAAATGTATTCAAACTTGAGCTATTGTCTATTAGGGATTTATGTAATAAGAATTAGGAGAAATAGTTATTATGCTCGCAATGTACAATTATGATTCTAATGATTTTTTGTGTGTAATCCTCTCATGTTTAAAATGGTTTGAGAAGTGTTTATATATTCATATCATTTAGAATAAAATTAATGGGGTTCATTACGGACATAGGTTGACCTTCCTATTACTTTGAATTTGGAAAAATAGTTTTTATTTGGAAGGAAAATAGGAGAGGGGGGAATGACACTATAGTGGTGTACTATAGTTACCCATGGTTATCCTATAAAATGGGTAATTTACCATGATAAATGTTAGATAGGTCCTAAAAGGTGTCTAAAGTTGATAGGGAGAGATCTCAGTCTATGCGAGGTTCATATACCAACATAGAAGAGTGTGCAAGGTGGTTGAAACTGATCATAAGGGTCCCTAAGATAGGTCTAGATCTAAGTATGTAAAATATTGGTCAAAAGTGTACAATTTTAGTTAAATTTTAATTTTATGTGACTACATTTCCCCCCATTTTATTCTAATAATGTAGTAAAGTGAAATTGTTAGAGTAAAAGGAAAAAAAGTGCATAACTGAACATACCTTTGGAAAGGAGGATGTAGCCCACAATGTTGAGCTATGTTCAACATAAAACTACAATAAAACATATGTATCACATTATCATGCTATAATAATATTTCATAGTTTTGATATCATCACATTATCATATAAAATAATAATATAACATAAGATTACATCACATAACATAATTGTATATCATAATAGTATGATATATGACTATATAGATAGCTTATGTATTATAACATGTACACATTATTGTTACAATATAGGTAAAATATTTTTCCAACATTTATTTTTAGTGTATTTAGATAATTCTTAACCCACGTAAATTCTATGCACATTATACACTTTACACAATCAATAAAAAAGGAAACAAATTATTCTTTGAGACACCACCATCAAAAGGAATCAATTTTTTCTTTCTTTAATCATGTGTGATGGTTCTCATTCAAGTAAGAGGAAGAATTTAAAGCATAAAACACCATATAAATTTAAAAAATTTAGAAAAAAATAAAAGGTTTGAGTTCAAACATTTTTCTCAAGACAAGGTACAAACATTATCTATAATAAACCAAACTTCAAAGATAATGATGATATTGGCCTTTACTAATTAAATAATGATGATTTATTGTTATCCAATTATCCAAATTAGATTGCAAGTCCACATTTAAAGTATAAAGTTTTAGATTTTTTTAATGATGAATCTGATGATTTATCCCCTATCAATTAATAAACTAGTAGTGAACATAATGAAGAAATTAATAAGGAATAAAATACCATGAAAAACACTAAACAATAAAACTAACAATGATTAAAGTAGTAGTGAACATTATTATTTTGAAAAACCCAATATTAAAATTACACAATTAATAACACCTCTAAATATTGTGCATATAAAAAAAATACTTAATTATAGTTTATGAAATTATTTTGAAACTAGTGAATATCAAACTGTTTTCCCACAATTTAATAAGACTAGGTGAAAAAAATGAACTAACAATGAATCAAGTAAAAATGAATAAAGTGCCATGAAAAATAATAAACAATGAAAGTAATAACGAAAAAAGTAACAATAAATAAAATTCAATGAAAAACACTAAATAATGAAAGTAAAAATGAATAAAATAGTAGTGAACATAATTATTTTGAAACACCCAGTCAACAAATTCCACCATTAACAATAGCCCCAAATATTGTGCGTAGAAAAGGAATTGTAGTTGATGAAAATATTTTGAAGCCAATAAATAATTTTTTTTACCATAATTAAATAAGACTATCTAAAAAAAATTGGGAAAATTTATGTGATAAATTATATTTAGATATTCAAATATGTTAATTGTCTATTTCATTTATGAAATTGATTAAGATGAGACATACAATGTACAACCTAGCTCTGAGATCATTTAACATTGATGATGAAAAAATAAAACTATTGAAAATATACATGATGCATATCATACTGTAGGCTTGAATCACATAAATTTTTTTGTAATGCTTCCTGGTGTATAATTAAAACTTGCATAGTAAGTGGTTTAATAGTGAAAAAATTATTGACTGAAAAAACTAGCCAAAAAATGGACATATATAGAAAAAGATTATTGAATGTGATTGGAAGACACAAAAGAAATAATACGTCTAATACCATAGATATGTATTCATTCTCTATTATTATTATTATAATAATGTTCAAAGATATAGATGATTATCCCAAATATTTACTTTCATAAGTTTTTTAAAATAATACGAGACTTTCACCCAATACAATACATGTAGTGAAAATAAGAGTTGGTTTTCATAACTAGGAAGTGCATCAGAAGCATTTTTGATGTGAAACAAATGTAATTGTAATCTAATCTTTATAAAAATATCCAAAACATTTTATTAGTCAAAGATAATTTGATATGAATAAATTATTTTATGTAAAAATAAATCAAACATGCATAACTTGTCATTGTAGACAACATGTTGAATTTTCAATGCACTATGATATTTTTCACGATAGATGTACTTTACATTATAATAATATTTTGAATTATTATGGCATATAAGTCCTACCAAAATAATTGATGGAATTCATTCCAACAATATTTTTTAGAAGACTAGGTGGACAACTAGTTTATAACAAAGTATGTTTGGATGGAAATTATAACATTTATGGTGTATCCAAAAAATACATAAAAACTTGTTCATGTGGATAGTAAAAGTGTATTTGGAAATGAATTTGTTGGTTTTAGTAAATAAAAATCCATGAATTATCAAGAAAACTATGGTAATAAAATCTAAATGGTGTGACCTTTTTACAAAATAGATACCTGTTTTAAAATGTATGGTCAAATTGAAGGAGGAAAATATTTATGAGTATGCAAGGTACACACATAGGGATATATGGTTGAATAAACATTTAAATATAAGAATGGACACATCCCACTTGGTTCTATTATTTTGGTACTTGTCTTTGCTAAGAATTACACATTTAAACCAAAAATAGAAGTTTAGTCATAGTATTGCAATTCAATACATGTCATATTCATGCATGCATATGATAGTATAAAGCAAGAAACAAAAATTAAGGGAGTACCATTTATATGTTAGTTATGATCAATCACATAGTACTAAATATGTGCAAGGTTATTTTTAGATGTTTTATGGACAATTGATAGAGAAAAACATAACTTTATATCATCATTACATTTGGTAAAATTATGACTCTTCAAAATTAAAGAATGCAAAAAAGATTTAATAGATGAGAGAGATGCATATTATCACTGGAGTAGAACATATTTGGATTTTCACTAAGGCTAGGCATGGAAAAGCGAAGCATGACAATGCTGGATCTAGTGTAAAAGAGTTGTATCAAGAGAGGAGTTAAAGTTTGAAGATGGTGTTGTTTAGAATGATGCACCAAAAATTTTTGAATGGTTTAATGAGAAAATGGGAAATTTTTCTCAATAAAAGTCTATTATTCATAGATATTTCTAGTTTATTTAAGAAGAAAATTTTGAAAAATATGAAGATTGTATGACTGTAACTGAATCAAGTGATTTCAACTCATTTTTTAGCTCAAATGCAGGTTCTTGGAGTATTCATATGAGACACATTGCATGATTTTATTTTATATGCATGGACTCTATTTTGAATGAATGTGAGTCAAAAGATTGGGTGGATGAATGAACATACAAACCTCTAATTCTAATCAACACATATTAGGTTTGACTAGCTTTAAAGATTATAGATCTGACATCATCACATGAATTTGACCATGTATATGATCTAGTACAAGCAAGTAGAAGATTAATCATTATGTATTTTTATTCTCATTATCTATCTTGAAAATGTCATTAAAATTTGATTTTTATGATATATGGCATGATTTTATAGATATTATTGATGAGGACAATAAATGTTTATAATTATGTTGGTGTGTAGAGGAAAATAAAAAAAAAGAATTCCCTAGTCATAGATGAAGAAAACATTATTTATCTAGTTGGGTTTGTGGTAGTCACTGAAACTTAGCTTCAATGATATCCTATAAAAATTTCATATATATGTTTTTTAAAAGACTTTGAAACACATATGAAGATACTACATTGTTAAAATCTGGTTCTTGTAATAAATATTCAATTTGTCAAATAACATGGTATGCCATTAAGAAATAATCTATGAAAATTTCATGATTCAGACCATGAAACTATTCTTTCTACTACCAAGACTAGATTAAATCTTAGTGGTTTGATGGGTTAAAATTTCAAGGTATGTTGACTTGTCAAATATTTAATTTCACCAAATTTTATTTATTTTTTAGGTAGTACATTTAAATTTATTTTCTAATTACATACTAATTTTTTTTATAGGTTAGTGGTGCCAAATAAGTTTCGAACTTGATGTGGATGGCATATTTAGTAAATAAATTTATAGTCTTAAAGCTACCAAAATCTTAATATAAGTACTAAGTTATTATAGAAAGGGCCATCTTTGAGGCCATAATGTGTATTGAGTCTCTTGAGAGAGCATGATGGGAGGGCAAGAACATAGTTTTGGATATTATCCACCAATGTGAATGTGTTGGTACTTCAAGTTTTGATACATAAATCATTAGAGGTGAAGTTATATAATTGTAGCTTCAATTTTGACAACATTTGATGTCAGTGTTTCTTTGCCCCTAAACAATAGTGAAAATATACATTCAAGTGGATTTGGAGGTTGTTTTCATTGTATCACCTACCATTTTATTGTCAAAATGTGTTTAAAGTGATGGAATTTCAATCTTAGGTCTTATAGTCATAAATTATATTTGGAAGACAAGAACTTACCTCTTCACTATAAAATAGTTGCATTTTAGGACCCATTACTATAGTCTATTGCACAAGCTAATATCCAAGGTTATATTGACATTATATTAGGTGTAATTAGAGGGTTTTAACATTAATTTAATGTATCTTTATGTTTTTTTCAATGAATTAGGGTTTATATTTTATCTTCAACTGAAGTTAGGCCAAAAACAATATTTTCTTGTATTAGAAAAGGCATTATTGAGGTTAGAATGGGTAGTGTGTCTCTCTACTAAGAATTATTAGAGGCCAACACCATATTATTATAAATTATCCACCATATTATATGTTTGTAAATTCTATTTCTAGGCCATGAAACATCGAAGGCACAGTTCTCCAACTACAACTTCAAAATTGACAACATTTGTTATCAATGTTTTGATGCCCATGGACAATAGTGAGCACACACTTAAGGATGAATTTTGATATAAAATGTTGTAATATAATTTAATTTTCCTATCTATATAATATTTAAGTTATGTATTATCACATGGAGGTCATATAGGCATGCATGCCATTTAGGGCTCAAGAAATTTTCTTCATTGAAAAATGTTGCATTTTAGGAACTGGTACCACAACCTATGCCATAGATTCATCTCCAATGTTACAAAAACGTGATACAATAAGAAATTATATGTATTTTACACTAAATTTATGGTTATTATAAATAATCTAAATTACTTATGGTTTCAATGTTACACATCCCTGAAATTAGGCTTAAAAAATACATTTTTCTTATTTTGGGAAGGGTGTTCTTAAGGACAAAATGAGTGGAGGGATTCATGACCAAGAATGATCAGAGTAAAAAAACTTGGTAATGGATGTTATCTACCACCACAAACATGTTTACAATGCTATCTTTTATCCAAGTATCACCGGAGGTAGAGTTCTTTAATTACAACTTACACAATATTTGTTGTGTTTATTTTTGTGCTCCTAAACAATGGAGTGGATATATTATGAGAAGAGAATAAATGAAAAAATTGGGTTTATTGTATAATTATAAAACATATTTTATGAATTTAAATATATATATATAACCATCAAAATGCTCCAAGGCCTCAAGAGACTTGATAATTAAAAACATGCACTATTTCAAAGGGCCAATGAAGAGTCTCTAAGCTAAAATGCAAAACATCTCAAAAGGGTGAACATCCTAAAGGATGATTTAGAACATAACCAAATCATCAAACATGTAAAATCAAAATTTATAAGGGCATCTAAATAATTTATGCAAGAGATGAATATTTCATTATTTGTTTCAATACAACACTTATAATTTAGAAATTTGTAGTGTGTTTATAAACTCAGTTTAATAAAAAATATGAATATAAATTCCCAAATGATATTAAACAAGTGTAACAAGAGTATCCACTTTATAATAGTGATAAATGGAATATCTCAATCATGATATTCACTTCACAGTAATATATGACTCTATCTTAAATATTATACTCTTTTTTCCCATATAATTATAATTGCAACACATATTGAAAGATTTGAAGTTAGTGTTAATAAATTAAATGATGGAAATATTGAAGATAGTCATATCTAAATATGGACATACAACAATAAAAAATATTTTTTTAATAATAATGTAAGCCAAATTATATGCTGAAGGATGATCACTATAAAATGTCAATGTGTGTGTGTGTGTGTGTGTGTGTGAGAGAGAGAGAGAGAGAGAGAGAGAGAGAGAGAGAGAGAGAGAGAGAGAGAGAGAGAGAGAGAGAGAGAGAGAGAGGTATTGAAAATAAGAACATAATAAAATGTCATATTGATGACATATAGGTATACGATGCCAATAATGCATACATTACATATGGCATATAAAAACCTACATCAACTAACAAGATAATATAATGTGGGGTGAATGTTTTATATGGATATAATTCCAAAAATTTGTTCATTACCATATAAGAATACAAAAAAATACATTATCTAGGACATTGTATCCATAAAATCGTATCCCTTTCTTTTCATTCCTCAAAAAAGACTTTCCTTAGGTTTCCCTACTCGTAGATGGAGATCCATAAAACGCCAAGGATTCCTCCAAGGTATGACTATGGGTCCTTCTATGATCATACCTTATCTATAGATGAAATTATCCAAACACAAATATTATTATAAAATTCTCATATTGTACATTCAAATAGGTTCATAAATTAATTTTAAACTAGAATACAAAAATAATGTAAACATGCACTTATTGCAATCTCATGGTCATGCTGAATCTATGGCTGACACTCACTAGGATTAGTGATAGCTCAAGGTACATGAATATGAATGTGAAATGGAGTTAAAACTTGAGAATATTCCCTGCTAATAATATGCATTGGAATATCATATGTCATTAGATAACCTTGTGTACACAATATATTCACATAAGTTATACTATTTTTTACTATATAGTGAAATTATTAAAACAAATATATATTTAAACTTCAAAATAAAAATATAACATGTATATTAGTAAATTTATATGAAAATGACATTTCAATAGTAATTCATGTGTATGTCTTACCTCATAGACATGGATCTATCTCTTTTGTGGTCATCAATTGAATAAATAACCTTTTTTATTTTCTAAAAAATATTGAAGATATATGGAAAATTTATCTCTTTTTCTATAAACATAATTAGTTAGATTAAATTTAAAAATCCATATCAATATTCATTATACACTTGTGTATTTCTAAACATATTTATATCTAGTTGGGACCTTATTTTCATGAAATTAGCCACATAAGGAGAATAAAAATATGAAAAAGGAGAAGCAAAAAATCAAGGGGAAATGGTAAAAGGTAGATAAGAACAAAACATACCAAGAGTGTACTATTTAATAACATTGTACTTGAATTTTGAAATCCTTGATAAATAAATCTAGCTTAATCTATTGCATAACATGCATGATTCAAACAAGGTAACTAATGTAATGATTCTAAAGATAAGTAGTCATATTATAGGTAATAATGAAAATATTGATTACTTAAGAAACACTATGAAGAAGACATGATAATCATGAAACTTGTGAAGCATTAGAATAAGTTTGAGAAGGTGAAGGATCACCAATAATTATAAATTCAAAGAAATAGGAGGAATAATATATATTATAAAAAATTGGAGAATCACATCATTAGACATTTAAGGAGACTCTTTATAAGGTTTTTCAGTATTAAAATCTTTCAAAGAATCCATTATTCATCGTATAAGGTATTTATTCAATTAGGCGAGGTTAGGTATTTTATCTTTATATCTTTAAACACATGTAATGTTGAAAAGGGAGTGAATAGAAAACATCAATGAATCTCTCCTCTAAAGTGATAATTTGATAGGTGAATATTAAAATAACTAAAAATACTCACATGAGAGACCCTAATATTCCACATGAAAGTACTTAATAACTCAAATTTTGAAAAGGTGTGAAAGGGTGTGCACAACAAGGAAAACATGCATGAAGGTAAACAAAGAAAACCCCCTATGGTACTTTATAAATTATTTTTATTAAAATATACATCTAAAAAATCAACCAATTTTTTTCTTAAAAATCATTAAAGAGTGATCCCCTCTGAAAATGAGGTGTCACCTATACCCAATGCAAAGTAGTATAATTCACAATTAACAAAATCAACCATTTTTAAAAAATATATTCAAGTCTAAGATATAATAAATATAATTATATGTTACACATGAATATAATGAAATTAAATGAACTTATAAAAATAATAAAATATAAATTTGAGTTAACAGTCAAACATTATGCCTGCTAGAAGATCCAAAATACATGATCTAGTCAGCAAACGAGGCTAAAAACTAATAGTTTTTTAAATATGACTTACCAAAATGTGATAATAACTCCACTAATTCTCAATATAAAAAAATAGTGAATTTATATAAACAATCATGTCTTTAGGCTTTTGAGATAAATATATATGAGCCATGAAAGTTGAACACTCTAAAAGTAAGGCTCAATTATGAGGTCTAGTCCCTGGGGGCTAAATTCACCTAGCTAAATTTCACATGGTGGACTAGTGTTTATCCAATGATGGTTAAGTGCAATTGTCACATCCTATAGTCTTTCTAGTAGTTATCAAGAAGGTAGCTCATGTAGTCTCTTTGGTATTCGATCAAAACAAATAACTTCAAACACATAAAGCACCATAAGTCCAAGTCACCAAAAAGTGCAATTTTATGGAAATATATAAAAATTAATAATCTATTGATTTTTTCCATCCCACTTTTTTTTCAAAAAAATGTGTAAAAATTGATAACTTATTTGTTGCTCCTTGTTTGTTCTACACATGTAAATTTCCAAAAATTTATAGGAAATCCATAAATGCTCCAAAAAATATGATTTTTATTTAATAAAAATATTTTTTACAAGAAAAATTTAGTAAAACTACTGGGTTAGAATAAAAAATTCTAGTTTTTTTCAAAAAATAGAAAACCCCAAAAATTGACCCTAGAATATTAGTTTTAGTACAAACCAAAAATAATGATAGTGTAATTTTGAAAAACCAATAACTTGGATTGTCTAAAAATATTATTATGGAAATGAAAATAATTATGGTAATGCTACCTGTATTAATTATTATGTAGAAATCCCTAACTCAAAATTCATCCAAAGTGAGTTTTATATCCACCAAAAATAATAAAAATAGAAAAAGCTAGAAATCTCTTCATAAAAGTTCTTCTCCATTTAGATCTAAAATCAATGATTCAAATAAATTTGAGTGAAAAATTAGAACTAATAAAATTTATAGATTGATATTTTAAATCTGGCTCTAGTAACATATATGAATGGCTTTGTTCCCATACAATTATTGAGGACAACCAAGGAAAACTCTACAATGTGCATCCATAATAAAAACATTACTTAGATAATAGAAAGTGATTCTCTAATAATAGTAAAATGTTTTACACTAATGGAAAATACAATGTATGTGTGCATGAAAATAATAATGGTTGAACCAAAATAGAAATATCTAAAACACTACATGTCCAATAGCTTTGGATATACCTGAGCTCTAATCTACCTTTCCACAAGGCCACAAAGAAACCTTATATAGTAAAATAAAGAGGTGAGTGAGAGATTTTTATTTGTTGAGTGCAAGGTTAGATAAGATCATTCCCCAAATTAGAACTCACCCTTCTCACACATGTGAGCATAACTATCACTTAAGTAATGATGTGCATATAATCAAAACACATAATAAGTACCAACTTGGTAAGACGTGACCTAAGTTTGATTTGACATCAATTATGAATGGGACATAGAAAAATATCATGGACCTAATAGGAAATGCATAATTAAATAAATCCAATAATAGTATACCCCAAAAGATGTATGGTGTAACCCATGCTAATGTATGTAATAACCATACAAGAAATCAAGATCATAAATTCATGGTACCCATCATAGTAACACATTGTAAACAAACCAAAAAAGATAAACATATCAAACATATATAAATCATACCATAGTTAGAGTAATAATAGAAAATATTATTTTATGCAAAGTATATGAGAATAGAATTTCAACAAGAGTAAACTAGATCAATCAAAGCACATTTGATAAACATGTCACATATAGTATACATCTAATTAATTAACTATTGTGAAGATAATAAAGTTGTACTAATAAACATTCACATGCAAGTATTTTTTGAAAATTGAAAACAAGAGATGCACAACAAATAGTAAACAACAAATTATTCTATAAAAAAACATAAATTACTCATAAGACAACACAATATAAATTTAAAGCATGCTAGATATGTGATGTGGTGTGTGTGTGTGTGTGTGTAAATATCAATAGTAGTATTATAAATAAATAAATAAATAATTATAGAACTTTGAAGTAAAATTGGAGATGCATTAGAAATAAGCATAATTATTTCACCAGTGTGAGCACAAGGCTACCCTCAAGAAACTATCGATTTACAATCATACATACATAAATAGTTGTATTTATGCATCTCAGTCAAAATTACCATTACTATCACATGCATATTATTTTTATAAACCTTTAATAATATGATATGTTATGTTGGGAAAATTTGTAATAGACAAAGATAAAGACAAGGGAAATTTTATTGTTATTTTTATTTCTAAAAATATTAGAAGACATGATGCATGGTTAAAATTAAATTAATCAAGGAGTAAAATAAATGAAGGAATGGAAGTGAGAATAATAAAAAATGAATGTGTCAATACATGGATATGTGCACAGAGTTAGGGTATAATTTTGTGGATATTTTTCATAATGTTTATGCATTATAGACATTTTTTTTACTTATACTATGTATAACACGTATGTGTTATATTAGGTTAGGATCAAAAATATTGAGTCATAATATGTATGTGTTATAGATTGTACAAATTATTTAAATTATACATAATGTATATGTGTTATAATGAATACACATTATGTATAGTTGACATAATGCGTGTGTTAATTTAATTTCAAATAAAAAAAGATAAAAACCCCAAACCCATATTTTATTCTCATTCTCACATTTTGTGCACTTTATTTTGAGTTATTTATTCCAAACCACGATCAAATTATGCTTAGAGGATAATACAATGTGTTTTAATTTATCATAACCTCAAAAAATTAATAGTGTCATGATAGATGGGATGTAAATAATAAAAATATAAAAAATTATTTAAATTTTTTAATTATTAAGACCCATTTTCTTAGACAACCTATTAAAATTCAAGATAATGTACTATTAAACTTAATCCTAGCCCTCTTAGCCCTCTGTCTAACCCTTCCAACCCATCGTCTAACCATATTAACCATCTATCTAACCCTCCTAACCCCCCTCCTATCCCTCCTAACCCTCTTAACCCTACTACCCCTCCTATAGTTCCACAAGACCCCCAAGGTAGGTAAAATGATTTAGATGCACACATTGTGTAAAATAAAATAGACACTAAATAAATAATTAGGATAATGAGGGGACCCACATAGACCAATATCCATCACACCTATTTGGCTAGTAAGCTAGAGTTAGTATTAGGTCAAGCTAACTTGATAACGAGTTAAATTGATAGATGGGAAACATATAGGGATAAATGTAGTTCTTACTATGTTAAAAAATATTTATCACATGAAATTAAAGACAAAAAATATTAAAACACCTAATATATACCTTAATAATTTACCCAACAACCAATGTACCCTTTCCAATATCCAAAAAATGCTTCCCAGTCCATTGATGCTAGAACAATTTGATGAGAAATAATTTTTAGGAATGATGGTAGATGTTGTTTATTTACCCATTTTGTAATAACCATGAGGTCCCAATGTATTTTTATATGAAAATATATTATGACTTTTTCCTCGATGATATTCTTAACTTTTTTTGACTATTAAAAGTTTTGGGGCTAAGGGAAAGGCTTTGTATATGATAGACTAGGTGCACATCATGCACCTAATCAACCTACAAGGATCCCTTCCAAAAAATAATTTCTTCCCAATATCCCCTCCAAATTTAAGGAGGTCATGGAGATATAATGTTTTCATGTGCTTATTTCACTTACTGACACACTCATTCAACATATGAGTAGGCTTTTTGAGATTGATGATAGAGATAATCCACCCAGTGTGAATACACAACATCACCATTATACATGTTTTGGTGCCATATGTACTAGAACATTGGATGATGACGGTGGTGATTTTGAAGGCTTAGATAATATATTTATGAGTGATGTGTTTTTGGTATGTACATTTGGTGTGTACATGTTGTACACTACACATATGCAAGTATATATTATATTTTATGTGAAATTAAATTTTAGTTATGTTTGTATCTATAATTAAAAAAATAATTTACACAACAATTTAATAATATAAATTTCATTTTTTATGTTAGAGGAGGAGACTTGTCTATCATCTTCACGATCAACTACTACATTTTTGGGCTAGTGATTTTTCAGCAATCTACTACTCCATCGGTTGATGTTTCTAGGCAATTTTTTACATATACATGGGTAATTTTTAGCTAATATTATAGTATATATACATGTTTTTATTTATATGGATCTATACATTAACTAGTAATCATATAGGTTCAAATTAAAATTTGAATGATAGTGATGTGAATGTAAATTTTATGTGGGAGATGTCTTGAGTTATATATAGATAAAATACCTAACCTAAGAATCACTAATTGAATATATACTTTATTTTGTGAACAATTGATCTTTGAATGCTTTTAATAATGATCAACATTATAGAGAGTCTCCTCTAATGTCTAATGATGTGTTTCTCCCATTTTTTTCAAAATATGTTATTCATCTTATTTATTCCAATTTTCATATTGTTGGTGTTCCTTCACCTTATAAATATTATTTTAATGCTTCACAAGTATTATCATCTCTACTTCAATGTGTTTATTAAGTACTCAATATTTTCACTACTACCTATAGTACCACTGCTTGTCTTCCAAATGCTTAAGTTAGTTTCCTTGTGTGAATCATGCATGCTAAGCAATAGATTGAGTTATTTTTAACTATAAAGGATATAAAAATTCAAGTGAAATACTATTAAATAATATGACTTTGGTTTATTTTATTTATATTCCCCTTTGTCAAAATTTCCCCTAATTTTGTGCTTCTATTTTTGTTATTTTTATTCTCTTTATGTCGTTACTTTCATACCAATAAGGTCCTAGCTTGATATGGATAGGTTTAGAAACACACAAGTGCATAGTGCATATATATAAAGAAAAGTGTTTTGGAATTTATTTAACTAATTAGGGATTTCATAAAGGATATAAATTTACAATATATCATCAATATTTTATATAAAACTGAGGCTGTTTGCTAAGTTGATGACCATAGTGGAAACTTCTCCATCCCTATCAGTTAAGATAAACAACGACATTGTTAATATAATTTCAACTTCAAAATAACTCACCAAGGTACATTTTAACTTGTATATTTTAGTTATAAACATAGATTATTTTAACAACTCTTCTACATAGGCAAGATTTTTTTTAGGTGAATGTATTGTTTACGGATGGTTATCTGATGATATATGATAGTCCCATTTAGATGACTAGTAGGGAACCTTATCAAATTTTATCTTAATTTCACACACTTATTTGTCCACCTTAACTTGTCACTGATCTTATTGAACATTAGGCATAGATTGAGCATGACCACGAGATTTCAATAAGTGCATGCCTAAATTATTTTTGTATTCTAGTTTAAAATTAATTTATGAACTTGGTTGCATGTATAATATGTAAATTTTATAATAGTATTCATATTTAAATAGGTTAAAATATAGGTGATATTTGAGTATAGAAGGACCCACGATCAAATGATGAAGGAATCCAAGGTATTTGAGGGATCTCGATCTATGAGCAGGCCATCTTAGGGAGAGTCTTCTTCAAGAAAGGTAAACAGAGAGACTATTTGATGATTATGATGTCTTATATGTTTTACTTGTTTGCATTCTTATATGCTAATGTGAATGTTTTTTTAATGTCTGTGTATATGACCTTCAATTGACATTATATTATGTTGCTAGATGATGTATTTTTTTGCACCTATATGTAAATGTATGCACTATTGGAATTGTATACCTATATGTCATTCATCTAAATTCTATTATGTTCTTATTTTTTATTCCTTTATAGATTTTTTGGATGTGTGTGTGTGTGGTGATCATCTTTTCATTTAGATATGATTATTTTACATTATTATTTCTAAACTAAATTTGATGATTATATGGCCATATTTAGAAATGATTGTCTTTAATATTTAATTTGTGTAATTTACTAAAACTAACATAAAATAATTCAATATGTGTATTAATTAAAACAATGGAGAAAATAGTATAATGTTTGAGATAAAGTCATAACTTAATATGAAATGCCTCTCAGGATTATAATACGTAATTAGAGATATACTATTTATCACTCTTTTGTTGTGGATACCTTTACTACATTGGTTTAATATCATTTGGGACTTGATATTTACATCTGGTATTCATTAAATGTATAAATGTACTACATTTTTATTATAATTAAAATTGGAAAAAGTAATGGAATACTCATCTCTTGAATTACTTATTTAGATTCCCTTATACATTTTACTTGTGCATGTTTTATGAATTGGTTATGTTATACATCCTCCTTTAGGATGATATCTATTTTCATATTCTTCATAATTTTTCTTTTAGGCTGTTCTTTCTATAAATATGGAATCTAAAGTGAGTTAGATCATGCATTAGTCATGAATACTAAAATAAGCATTAAAAACATAACTCACTAAGCCAACATTCTCAATGGGCTTTTGCAACTAAAAATTAAGAACTATTCTAAGAAGGAATACAACATAAAACTTTCCTAAGAGCATTGTACCTTTAAGTGCTTCTCAAAAATGTGATTATCCTTTGATTTGGTGCTCCAAGTCTTTAACAATGATGAGTGGCTTGCTCCTCTATTGTATCTCAATGAACCAATGAAACTAAGCTCATGATACTGATCAAATGTATACCAATAAGAAAGATATCCTATTGGAAATTAAGCATAGTAATAGTACACAACGATAACTTTTGAAGGGAAATTTATATAATAGGTTTACACCAAAGAAACTTGAAAAGATGAGTCAGAACCCTTATAGATTTTTTGAAATGATTAGAATCAACCATGACCATCCATCTTGAGATCATGATGTGTGGCCAAGAATTAATTAAATTTTGGAAGATCAATCCATAAATATCATCATTAATATTTTGAAGAAAGGGGTATTGATGAGACATTGGAGGGCTTAAACTAGAAATTTGATCCATTTATGGCTTATGAATGCTCCTTGATGATGAAAATATTAGAAATGAATTTCTAATTAATAGATATATAATATTTTCCATGTATTTTCCACTTAATTAATTTATTTGTTTTAATTTCGTTAAGTGGGGTTAATTAATTTTTATACAATTCTTTAGATATTGGTTGCTCACCTAATCAAACTGGTCAAAATGTCAAGTTAATGGGTTATAATTTGACTAGAGTATAATTATAAAATTGATTTAGTTTCATACATACCAATACACCATTTAGGACATTATCAACAAAAAATAACACATACATGTGTTATGCTTCTGAATTATAAAAATTGAGGGATTCAGAGTGTTAATGTGATTTTTTACCATTTGACTAGAAATAACTAGGTAAAAACTAATAATCACATAAAATGCATTGTCATATTTAAGGATATATTAGACTAAATCATCAATTTTATATGACAAACTCAAACCATCTAGCACATTTTAGTGATTTTAGCCCAAATTATACTTTGTCATAGAATTTTGAGTAAGGTTAACAATTTAAACATAATGCTGTTAGGAATTAGATGTCTACATTTTGCCCTTATTTGAGAAGGTGTGGCGAGACATTTAAGTGAAGCAATGTATTTTCAAAGAAAACATTTGTCAATAAGGTGGAGGTAAATGACCCATGATTTCCCCTCGAGAGGACATACAAGGATGAAAAAGAGGAATGTACTCTCAAAAATAGAGAAAGAGAGTGAAATTGACCCATGGATGAGATTAAATCCATATGAGCTAATGCTTGTACGTGTTGATTATCAATGATTAAAATATATTGGGATCCCAAGGTGGGGATAAGTGGGAAGGATGTAATCCTAAAACATAAGCAACACACTCTGACACACCCAAAAGAGGGTGAATCCTATGTGCTTAGGAAATGATCCATCTTGAGACAAGTTGCACATTTTCAAAATTACCAAAATGAGGGGAAAATTCCATAGAACTTGGAATTAGGATAACTACGAGAGCATTTATCTAGAGAAAGGAAATAATAAGGTACCCCAATAGAGTGAATCTGATTGATTGATAAAGAAATTTTACCCTAGTTGGGCTAATTTTGATCACTGATAGTGAATTTTTCCCCATTAGGGCTGATTTAATCAATGATTGGTCAAAATATTATGCCCTATTAGGTACAATTGGAAAGCATAGCTCAAGGATTAATCTAAACCATAAATAAAAAATAAGTGGGTTTAAACATAGATGCAAGGGGTTAGTGACTAAAGAAACTACAAAAACCTAGGCATATATAGATGGACAAAGTGATGAAGTAGACAAACACAATAATTAGGGTGGCCTTGCTCACCCAAGATACGTCATGTATCCAAACAGTACTTACATAGTCTAGATGGACCTCAATCTAATATAGTTCACCTAGAATTGGGATAAAATTGAATGAGGAAAGAAGAATAGAATAAAGATGGACAACTATTCTATTAGACTCATAATATATTTGAAGAGATGCACATTTTTCATAGATTCAAGTGTTAGGTATGATGCATTGAGGGCCAATCTTTAGATTTGCATTGATATTTGGACTTGGAATTTAAAGCAGTTAGTGCTTAGTATAACAAAGTAAAGTTATGCATCATAAGTATGAGTAACCTATAATGACATCATATTTCAATAACGATAAGCTAGTTCAAATGTGAATATTTATAACTAAGGATAATGATAAAAATTACCAAAACCAAAGTTACACCTATTTACATTTAAAACAAAAAACAAAAAAAGATAAAAAATACAAAAATGTACCATAACTCAAAATCCATATATGAATAATCAGGATTTAAGTAGGAAAAAGGATGTATAAATACAAATCAAGAGCAAAGCACAACAAAAAAACAATAAAAATAAAATAAACACACAAAAACAAGAGTTAGTCATAATGTTAGTGCAAATAGAAAAAGTTGTATGTGTAAGTGTAATAGGGGTGTTACTCTTTACAATAGTGTGACCCCTAAGCCAAGAAAATAATGAGACTTGTCCAACAAAACTAGAACAAAAGAGACAAAGTTTCCTTAAAGTGATAGGGAAATAACAAGATAAAATAAAATGGGGAAAAATAAGAAAAAAAGGGGTGGTCGAGTTGACTTCATATGTATAAGATAAGTGGATTCTACATACATAGTTCTAAGAATGCGAGATCTAACATGAACTTTAGGCCAAATGTATTTATACCAAGGAATAGGATAGAATAAAAGTGATGACAAGAAAACATGATTGATGTTATAGAGGAAATCAAGGAATGTGCTCATAAAATAGTGAGAACATTCAAATGAGTTCTTGAAAAATGGAAAGAGTGTATGGAAAAGGGGGACTGAGTTGACCTCAATGTGAATCAAGCATGACCCACATAGTCCCACTAGGACCTCAAGTCACAATAGTTCTTCCAACATAAAAAGTAGGAAAAAACCGATTGGGTCACATTAATTTCTCAAATTTGAGCTAAATGATAAGGCAAACGATAATATTAATTACAAGGAAATGTATAATTAAAAGGCATTATTCTTAATTTTTCCATAGGTAGGTATACTTAAGAAAATAATGATCTTAATATGTACTATTAGTTTTCCCACATGTGGTTATAATTATTAATACAATATGGATGTTGATTTGCCCATAAGTGGTTATAATCAATAACATAAAGTAAAACACTAATTTTCCCATAGGTGGTTATAATCAATGGAAAAATTCAAATGTAAATGAAAGATAACTTGCAATATCCACTATCACGCTACTTTCACAGACTATCACTTAAATACAAAATTAAAAAATTATCTAAAATTGGATCAAAATCCCCTCATGTAAAGTGTGGGAAGAACCAAAGGAACCATGATAAAAAAGGGTTGGGTAGGATGGATAAAAATAGGCTTTGGTCAATTTCAAAGACATGGTATAATAAAATGGTATATGACATAGCATAAAGAAAAAGGATAGGATAGCAATTGGCTATAATGGAAAAATGGGTTTCCCCCAAGTGATGATTTCTCAGAAAACAATGATAGTGTGGGCTTAAATATCTCACAAAATGATGAGACCATTTAAACTTAAAAAATTATTATAAAATGGCGTGAGCGTGGCTAAGATGATTGAGTTGACATTAATCAAAATTTAATGTTACTTATATAGTATTGAAGGAACTCAAGTCAATGTAATTAAAAAAAGGGAAAGGTAAATGCGACCCAATGGTAAATGATTCTATTTATCCTAATGATGTGGAGATGCATGTCTTAGTCTACAAATGAGACAACCAGAATAATCGATCATAAAATTGCTAACCCACACCCTTTTAGAATTGCTAATATTTTTGACATGGAGATGTACATCCTAGTCAAAATATGAGACATATAATATAATCATAAAAATTACTAACCAACACCTTGTTTGAATAGCCACTTTTTCAAAAACTAACTATAGATTTGAAATCCAAAAATGTTATTGTCAAGATGTTCATTGATCATTGATTTTATTTCCTCTAAACTTTAGAACAAGATATCTTTGTAGCCTCTATAAAGCAAAGTGATGCCAGTAGTGGTAAATAACATTAGGCATAATATAAAAGGTATAAGTTGGTAATGACAATGTGGATGATAATGGAATGTATAATGGTTGGGTAACAAATGAAGACTAGGAATTTCAAGCATATACAATGTTGTTGACTCTAAATTTGACATAATTTTAGTTGTGATGGGGCTAAAAACTTCTAAATATGTTCTTGATAGAACCACCAAATTTATTTATTATTTATTCCTACAAGTAGATACTATATTATTATGATGTATGTTGTAAGTTATAATGATTTCATCTTAAATATTGTCTCCATCAAGCAATAAAGAACTTTTATGCTCAACTATTGGTGTCTCAATGAGTTTTTCACCAAAAAAAGTTGTATTGATTGTCCCATAGTGCTTTTTAGAAGGTTTCACTAAGGAACATTGACTTTTGACTTTGATTATCTTCTATCACCTCAAACAATGTTTCAATAGAAGATGTTGAGTTTGAACTTTGATTATCCCCTAACACCTTCAAAAAGGTTTCACTAGGAGATGATTCTTCTTCTGCATGAATTTTATCATGGTCCCAGTGATAATTTACACTTGATATTTCACCATAGATGCACTTCAACAAAGTATGTTTCCATCAATTCCAATTGATGCTTATGGGAGGTGGAATGTCAATATAAGGGCTATATTGGGTGGTGATAATGAAATGATTAAAGGCAACACAATCCTCATAGAAAATTCTAGGAGAACTTATGTCGATGCGGAGGTAATCATCCTTAAAATTGTTGAAGGATTAAAAAATTGTTTAACTTGATCCACAAGGCAAGTGTAACCAATGTTTTAATGACCACAATAGTATTTTGATTCTTAAGACGACTCCAAGTCAAGAGACTCAAAAGTTGATGTTGATACTAATTGTGATTTCTCTTCTGATGTTAAATCTAATATCTATTCCAAATTAGAATGTAACTTTAATGTTGATTTTTCATCAATTATGGATGCTTCTATAATAGTGTTATATTTAATTCTTGGTTTTGGATAAGTAATGTCATGTGATGGCATAATGGGATCTATAAAAATATATTCATCTAGGAAAGGTTCAACATATACTGACTCATCTAGGTTAATCCACTCAAAGAGAGGGAACCTCTTGATGGATGACTCCTTAGAGACTAGCTTGTTTAAGTGAGATTCCTTAATGAGGGGGAAAAGGCCAAGAAATAACTCCACAAAGATTGTCTTGTCAAAGGGATGAAACTCTTAAGAAATAGGGTAATGGTCAATGTAATGATCTACCCAAAGGTGGTTATACTTATTAAGAATTGACTTAACAAAGACTAGCTAGTCATAGTGAGACTCCTCAACAATAGGTGTAGTATCAATAAGTGATTCATCACAGGTTGATTTTTCACAAATGGGTGTTTCAACAATAACATCATAGTATTAATTTATGATTGGTTACAAAATTTCAACTTTAAACACAATATTTTACTTAGAAGATGGTTCTTAAAGAGGTAATAGTTGGTTTTACTATGGATCAAAGACTGACATAGATTTTCTAAACTAGGGAATAGTAAGGACTAGATGAATAATGGCTTATGGTTCAATAACGGATTCTCTAAAAATTAGACTATTAAATAAGGGACCAATAAATACCGGTTCATCTAATTAACACTTTTCAATAATAGGTTTAGTAAATAAGGTGACGGGCCTAGAATGATAATGATTGGGTGTTGTGGAGATTCATTTCTTGTGTAATCTAAAAGAGGAGGTCCCAAAATAATGACCTTTGGGAACTAAAGAGATTTGTGTCTCATGTATGCTAAAGGAGGGGAACCTAAAATGGTAGCCTTTGAGTGTTATGGAGCTTGATGGTGCACACAAGCTGAAGGAGGATAACATAGAATGGTAACCTTTGAGTGCTATCAATTTGATGGCCCATTTAATCCAAATGTGGATAATCTAGAATGATAAGCTTTGAAATTTTTGGAACTTGGTTGCACATGCAAACTAAAGGAGGATAAAATATAATGGTAAATTTTGAGTGTTATGGAACTTGGTCACTCATGAAAGATGTAGGAGGATAACCTAGAATGGTAACCTTCAAGTGTTGCAAATCTTGGTGGCTCACACAAGCTAAAGGAGGATAGACCAAAATGGTAACCTTCAAGCACTAGGGAGCTTGATGGATCATGCAAGTTGAATGAGGATAGTGAAAAATGGTAACCTTTGTGTGTTGTGGAGCTTGGCTACTTACACAAATTAAAGGAGGATAGCTTAAATGGTAAACTTTAAGCACTACAAAGCTTAGATGCTTTCATAAGTTGAAGAAGAATAATGAGGTTGGCATATGAAAATTGGTATGAATTCATTCAGTAATTACAAATTAGTCTCAAAGAGGAAGATATCCTAAAACATGATGGAGTTCTCATGTCCATCATAAAAATTCTCTTCCTAGTAACTAGGTCCATAAGAGACCCCACTACAACTATACCATTATCTCATGTCTAGAAGCTTGTTCTCTACATTTTATAAGATTTGGAAAATGTTTTATAAATGTTAAAAAGGTGCGTTTGGGTTTTCTCTCAACAAGTGATAAGGTAAAAGAGATTATAATAAAAGAAGTGGTGTAGTACCACATAATTAAAAGAAATGGTTATGAAATTACTTAGCTTTGGTGCATTGAAATTGTTAAATTGGAAGAGGGTATGATATCTTTGCAACCTCATGTGCAAAAATCACAACAAACTTAGGTCAAAGATACATCAATACCATAAAACCTAGGTACAACTTCAATTAGCTATGACTAGAAAATTAGAAGAGAGTCTTTTTGATGAGGAAGGTAACAATGTCAACTAAGAATCTCAAGAGGTGTAAACATAGAAGAACTCCTAATTATAAAACTCAAACCAAAGGGCAAGCACAATGCCACCATATGGTAATAGGAAGTAGAATGGTTCTAAATTGTAGAGCGTGACTGAATGCAAGATATCCAATGTTCACAATGAAAAAAAAGGATGATTGGTCTATATAATGGCCTTCAACCCAAATGATAAATTTTACCCAAGTTAAATCAAACCAAGTGCAAATGGTAAAACCATTACCACCTTATGAAAATTTGAATTAAAAATGAAGCACTTGGAGTTTTTAAAAAAATAGACTAGACTCAAATGGGCAACATAATAATGCTTCTTAGACAAAGACAAACATAATATTTCAAAACATTATTCGGATAAGGCAAAAAAAAGATTTTGATTTGGTTAGTGTCACACCTCCTTGTTTAAATAAAATGGTGGATAAAAAAGGTGTTTGGTTGTGTCATGTTTTATTTTTAAAACTAGTTTTAGAATCAATAAGACCAAGAAAATAAAGGATAAAAAGATAAAATACAACTAAGTATAACATCAAAAGTACTAAAACTGACAAGGTTTCTTCATACTATTGAATTCCATCTATATATGTGATCTTACGAGGATTTAAGTGTTAATTCAAAAACAAAAGAGTATGAATAAGTAGGGATTTTACACCCTCTTTTTATCAAGAGATTATATAGTAACATGAAACTTTGGGCTACTCACCCTACATCAACAATATGTCCATAATAGGTGGGGTTTGTTTTAAAACTAATTTTTGATGTGAATATAGATGGTTTGAAATGTTGCTAACACTAGAGATACCTCATGTCAATTGGATCCACATCAATAAAGATGTTATAAAAAGTTTGTGTCCTTTTCATAAATAGTATGTCCGTCACTTGCTCAGTGTAGTGTGATGTCCAAATTTCCCTTATGGTCCAAATTGGAGAACCACTAATGGAGTTTACTTAACCACTCAATAAATAATCCCAGTGGGTCACCCTCAATTGTTATACCCCATCATGGAATGGGGTTAAAATGATGTTGGAAGATTAATTCTATGGTCAACACTTTCCTAGAGAACCCATGAAGAGGTGATGAAATACCACTCACAAGCCAAGATGCATAAAAATAAATCACAAAGTGAAAAGACTCCAAGGTTTTGATTAGATCACCCAAACCATACGAAATTGGGGAAAGCCTTAAAAACATTATTTTCATGCCTTTAGATAAGACATAAATACAAATAAAGATTAATTTTTTTCTCTAAAGGGGATGGGGGAAGAACATACACAAATCCTTGATTTTGTGAAAAAAAAACTTGAGTATAAAAAATTTAGATAAAATAAATAATTGTTTACTTTGATTCACCAAAGTGAAGTGCTTTGTGAAATTTGGCCCCTTGGCCTTAGTTAAAAACTTGTAAAAACTTTCACAAAACAAACTAAGCATAAACAACTAGATTCCTTTTAATCACTAAATGAAAGCATTAAAGACTTAACCATTATCAAATTTGTGCTTTTCCTCAACTTATGTCTTACAATTTTTAGAGGGTTTATGTTTGCCTTAAAGCACAAATATCAATGATAAAATAAGATTTGAAAACTTGATCTTATGTTTCTATATTTTCTTAACACAGAGAATGATGTTGATCCACATGAACCAATGCCAGTTTACAATGAAATTGATGCTGGTCGACTAGAACCAATCCTTATTACTTGTAAGAAATCATGGTTTTCACAAAAATAGTTGGTTAGTAAAATAAGATTAAAAAACATGTCTCTGGATCTTGAAATAAAATAGTTAGATAGAGAGTATGTAAGTTTTAAAATCAAGAATAACAACATATAAATTTTAATAAAAATTCAAAAACCAAATTTCCCTTTGTGTTATGCCCTTCACAGAAGGACTGATACTGGTTAGGACAGGAATGATTTTAGTCACTATGTAAACTGGATTTGCAAGAATAAAAACATGTGAAAAATAAAAATAAATTTGATTTTTAGAGACTTTTGAGCATTTTCTATAAAATCTAAGAGTGCCAAATTAGTGTCCTTACTTGTATGAGATGCATCCCACTGGGCATGCCAAGATGTAAATATGGAATCCAAAGTGAGTTAGATCATACATTAGTCAAATAAATTTAAATAAGCATAAAGAACATAACTAACTAAGCCAACTCTCTCAATAGGGTTCTAGAAATGAAAATTAATAACTATTGAGAGAAGGAAGGCAACATCAAACCTTCCCAATAGCATCCCACCTCCAAGTGCATCTCAAATATGTGATTATCCTCTGATTTGGTGCTCTAAGTCTTTAACAATGATGAGTGGTTTGCTACTCCATCATCTCTCAATGCACCACTAAAATTAGGCTCATGATATTGATCAAATATATGCCAATAGTGAAGCTATCCTATTTAAAATTAAGCATAATAATGATACACAAAAATAACTTGTGAAGAGAAATTTACATAATAATTTTACACCAAAGAATCTTGAAATGATGAGTGAGAACCCTTGTATTTATAGATTTTTGTAAATGATCATAATCAACCATGACCATCAATTTTGAGATCAATATGTGTGGCCAAGAATCAATTTAATTTTTTAGGCTCAATCTATAAATACCATACTTAATATATGGAAGAAAGGAGCATTAATGAGTCATGCAATGGCTTAAACTAGATATTTGTTACACTTATGGTTTATGAATACCACCTTACTAATGATGTGACTTGATGATGCAAATATTGGAAATGAGTTTCCAATTAACAAATCTTCAATATCTTCCATGGATTTTCCAATTAAGCTCTTGATTTTGTTTAATTTACTTAAGTGGGGTTAATTAATTTTTATGCAAATATTTGGAATTTGATTGCTCACTTAATTGAATTGGTCAAAATGTCAAGTTATTGGGTTGTAATTTGATTAGAGTATAATTAGAAAAAGGTTTCAGCTGTATATGAACCAATATCCTATTTATGACATTTATGACAGGAATAACACATGCACATGTCGTGTGCTTCTGAATTAAAATAATTCCATGATTCCAAGCATTAGTTTACATTTTTTCCATTTTGACTCAGAATGACATGAGAAAATCTAATAATCACATAAAATATATTGCCCCATTCAGGGATAGATTATCTTGATTCAACACTTGTATAGGACAAGCTCAAACCATTTAGCACATTTTAGCGATTTTGGTCCAAATTGTACATTGTCAAAAAAATTCAAGTAAGATTGATAATTAAAACACAATGGTGTTAGGAATTGGATGTCTACACATTGGCCCTTAGAAGTAATATGAGATTGTAATTCTCATGTCTCTAGAGGCCTTGTAATATTTTTGAAGTTATATATCTTTTCATTCAATTCATAAACTATGTTTTAATCAAATCCACTACATTCATCTTGGCCATGTTTCCACTTATCATATATCCACTCCACTATTCAAGCACACATAAACACTAAAAATAAATCTTGTTATATTTGAGGTTACAGTTGGATAACTCTACAAATGGTTCTTCATGGCTTAAAACTATAATTTAAAACATGTCCAAGGCAGTAGATAACTTATAGAACTAGGTTATTATCCTATGATCAAACCCCATCAGGAGACTTACCAGCCATTATGTCCTTAAGAATGACCTTCCCCAAAAAATAAAAATGAATGTTCATCTTGATTTTAGTTGTACATAAAATGAAAAGCATAATTCATTTGGATGAATCTAAATACCCCTCATGTATATGTTAAATATATCTAATTCAACCTAAGAGCACATTGATGTTACTTTAGAGATGAATATGTGGCACAAGTTCCAATAATGGATCCTATAGATAATGATTTTTCACTGAAGAGACATGTTATTGAGCCTCAATAGACTTTATGCCACACAGATATACAAATGAAGGTCCAATGCTTTTAGTATGCCTATATAAGAAAATGACACATGATTTCATGAAAAAACATTTAAATCCACTTAGAAGCATGTGTTCACTACTATTCATGAACATAGAAACACTAAAAATAAATGTTGTCAAAGTTGAGCTAATGTTGAACTCTATATTTTTCACTTCATGGCTTCGAATTGGAATTAATAATTTATTTGAGGTGGTGTATAACATACAAGACTAGGTTCCTAGCCTTTAATAATGCATAGTTGAAATACCCACTACCCATTCTGACCTTGAGAATTTCCTTTGTAGTATAGTAAAATTATAGTTTTTTCCATTAATCTATCCATGCATTAAATGTAAACCATAATTCATTGGCATGAAGTAAAAGAACCTCCACGTGTCTTTCAAATGCCTCTAATTTATTTTGGGATCATGTTGAAGAAAACTTAGATATAAACTTGTGACACACACTATAGTAATATATCCTAAAATTTAACTATTTTGTAGTGAAGAGACAAGTTCTTATCCTCTAAATGCTATTTCTTCCTCTAAGACCTACAAGTGCGAATAAATCACTTCAAACATGTATCTATATGAAAATAAAATGTCCACCCATGACCATAACCTCCAAATATACCTTGATTCATACTTTCACTATTATTTTGGAGTTTGTAAACACTAACAATAACTATTTTCAATGTTGAAACTGAAGTTATATAAATCTATATTTAGTGTTTTGTGGCAAGAAATTATCATTTACAACACATCCAGGATGGCATATAATATCCATGACTTGGTTTTTGTCATTCCATTATGCCTATTAGATAGACCCACTACCCATTTTGGCCTTGATAATGCCATTTTTGTAATAACTAAGTATTTATATTAAGACTCTCTTATCTTAAAGGCTGTGAATTTATTTAATGATAGTGCCAACTGCATGAAGGTAGAACTTATTTGGTACCACTTACAAACAATTTTTTATTAAGTAATTTAAAATGAAATTTAAATGTACCTCCTAGAAAATAAATAAAAGTTGGTGAAATTAAATACATCTAAATTTGACAAGTCAACATACCTTGCAATTTCAATTCAATAAACCACTATGACTTGCCCTAACCTCAATTATAGTAAGAATAGCTTCATGATCTGATTTGAAACTTTGCATAGATTCTTGTTTAGTGGGCTACCATCATATTCGACCAATCAAATATTTATTATAATACAAAAATTGAGTAGTGTAATATCTTCTTATGTGTTTCAAACTCTTTAAAAAACCACACATCTAAATTTTTTATAGGATATCATCGAATCCATGTTCAAATGAATACCACAAACCTAGTGGGATAGTCAATTTTTTCTCCATCTATGACTGAGGAAATCATTTTTTAATTTTCCTCTACATACCAATGTAAGTATTAATATGTTCCCTCTTCATTGTACTCATCAATAATAAATTAAAAAAATGCCTTGTATACAATAAAATAAATTTTTAATGATGTTGTAAAAATAGATAATGAGAATAAATAGTACACAATGATTAATCTTTTAATGGTTGCCTTATATCATATACATGGTAAAAGTCATATGATGCTATCATATCTGTAATCTGTAATGTTGGTAGACCCTGATATGTATCAATTAGAATTATATATTTGTATCTCCATTATTTCACGCACTCTTTTGATTCACACTCATTCAAAATAGATTCTATGCATTTAGAATATAATCATGCCAAATGTCTCATATGAATAGTCCAAAGACCTTAATTTGAGATACAAAATAGTGGATCTTGATTAATGCTATTATAGTCATACAATAGTCATAGTTTGGTAGGCATTCTTAATAAATCAACTAGAAATATCTATAAATAATAGAATTTTATTGAGCACCATGGCTTATTTTCTCATTACACCATTTAACAATATTTTTTTCATTATCTAGAATAACACTAGCTTCAAATTTTAAAACCTCTATTGCAATTACTATTCTTACATGTTTTCTAATGCCTTCATTATCCCCTATTCCATGGATAACATCAATGAGACTCTAAACATGTTCTATGCCAGTGGTAAAGCGCATCCTGCTAAACTAGTAAAATATATGTGCATTGTTGAAATGTGACGTCTGATTTTATGACCAAATGTAAAGTTGATTGAAAGTAATGTTCATCTTAGTCAATTATGAATAGAACATCTCAAAACAATATTGCATGTAATTTTCAATATGTGATCTATCATCAATGACATCTGCAAATTGTACTTTATTTATTTTTGATATTTGTCTATATTATCAATTTCATTTATGAATGTTATATGTACAAATATGACAACCTGTATTTAGTTGTAATATTTGACTGAACTTCTAAATGAATGTGTATTTATTAGTAAATTTGACTATTGAACAAATAAAATGAAGAGGGGATGATTTTTTACGTAGATTTAAATGTTCATCCAACCATGTAATTCTATTTGTGTGCCTTGCATACTCATAAAAAAATTATTTCCTGAATTTGATAATAAATTCTAAAATAGGTATCTATTTTGGAACAACATCACACATTTTATATTATATGCCATCTTTTACTGTATAAGTCACAAATTTGCATTTTATCAAACCAACTAATTCCTATCTAGTTAAACTTGTAATCTCTTTATGGATACAAAATTTTAACGTTGTAAATCCACCAAAAATGCCAAAATTTCCATCCAAACATGTTTTTTTACAAAAGAACTATCCATCTCATCTTTTAAAACTAATAGTTGGAATAAATTACTCAATTGATTATGGTGTAATTTCTATGCCACATTCCTAAAAAATGTTATTAGTATGCAAATTACAATGTATATGGTTAAAAACATCATAGTTCATTAAAGATTTGATATGTTGCCTATAATAATAAGTGCTGTGTGTGATTTATTTTTACATCAAATAATTTGGCCATCTCAAAATATATTTGACTAGAGAAATTTGTGGATATTTTCCCAAAATATTAGATTAAAATTATGACAATTATGTTTTGGTCAAATAAAAAAAAATCATTGGATGCAGTTCATGATTATGAGAAACTACTATCCTTTTCACTATATATATTGTATTGAGTGAAACACTCATATAATATTTTCATATTTCTAGAAGTAAATCCTTGAGAGAATCATTTTATGGCCTTTTCCTTTTATATAAGTCTACCAAATAATTCCCAAACGTCATTGGTATTAGAATCATTATGTCTTTTGTGTCTTCAAAGACATTGCATTAATAT